>CM038147.1:490866338-491276089 GCA_021437245.1 Aegilops speltoides | reverse complement strand
CCCGTATGTATGTATGTGGCGTATTTTCTTTCTTGCACCCTCGCCGCTATGCGTGCGTATACATGCTACGTCGCGCGCCTCTACTCGACACGTGCACGCCTCTACAACGACCGGTATGTACGTACATGTTCGCGACCGAATGACAACGCCGTGCGCTTCGACTAGGTGGTTCCGGTATCGGCACTTCCTTACTGCGAAGATGTAGCTGGTGGGTCCCAACGGTCGGGCGAATCTTTTTTTTGCTCGGGCGCACTTTCTTGCGTGCGAAGATGTAGCTAGTGGGTCCCAGCGATCGAAAACTTTTTTCGCGAAATCGGTGGCCCGTCCGGTGGGTCCCCGCCGTCGTGGAGGAATAATTATTTTGCGCGTAATAAGGAGGCACTTCCTTGCTGCGGCCGTGGACCCACCTATCGGCCTCTCCACGTCTGATCCACGTCCGATGGAAGCCATTCCTTGACCACGTTGACCACTCGCGCCGAGAGCACCGAGGCGAGTGGGCGACGGCGAGGCCTAGGAAGGGGCGGCGGAGCCGAGGAAGACGCGACGGTGGATGCCCATGCGTGAGGAGTACGAGGGTTCACGGTTATTGCGGTGTGAGGCTACCGTCGCCACGAATAACGGGGGTGTGGGTGAGTAGAGATGGTCCGCCAGCAGTGGGAGTAGTAGGGGGCGGTGAGGCCTTCGCCACATCGCAGCCGGCCACGGGAGGCAGGAGCACAAGGCACGACCGGCGCTGGTTTGAGCGGCTGGAGCAAGAAGACCAGAGGTTGAAGAAGCACTACGGTCTTTGGATGGACATCGTCAGTCCTTTGGAGCTAGAATCGTGCATATTGACTAAGTTGACAAAGCTCTCCGTCCCGTCAACTTAGTTGGCCCTAAAGTCAGCCCTGCCACTATCTTGGGTCCCGACTAACGGGGAGTATTCATTTTTGTGCGTAATAAGGACACACTTCCTTGCGTGCGAAGATATAGTGGTGGGTCCGAGTTGTCGGCGGATAACGTTTTTTCGCGAAATCTGAGAGGCCCTTCGGTGGGTCCCTGTTGTCGTGGAGGAATCATTATTTTGCGCGTAATAAGGAGGCATTTCCTTGCGTGCGGCCGTGGACCCAATATCGGCCTCTCCACGTATAGTCCGCCAGGATGCATGTCGATCGTTGACCATATTGACCAGCTGCACCGAGAGCACCAGGCGGTGGGCGACGGTGAGGCCGAGAAGGAACAACACGGAGGCGAGGAAGACTCGGCGATTGTTTCCCACGCGAGGGGAATACGACCGTCTGAGGTTTTATGCTTCATCTGCCGTCGCCGAAGAATAACAGTAGGTGAGGGTGAGTAGAGGATGGCTAGGCCAACGATGGGAGTCTGGTGGGGCGGTGAAGCATCTTGTGACAACCTGACCGGCATGGGGGGAGGAGGGAGCAGGCAGTCCCGCCGACGCTTGTTTGAGCGGCTGGAGCAGGAAGAGCAGAGATTGAAGAAGCACGACAGCCATTGGATGGACATCCAATAGTCACTGCTTGTGCGTCAACCTTTTTTTAGGAAAGCCTCAAATATGTGGAAAATAGCATACAACCCATCTGCCATTATTTCTAATAATTTACAACCCGTATGCTAATTCTTAAGGTATTTTTGGAGCCCATATTCTTTTTGTTAGCATTACAACCCATATTGTGGCCACGGTTAAAAAACTATACAAAATTTTGCATATTTCGGTGCGGTCCGAACTGTTTTTAATCCCGAAATTTCGACTCACATTCAAACTGATTTTAAAAATAAATGTATATCAATATAAAATCCAACAAATTCTCCATGCATAAAAATTAATGTAATTTAAAACCTCAAAATGAAAAAAAGATATTTGAAACTAATTGCCGGTTTGATGTGTTTTAAAAATGTACATCTCATTTCTCATTACTGATAGGCCATTTTCTCGGCCAGCCGAATGAAGATCTCCTCGTCTTGAAATATTTGCAGCCCAACAGGCCTGACAAAGCGACTTACTTGGCAAATCACAAAAAAACTGGGTTGTGGTCGTGGACCCGGTATCGACCTCTCCACGTCTGAGACTCTTCCAATGGAAGTCGGTCGTTGACCACATTGACCACGCCACGCCGAGAGCACCAAGGCGGTGGACGACGGCGAGGCCTAGGAAGGGGACGACGCGGAGCCGGGAAAAAGCGGCGATGGATGCCCACGCGAGAGGAGTCGAGGTTCACCGGTTCAGCTGCGGCGGGTTCATTTGGTTCGCTTCTTGTCGCGAGGCTCTTTGTCGCCGCAGAATAACGAGGTGTGGGTGGATACCTGGGCCAGCCGTGGGAGTAGTATGGGGCGGTGAGGTCTCCATGACATCACACCCGCCACGAGAGGAGGAGCACAGCAGCACGACCGGCGCTGCTTTGGACGGCTGGAGCAAGAAGACCAGAGGTTGAAGAAGCACTATGGCCGTTGGATGGACATTGTACGGTCACTGGAGCTAGAATCATTCATATTGACTAAGTTGACAAAGCCCTGTGTCCCCGTCAACTTAGTTGGCCCACAAGTCATCCTCCCACTATGTTGGTTCCCAGCTAGCAGGGTGGGTATTCATTTTTTTGTGCGTAATAAGGAGGCACTTCCTTGCGTGCGAAGATATAGCTGGTGGGTCCGATATGTAAGTGGGAGGAACATTTTTTTCGCGAAATACAGAGGCCCTTCCGGTGGGTCCCAGCTGTCAGGTGGAGGAATCATTATTTTGCGCGTATAGTCCACGGTCGATGGATGTCGTTCGTTGACCACGTTGACCAGGCCGCGCCGAGAGCACCATGGCCGTGGACGACGGCGAGGCCTAGGAAGGGAACGACACGGAGCCGGGGAAGACTCGGCAATGGTTGCCCATGCGGTGGGGAGTACGAGGGTTTACTGGTGTGGCTGCCGTCGCTAGAAAATAACATGAGGTGTGGGTGAGTAGAGGAATGGCCTGGTGATGACCCGCAAGTATACGGGATAGTTGTAGCCTCTTTCGATAAATAAGAGTGTCAAACCCAATGAGGAGCTAAAGGTAGAACAAATATTCTCTCAAGTCCTATCGGCCACTGATACGACTCTACGCACGCTTGACGTTCGCTTTACCTAGAACAAGTATGAAACTAGAAGTACTTTGTAGGTGTTGTTGGATAGTTTTGCAAGAAAGTAAAGAACACGTAAATAAAAAGTAGGGGTTGTTTAGATAAAGAAGCAATAAAGTAAGTAATAGTAGAGAGCTTTTTGTTACGAGAAAGTTATTTGTCCAAGGCAATCGATGACTAGACCGGTAATCACTATTGCAATTCTATTTGAGGGAGAGGCATAAGCTAACATACTCTCTCTACTTGGATCATATGCACTTATGATTGGAACTCTAGCAAGCGTCCGCAACTACTAAAGATTCATTAAGGTAAGACCCAACCATAGCATTAAAGCATCAAGTCCCCCTTTTTCCCATACGCAACAATCCCCTTACTCGGGTTTGTGTTTTAGTCACTCACGCAACCCACTATAAGCGAATCATGAACGTATTGCAACACCCTACAGCGGGAATCCCTCACGCTTGCGCGACACGAAGGGCACCATAGGACAGCACCAATAATAAAACATGCAACTCAAACCAATCACGATCATCAATTAACCCATAGGACAAAACGGATATACTCAAACATCATAAGATAGCCATACATCATTGGGAAATAATATATAGCGTTGAGCACCATGTTTAAGTAGAGATTACAATGGGTAAGAGAGAGGTTACACCGCTGCATAGAGGGAGGAAGAGTTGGTGATGAAGGCGGTGAAGTTGTTGGTGAAGATCACGGTGATGATGATGGCCCCCGGCAGCGCTCCGGCGCCACTGGAAGCAAGGGGGAGAGAGCCCCCCTTCTTCTTCTTCTTCCTTGACCTCCTCCCTAGGTGGGAGAAGGGTTTCCCCTCCGGTCCTTGGCTCCCATGGCTTGGGAGGGGCGAGAGCCCCTCCGAGATTGAATCTATCTCTCTGTTTCCGCATTCTCAGATTCTACCCCTTCACCATTTCCTTTATACCTGGAGATCCGTAACTCCGATTGGGGTGAATCTTTCGCCCAGATATTTCTCATAAAATTAGCTTTCTTGCGCCAAAAGAAGAGCGTCAACCGCCTTCGGGTGGCCCACGAGAGCCCAGGCCGCACCAGGGGAGGCGCGCCCCTGTCTCGTGGCCACCGGACACCGTTTCACGTTGATTTTACTTCCCAAAATCATAAATATTCCAAAAAATCTCATCCTTTTTATCCCGTTTGGACTCCGTTTGATATTGGGTTTCTGCGAAACAAAAAACATGCAACAGACAGGAACTGGCACTGGGCACTCGATCAATATGTTAGTCCCGAAAATAATATAAAAAGTTGCCAAAACTATATGAAAGTTGAATAATATTGGCATGGAATAATCAAAAATTATAGATACGACGGAGACGTATCACCTGGCCAGCAATGAAGTAGGGTGGGGCTTTTTTGATATTGGGTTTTCAAAACAACATGGCCAAAGAAAGTTATCCCTACAAAATCATATAGTCTGGCTGTTGCTCTATCTTCATCACACAAAGTATTTAATCACGCACAACCCCGATGACAAGCCAAGCAATTGTTTCATACTTTAATAATCTCAAACTTTTTCAACTTTCAAGCAATACATGAGCGTGAGCCATGGACATAGCACTATAGGTGGAATAGAATATGATGGTGGGGGTTATGTGGAGAAGACAAAAAAAGGAGAAAGTCTCACATTGACTAGGCGTATCAACGGGCTGTGGAGATGCCCATCAATAGATATCAATGTGAGTGAGTAGGGATTGCCATGCAACGGATGCACTAGAGCTATAAGTGTATGAAAGCTCAAACTGAAACTAAGTGGGTGTGCATCCAACTTGCTTGCTTATGAAGACCTCGGGCATTTGAGGAAGCCCATCATTGGAATATACAAGCCAAGTTCTATAATGAAAAATTCCCACTAGTATATGAAAGTGAAAGAATAGGAGACTCTCTCTATGAAGAACATGGTGCTACTCTGAAGCACAAGTGTGGTAAGAAGATAGTAACATTGCCCCTTCTCCCTTTTTCTCTCATTTTTTATTTATTTTCTCTTTTTTTTCTTTTTTTCTTTTTGGTGGGCTTCTTTGGCCTCTTTTTTATTTGGGCTTCCTTGGCCTTTTTTATTTTTCATAAAGTCCAGAAACTCATCCCGACTTGTGGGGGAATCATAGTCTCCATCATCCTTTCCTCACTGGGGCAATGCTCTAATAATGATGATCATCACACTTTTATTTACTTACAACTCAATATCTAGAACAAAGATATGACTATATATGAATGCCTACGGCGGTGTACCGGGATGTGCAATGATCTAGTGTAGCAATGACATCAAAAAAGAACAAGCCATGAAAACATCATGCTAGCTATCTTACGATCATGCAAAGCAATAAGACAATAAATGCTCAAGTCATGTATATGATGATGATGGAAGTTGCATGGCAATATATCTCGGAATGGCTATGGAAATGCCATGATAGGTAGGTATGGTGGCTGTTTTGAGGAATATATAAGGAGGTTTATGTGTGATAGAGCGTATCGCATCACGGGGTTTGGATGCACCGGTGAAGTTTGCACCAACTCTCGAGGTGAGAAAGGGCAATGCATGGTACCGAAGAGGCTAGCAATGATGGAAGGGTGAGAATGCGTATAATCCATGGACTCAACATTAGTCATAAAGAACTCATATACTTATTGCAAAAATCTACAAGCCATTGAAAACAAAGTACTACGCGCATGCTCCTAGGGAGATAGATTTGTAGGAAAAGACCATCGCTCGTCCCCGACCGCCACTCATCAGGAAGACAATCAATAAATAAAATTGTGCTCCAACTTCATCGCAAAGCGGTTCACCATACGTGCATGCTACGGGAATCACAAACCTCAACACAAGTATTTCTACTAATCCACAATCACCCACTAGCATAACTCTAATATCACCACCTTTATATCGCAAAACTATTGCAAGGAATCAAACATATCATATTCAGTGATCCACAAGTTTATGTAGGATTTTATGACTAACCATGTGAATGACCAATTCCTATCATCTCTCTAAATAGATATAAGTGAAGCAAGAGAGTTTAATCTACAAAAGATATGCCCACGCTCTAACAAATATAAGTGAAGCAAAAAAGCATTCTACAAATGGCGGTTGTCTATATGAAGAGAAACAAGCAATCCAAACTTCAAATGATATAAGTGAAGCACATGAAGCATTCTATAAAGCCATACTCAAAAGATTTAAGTGAAGTGCAATGAGCATTCTATAAATCAACCAAGGACTATCTCATACCAGCATGGTGCATAAAAGAAAAGTGAAAACTAAATGCAAAAGACGCTCCAAGACTTGCACATAATGCACGAGCAAGCGAATCTGAAAACATACCGATACTTGTTGAAGAAAGAGGGATGCCTTCAGGGCATCCCGAGGCTTAAACGCTTGAGTCTCCTTGAATATTTACTTGGGGTGCCTCGGGCATCCCCAAGCTTGAGCTCTTGCCTCTCTTCCTTTTCCTCATATTGAGACCTCCTCGTTTAGACACTTCATCCACATAAAACTTCAACAGAAAACTCGGCAAGATCCGTTAGTAAAATAAAGCAAATCACCACTCTATGTACTGTTACAAACCAATTCATATTTTGTTTTTGCATTGTGTCTACTGTAATATAAATTTTTCATGGCTTAATCCACTGATATAAATTGATAGATTCATCAAAACGAGCAAACTATGCATCAAAAACAGAATCTGTCAAAAATAGAACAGTCTGTAGCAATCTGAACATCCACCATACTTCTGTTACCCCAAAAATTCTACCAAAAATAGGAAAAATAAACAAGTTGTACATAAAGACAGTGCAAAAGTAATCATAACCATTTGACTTTCCAGTTAAAAATGTAAAATCGCGCACTACAGCCAAAGTTTCTGTCCAGCATCGTACAAACCAACAAGCATTGCAAACATCCTAAAGGCAAACCTTGGCACATTATTTTTATAATACAATGGAAATGTGCAAGGGGATAATTATTTTTTTTGAAAAGTTTCTGTAATCAAGATTCACAAAGTTTCTGTGAGCATGAACAAAGTTCAAGGCTAGCTCCCACTTCAACAATGCTTGTCTTTCTCACTTTCACTTTTCTTTTTGAAAAGTTTTTGGTTTCCCCTCTTTATTTTTGTGTTTTTAAACTATATGAAAGCACTCAACAGAAATAAATGACTCTCTAAAACTTCCGGGTTGTCTCCCTGGAGCGCTTTCTTTAAAGCCATTAAGCTAGGCATTTAGTGCTCAAGTAATGGATCCACCCGGATCCCAAGGTATATCAAAGCCAATTTTAATTAACAATGATTTGTAATTTAGTAGTGAGTATGAATTAAAATATATCATGCAACAACAAAGTCTAACTCTCTTCCTATGCATCGGCATGTCATAAAAGAACAGTTCATGCACACCAAGTAAAGGCCAATGCATAGTATAAGCAGTTTCTTGCAATTTCATCGTGTTGGAAACATAAAGAGGCGGAGATGTAGTTCCTCTCTCATAATAATTGCAAGTAGGAGCAGCAAGCACATGCATATTATATCTATTAAAATCATCATGTAAAGTAGTAAAATGCAACCCATCAATATAATCCTTAGTAAGCACAAACTTCTCTGATATAGTGTAGTTTGGAGAATTCAAAAAGATAATAGGATTATCATGCGTGGGTGCAATAGCAACAATTTCATGTTTAACATAAGGAACTATAGCAAGTTCATCTCCATAAGCATAATTCATATTGGCATCTTGGCCACAAGCATAGCAAGCATCATCAAAAGGGATATTTCAAACAAATTCAAGGGATCATAGCAATCATCCTTGGCAAGCACGAAGGGAATTAAATAATGTATGAGTTGGAGGTTACTCTCATTAGAAGGTGGGCACGGGTAGCTAATCCGCTCTTCCTCCTTTTGTTCTTCGCTCTCCTCATCATCTTTTTCATCCAATGAGCTCACTGTTTCATCAATTTCTTCTTCCATAGCTTCTGCAAAATATTAGTCTCTTCTTGGACAGCGTTGACTTTCTTCATAAAAGCATTAATATAGTAATTGTATTCATAATTTTCATAGCAATATCCAAGTATAGCAAGATTTTTCGGCCTATAACCATCATCATCAAAAGCTTCATACTTTTCAAACAAAGCTTCAATATCATAGGCAGCCTTAAAAGCAACAAATTCTTCTATTTGTTCCACATCATAGTAATCATATATACCATTAGCATAAGAAGCTAAGGTTTCATTATCGTTAAATTTGCATGAAAAGGGGAGGTGTGGAGCCTCCATCCTAGAGCAACAAGTAATATCATATCTCAAGCATAGATTCCAGGCATACCAACGCAACATAATAAATTGATCCCATAATAGTTTTCCTTTTTGTGTCGAGCGATAATCCCTAAAGTATTCACGTTGATCCAATGTGTCTCCCATTATAAAGTTGAATGGGGTTTTCTCAGGATTATCAAAGTAGTACATAATATCTCTCACATAATGAGAATCGGGGGTTTTAGGAGTTACCCCATCTACATGAGTAGCAAGTACCTCTAATTTTTTTGGTATTTTGTAATCCATATCCATAACTAAAGATAGAGAACAACTAAGAACAGCAAATACAAATTACTTAGTGATAAAGCAAACAAGCACACACGAGAATATTCACCCCACGCTATGACTCCCCGGCAACGGCGCCAGAAAAAGGTCTTGATGACCCGCAAGTATACGGGATAGTTGTAGCCTCTTTCGATAAGTAAGAGTGTCGAACCCAATGAGGAGCTAAAGGTAGAACAAATATTCTCTCAAGTCCTATCAGCCACTAATACGACTCTACGCACGCTTGACGTTCGCTTTACCTAGAACAAGTATGAAACTAGAAGTACTTTGTAGGTGTTGTTTGATAGTTTTGCAAGAAAGTAAAGAACACATAAATAAAAAGTAGGGGCTGTTTAGATAAAGAAGCAATAAAGTAAGTATTAGTAGAGAGCTTTTTGTTATGAGAAAGTTATTTGTCCAAGGCAATCGATAACTAGACCGGTAATCACTATTGCAATTCTATTTGAGGGAGAGGCATGAGCTAACATACTTTCTCTACTTGGATCATATGCACTTATGATTGGAACTCTAGCGAGCGTCCGCAACTACTAAAGATTCATTAAGGTAAAACCCAACCATAGCATTAAAGCATCAAGTCCCCCTTTTCTCATACGCAACAATCCCCTTACACGGGTTTGTGTTTTAGTCACTCACGCAACCCACTATAAGCGAATCATGAACGTATTGCAACACCCTACAGCGGGAATCCCTCACGCTTGCGCGACATGGAGGGCACCATAGGACAGCACCAATAATAAAATATGCAACTCAAACCAATCACGATCATCAATTAACCCATAGGACAAAACGGATCTACTCAAACATCATAAGATAGCCATACATCATTGGGAAATAATATATAGCGTTGAGAACCATGTTTAAGTAGAGATTACAGCGGGTAAGAGAGAGGTTACACCGCTGCATAGAGGGAGGAAGAGTTGGTGATGAAGGCGGTGAAGTTGTTGGTGAAGATCGCGGTGATGATGATGGCCCCCGGCAGCACTCCGGCGCCACCGGAAGCAAGGGGGAGAGAGCCCTCCTTCTTCTTCTTCTTCCTTGACCTCCTCCTAGATGGGAGAAGGGTTTCCCCTCTGGTACTTGGCTCCCATGGCTTGGGAGGGGCGAGAGCCCCTCCGAGATTGGATCTATCTCTCTGTTTCTGCGTTCTCAGATTCTACCCCTTCACCGTTTTCTTTATACCTGGAGATCCGTAACTCCGATTGGGGTGAATCTTTTGCCTAGATCTTTCTCATAAAATTAGGTTTCTTGCACCAAAAGAAGAGCGTCAGCCACCTTACAGGTGGCCCACGAGAGCCCAGGCCGCGCCTAGGGGGGAGGGCGCGCCCCCCTGTCTCATGGCCACCGCGGACACCGTTTCGCGTTGATTTTACTTCCCAAAAATCATAAATATTCCAGAAAAAATCTCCGTCCATTTTTATCCCGTTTGGACTCCGTTTGATATTGGGTTTCTACGAAACAAAAAACATGCAACAGAGGAGGCCGACACTAGGCCTTTGGATCAATATGTTAGTCCCAAAAATAATATAAAAAGTTGCCAAAAGTATATGAAAGTTGAATAATATTGGCATGGAACAATCAAAAATTATAGATACGACGGAGACGTATCACCTGGCCAGCAATGAAGTAGGGTGGGGCGGTGCGGCATGTCTTGGCAAAGACCCGCACCCCACGGAGGCGGAGGCGGCGGTTCCACCGAGCTGGTTTGGGCGGCTGGAGCAAGAAGATCAGATATTGAAGAAGCAGCATGACCGTTGGATTAACATCCAACAGTCACTGCTGCTAGAATCGTTTGTGGACTAAGTTGACAAAGCCAAAGTACACGTCAACCTAGTAGACCCACAAGTCAGCCTCCAAATCTGTCCCAAACAGCATACAACCCAAAATTTCTAGCCAGATTCAAATTAATTTTAAATCTAAATGTACGTTAATTTAAATTCAATGAAATTTTACCCGCACAAAAACAATGAAATTTAAAGTATCAAAATCTGAAAGAAAACAGTATTTGGGAACTAATTGCCTGTTTGCTGTATTTTTTCATTTTACAGCCCATTTATTATTACTTATAGCACATTTCTTATTACTTATAGCCCATTTATTATTACTTATAGCCCATTTTACGGGCAAAATGCATCCTCCTCGTCTTGAAAGATTTCGGCCCGGTAGCGTGAAAAGCAAGTAGGCCTATGTTGGTTATTCTGCAAAAAAACAAAATAGCTGGCTAGCCATTTTTCAGAAAGGAAAAAAACAAATTGGGCTGGTAATGTGCTAAACATATGAAATAAAAGCCCGGGCTAGACGGGCCATGGGTCCCGCACAACCCAGTTGATACCCTTCTCCGTCCTGAAAAAACAAAATTACTGCGCGCGCTGCTGGTCCCTACTATCATCCTCACCATGTACAGTCATCTCCTTATTCTTCTCGGTTGTTGACCATGTTGACAACACCGGAGGGCGGCGCCGCGGTGAGCGAACCAAGGCGGAGGACGATGGTGAGGCCTCGGTCGGGAACGAACAGGAGCCGGGGAAGATCACAGCCAGCCATGGGAGGCGGGAGCAGGCGGTCCCGCCGGCGCTGGTTTGGCTTTGGCGGCTCGAGCAAGAAGAGACTGAAGAAACGCGACAGACGTTGAATGTCAATCCAACGGTCAAGGTTGGCACAATAGTTTTTTGACTAAGCGGACACCAAGTAGCATACTTTTTTATATATAGGAAGAAAACTGCGAGGAAAATGCGTTCGTCTGCCGTCCTCCTCACAGGGAACGTTCGCCACATAAGTGACTAGCACCCTTGGTTTTCAACCAAGAGGTCTTGGGTTCGAGTCCGAGGAACTCTCAATTTTGTCCTCCTTCCTTCCTCGCAAAAACAGGGAAAGAAAATCAAAGACTTGGGAAGGCGTACAGAACAAGCTAGTGTACCAGTAAAAAGACGTTGCGGAGTTTTAGAAAAAAGAAAGACATGCTCCTGTAGCTGGTTTGAATCCAAACCTAGACTATGACTATATATGGTGCTATGCTACTCTGCAAGTAATGAAACTGACATATCCAACGTTCGCTTCTCCTCTTCTCTACTTACTCTGCCTAGCATCAGAAGCTCTGGCCGTAGCAACCATGTCCGCTGGCTGCTTGTCCACATGCTCTTCAGCAGGCAACAACCAGATATGCACCAAGTCGCCACCCGTACCATCGCCTGTGGGTCTCATCACACCCCTGCCGGCACGCGCACCGCAGTCGATTGCTCATCGCAACCCGCTGCCGTTGGTGTGGTGCCACTGCTACAAATAACGCAGAGTCATCTGTCGCGTCTCAACCACAATCTGCAACCCTGGCCGAGTCTTCTACAAATGCCCGAATCATGGGGTAATAATATGTTCAAGTGTTGTTCTGCTGCTTTCAGTTGTTGATTTTTTTAATAGTTTGGTTGATGATCTTCCAATTTGATTCGTGCAGAAAAGGGAAGATTCATGTGATTTGTATTTCTGGGAAGTTGCTGATGTGGGGAATGCAACTTCGCTAATTATTTGGTTAGCGAGGAATCCCAATACCAGCATGTTGGGGTGTTGGACAAATGGCGAAGGAGCGGCGAGAAGAGGAAGATCAGAGCGAAGGTTAAAGATGAAGTTCCTCGATCATGGCCAAGCAACGGTGTTGAGCAGGCCTTGACAACAATGAGGAGATGAAAGAGCTTGTGAAGATAATGGGCAAAATCGATGTGCTCTGTAGGATGATTGTCTCTTTATTTGCGGTGTATGTAGCACTCATGATGTATTCATGGCTACGACATGAGCACTTTCTTTGAAACTAGTAATGAATGAAACACATGTAGCAGGTTGGGCATAGTGTTGTGAACATCTAATGATTTCTATTAATGGAAATCAGGGGTATCCTTTTGCTCATATAAATACATAAATAGCGAGAGGCCACATCGGATCAGCTTTGTTCTCATTCAAAGACGTCGAGCAAATTGCAGTCCAACAGCAAACTATGTCATCAAATTCAAGTTTCACAGCCAAATATGAGTACAACTAAACAACAATGTCATCATGTTTTAGTTGTCATACAATCACCAAACACAAATCAGCATACATAACAAGTGATGTTCTCACAACTAAATACTAAACAACATGTTCATCAGGTTTCAGTTGTCATAGCAAACACAATTTCACATAGTAGATAAAAAAATGTCTTCTGATAGGCAAATACGACAAAAGCAATGTAATCATCATCCGCAGCAGCAGCGTCAACATCTTCGCCATGTGTATCAGTCTGAATCATAATTCCCCACGGTGTCATCTTCTTCTTCGTCCTCGAACGTTGGCTTCTTCTTGATCAACTCTTGTATGTCCATAGCACGACAGGCAATCTTTTCGCCGGCGTCATTGACATGATGGTTCTCAAAGATATTAGGAACATCTGTGTTATCTTGTACATCAGGAGCAGTGTAAGCATCATCTTGTTGTGCAACTTCATTAAATGAATTCCTCTACTCAAACATTTGCAATACTCTCCAGTCATCGCTACGTGCAAATGTGTCTTCCAAGAAAAATATATGTGTTGCTTGATTTGCCAAAATAAAAGGCTCGTTGGTCTGGTACGCCGCCTTGACATTGATGGATTTGAAATAATCATCACTTTGGGTTTTGTGATCTGGAAAACAGGTTATACCAACGACAAGACTGTGAGAACCACACACCAATGATCCTCGGCTGGAGATATCTGCAATCTGAACAATGTACATTATGTTAGCATACATTTCATTTGTCTCTTTGTCATACGTATCCATGCTCATGATGGCACTGTTTTGTGTCTTCCTGCCTTCGTCTCGTGCAATGGTGTTGTAGCGCACATCTCCAATAACGCAAGATTCATAATGTCTTACCCGAGTATCAGGACCCATTGGTAGTGATTAAAGGGCATTATCAACTGCCTGCCCATCCTCCCGCATCTTCTTAACCTATGGTTCGAAAATAGACAAGCTGGTCATCTTATGTACTCAATATATTAAAAAAACTAACAGTGTACTTCAAAAGCTTACATGGTTCTTGAACCATTTCACAAATCCTGCCATAACCAGTTTGTCAATGTTTCTTGGATTTTGCGGCAGTAACTCCTCTTTGTAGATGCTGCACAATATAGTGATCGCGTCAAACATCTAAATATATAAGAATGTGCTACAAGTTTAGTAGATTACGATGTATAAGCTGCAGTACTGCACTTACTTGATATAAGGTAGTATCTCAGGACAGTTATTCAACACATACCAAACCATTTTGTCCAAATCTTTAGGTTTGTCCTCTTGTCGACTCTTCCCTGTAACTCGAACAGAATAATCAAAAACATTGAGCCTGGGATTGTCTTCACCCACCTCGTTGCTAAGCTGATCAGCTGTTTCAATGTATTTTGAGCAGAATGTCAACACTTCTGTAGCAATGTAGGCCTCTGCAATGGAACCCTCTGGTCTAGCTCTGTTCCTAACATAGCCCTTGAAAGTGCCTAGCCGCCTTTCAATAGGGTACATCCAGCCATACTGTACTGGACCTCTAAGTAGTGCCTCATCAGGTAGATGAATAGCCAAATGCACCATCACATTAAAGAAGGCTGGAGGATATATCTTCTCAAGGTCGCATAGGATAGTTGGTATCTTGTCTCTAAGATGCTCCAAAGCATCTATCCTTATATTTCTACTGCAGAGTTCCCTGAAGAATTGTCCCAACTCTGCAACTGCTCTGTATAAGTCAGGGCGGCCCAATCCTCTAAGGATAACAGGTAAAATCCTTTGAAGTAGGACGTGGCAGTCATGAGTTTTCAACCCTTGTACCTTGTTTCCATCTGCAATGACTCTCCTTTCAGGGTTGGAAGCAAATCGATGTGGGAATCTCACACGTGACAGGACCTCGCAGAAATCTTTTCTTTTACCTTGTCCAAGACGTACCTGGTGGTGCCATATCCGTGGTTTACCTTCATCTTGCACCGCAAATCCTTTACGATACCAGTGTGTCAAATCAATCCTAGATTTTAAGGTATCTTTCGTCTTGCCTTCAATGTTAAGAAGTGTGCCGATAATGCTGTCACATATATTTTTCTCGATGTGCATCACATCAAGATTATGCCACATATCCAAATCTTTCCAATACTCCAAGTCCCACAAAGTGGACCTGCGGGTAAACAATAATCTCTCTTCTATCGTGCCACGCTTCCTTTTCCCGCTACCATTTCCAGGATGGTTTCCTGGTGTAATATGCCTGACCTTATGTAATTCCACTTGCAATTCATCGGCGGTGAGCCTCTTTGACGCATCACGGTTTTCATGCTTTGCATTGAACACATGTCTTCGGTATTTTTTAGGATGCGGTTTGTCCTTGGCAAGGAAACGGTGGTGTCCAATGTAACAGATCTTGCTAAGTATTGCGTATGACAGCGGATTCCTGTCACAGCGAACGCATGCATTGTAACCATGTGTCGTTCGCCCTGACATAGTGCCCAAAGCCGGATAATCATGGATGCACCAAATTACAACAAGACGCAGAAAGAAATCAGCTGGTGGGCTGCTATTTAGGTCTCAAGTGAGAACACCCTTCCATAGCTGTTGAAGTTCCTCCACAAGAGGCTCCATGAACAAATCAAAATCCTTTCTAGGACTTTTTGGACCTGGGATGAGCAAGGCCATCATGTAGTTTGATTCTTTGGTGCAGACATTTGGAGGCATGTTGTAAGGGATAACAAGCACTGGCCACATGCAATATGTGGCGCTCTGGTGGCCAAATGGGTTAAATCCATCTCAAGCCAAGCCAAGTCTAATGTTTCTCGAGTCAGCAGAAAACTCTTTGTGTTTATCATTGAAGCTTTTCCACTCACTACCATGAGATGGATGGCTCATTACATTCTGATCTCTGTACTCCTGGTTCCTATAATGCCACAATACATCCTCTATTGTTTCAGCATCATGAAACAACCTCTGCAATCTTGGTGTAATTGGAAAATGTCTCAGAACATTATGAGGAACCCTCTTCACAACATCGCCATCTTTCCATCTTGATGATTTGCATTTCGGGCATTCACTTAAGTTGGCATAATCCTTCCGGAACAGAACACAATTATTCTTACAAACATGGATCATATCATATCCAATTCCAACTGCACGAAGGAAATTCGTCATTTTACTGTAGGTGTGTGGCAGCTCAGACGCATCTGGGAAAGATTTGCGGAAAGCAGCCAACATCGCATTGAATGATTTGTTGGTCATCCTCAGATTTCTTCACCTAAAGAAAGGTGACCATAGCTAAGAATACTGACAGCTTATTTCCTGGGGTGACAGCAACGTTGCATTGTTCCAACATGCGGGCCCACCGTTTTTCTTCTGCAGGTGAAAGTTCACGGAATGCACGAGCATTTCGTAGCATTGTTTCAATGTTGGTCAAACTCACTGGCTCCACCACCACCACCTCCTCCTCCCCTTCCACTTGAGCATCAGGCAGATCAAGATGGTGATCTGCTGCTTCCACGTAGTCAATAACATTGATGTTCACAGCTTCACCATGATGAACCTACCTAGTATATGTGACCAACATCCCATACAAGTGTAGATGATTTTGCCGAGTTGGTGGGGTCTTGTAACTGAATTCATACAAGCTGCTACATGGGCAGAGCACATCTGATTTGGACCACCGTACTCAGCTCGATAAAGTTCATGAAGTTTTCAACCCCTCGACATATGCAGCGGAGAATCTTGACGAAGTTATCAAGTCATGTCCATCTGTTAGACATACAAATTAGTTCTTGTACTAGATATTACAGGAAAAACATATATGCTTTTTTATGAAGTCCAGAAAAAAAATACCTAGGTCGATGTCTAAAGCTATGGCAAGATATTTGGACGAGCAGATCTAAGTAATGAAATATATGTAAAGCTAATTTAGCAAACAGATTTGAGTGCTAAATTATGGCAGGCTGTTTTAGCAGTCAATGAGGCCGAGCACATAGCCATCGAACTATCGAAGGCCATTGCAGCAACAAAGATGGAGTATAAAATGGTGTAGAGCTATTTCACCTAACAGACTGGCCACTAGACCATGGCAATCTACGTCACAATAAATATATGGCAGGATATTTTAGCAAGTAATCGGCCTTGGCATGCCATCTCAGCTAAGCAGATTGAGTGTAGAACAGGGCAAGGAAGCTTCTTAAGCAGAGCATATTGACAGTAAACTACTTCGGCAAACAGTGAGATTAACAGCCTCTATCAGCTAACATTCAGCGCTACACCGACATGAACGGGGCCTCAGTCTAGAATGCGCGTACCGTGGGAGAAGCTGACTGCCGTGCGTCTCCACATGAACGTCGCCAGTGGCGGCGGCGCTGACCGCCATGCGCCTCCACAAGAATGTAGCCAGAGGTGGCGGCGCGGCTAGAGGACAGCAGTCTATGAGAGCATACTATGGGAGCGGGAGAATCTCCATGCGTCCCCTCGACGAACCGCGGCGCTGACGTATCAGCACGGCGGGATGGCGGCTTTGGCGGAGCGAATGGAGTGGAGGGGGACGGGGAGGAGGGGGGTTTGGGGAATATTTGGCCAAAGGGCGGTTGAATCAGATTTGAGGGGAATTTTTGTGTGTGTGGGGGAGGATTTTCGCGCGGTGGGCGGGGGGAGTTTGGCGCATGGTCGATATCTCCAAGTGTAGTCCCACGTGTTAGTGAAGAGGCAAGCGAAGCGCGTTCCGTTATGCGTGAGCCGTGTGCGAGAACGAGCGTGTGTGGGGTGCAATCACGACGCGACAGAGTCTTTGTGAGTGTACCGCCTTTTTTCCTTTTAAACTAGATGTTTCGCCCCCTCAAAAAAAATATTGCTTCATGCGATCCATCGATACTACTACTAGTAATCCGGTAATCCCGACTAAAGCGGTAGCGGCGGGTCTTTTCCAGCGATATCTTTGGGAGGTTGGCTTAGTTGGATTTTTAGATTTGTCTCGGTTCAATAAAAGCGAGTTGGTGATGATGGTGTGCTGTCATCCTGCAATATAGGTCGTCTGATCTATATCTAACGGATAGGAAGGAAACTATGACAATTTACCCGCACTCCTCTCCACATTTGCAGATAAGGCTTTCCCTCGTTCATCCTTTTCTCCCACAAGATCTTGATCTTCCGTGCAACACACGGGCATCTTGCTAGTACTCCTACAATATGTATATTATTGTGAAAGTTCATATACACTGGCCGAGATTAATGCAAACACGGCAGATTTTCATTACATTTCAAACTTTTATAGGACAGAAAAATGAAAGAAACCCAACCCTAAACCTATTCTACGGCAGCGACCGACGTCCTCCATTTGCGATCTCTATGTATGGGGGCGGGGTTCAAGACCCGTGAAGTGAAGGTGCGGTCTCCGGCGAGGAAGAGTAGAACACGGGATACGGACCGGCCAGTTGGCACACCATGCCCTGCCGCCTCCCATGCCCTACTCATCCTCGGAGGAGTCCCCGACCTCGGCGGTGCCGGACGTTGGACGGCGGCAAGTAGGACACGTGGCTGACGGTGCTCCCGTCATCGGCCGCCAGCGTGGCCACCGCTTGTGCGGTCGCTTACGCGTCCGGCTACGCCGCTATTGCGTCGCGAGAGGCGACTTGAGCGAGGGCGGCGACCTCGCTTCATCCCCGAATACAAGCTCTCCCGCAGAGCGTTTGCACTTACAGTAATGGCGGATGTGGTGCCAGGTAGGAGGACGATGCGCTATGGTGTGGAGGTTAGCTAGGCATTGCCGCTTTAAGTAGCACATTCTAGTGAGGCCAAGCGTCCGGGTGCGTCATTAATTAAGTCGCTGCAGTTGGTTCCTCGGGCACCGAGCCTCTTAACGACGACATACGAACGGACGACATGAATGCGGGCAGCTGGCGCCGGCTAGGAACGCACCGCACGACGGCGCGAGGGACGAGGGATTTGGTGTGCAAGGGTAGTTAGCTGTGGTCGTGGCAACGTTGGAGATGCCCTTTGCTCAAATGCGATCCCCGCATGTCATTGAAAAAGCAAGACGACCCGGCATGGTCTCAGGTCCAGAGGATGCAGTTGGCCGCGCTACACCACTCCGCGGACGCGCTCACGGCGCCATGCATCCTCGGCGAGCCGGGTCTTGGGGTGTGTTTGGATTGTGGCCAAAGTGCACCTTACCAAAATTTTGGTCACGACCCAAAGATTGGTCTTTGTTTGGATGGTTGCCATTTTTTTGGCATGCCAATGAACTCTAGCCAACTCTAGTTCATTTTTCTTGCCAATGTCGGCCAAATCATGGGCAACCAATACCTCAACCAAAATTTTGGTCATGACCCAAAGATTGGTCTTTGTTTGGATGGTTGCCATTTCTTTGGCATGCCAATGAACTCTAGCCAACTCTAGTTCATTTTTCTTGCCAATGTCGGCCAAATCATGGGCAACCAATACCTCAAACAAAATTTTGGCTACCCAATGCTTTGATGGGGCAACCTTGGGCACAAACCAAACATACCGTTGGTCGTGCCACAGCACTAATGCCACCCTCGGCACACTGAAACCGACCGTGTCTATCGACGATATGAGCGTATCGCTCACCGCGGTCGCCGTGTCCAGAGGCGGTGCTGGAGCTGCGCCCCGTTGTTGGCCCCAATAACCCACATGAACGGTTGTCGGTGGCGAGGAGGTCATGCGCCAGCTCCTCCATTGGACTAGCCTACGCTACGTCGTCCTGACGGGTGTGCCCCACATGTCGGTTTCCCTGTTTTCCCGGCCATATTCGAGCGTCAGTGCTCCGCGTTGCGCATTAGGCCTTTCACTTTGTAGGCCAAGCGAGACAACTTATTGTTTATTTGAGCCGCTCAAGTGTAATCATGTGGCGTTTGCTTATTTCTCATTCCTCTCCAACCCTCTTCTCCATCGATCATGTCGCCCTCCAGTCGAGTCCATCCTCCCGCATGCCTCATTTGAACATTCCGCCAAGTATCATTCGCATGTACCCACCCTAGTCCTCTTTCAATAGATCTCCGGACCCGAGATGAAATCGAGACGAGCAGTGGGGCACACGATACCTAAGGCGAATTCAAAATTTTGAACCGGTGATCATAGCATCCGCAAATCATATATAAAGGGTATTCAATGTTCGTTTCGTTTTTGAACGTACAATATACTCCCTCATATCCTTTCTAGTTTACATATAAGTTTTATGTGTAGTCAAAGTATCTCTACTATGATAAAAAAGGTATCAACATTCAACAACGCCCAATCAATATTGTTAGATTCGTACGTACTCCTAGATTTGTACTCGAGATGGTTTCCAATTTGACTATTGACAAGATTAATAGTACTCCCTCCGTCTAGGTGAGTAAGTCATCTTAGGCTGTGCACCGTGACCAAGGAGGAGGGGAAAACGAGAGACATTAATGTTTATTTGCTAATTAATAGTATTGCATGCAATGAACTAACCATTGCATGTCATGTTTGATAGTCTCAGGTCATTAAAAGCATGCACACCCTCATCTCTTATTGGTTGATATGTCAAGAAACAAGAAATGAGGTAGAAGTTAATGCACTGCGCCTACGTGATTTGGGATTATTTGGTTTTCGTAAGATGACTTACACACCTAGACAGAGGGAGTACATGAGATGTATAATGTGAAAATTATGTCATTGGAAACTCCTTTCACATACGAAATTGACTGTATGCTTTGCGTAAGTTGCATGTCATATATTATTACTCTAACATTTGGTAAAAGTTAGCCTCGAAAAACGCATTAGACCCTGTATGCTTTGTGTAAGTTGCATGTCATATATTATTACTCTAACATTTGTGGAAGTTGCATGCCATATATTATTACTCTAACATTTGGTCAAAGTAGTATAGTGGAAGTGGATCCTCGGCGTAGGTATCCTGCCTTACCCTCCCTTTCGGTCACTTCTTGGCGGACCCCATGCTTGCTAGGCCCCGCATGTCAGTTACTCAATGGGTTCGGCCACGTCAGGGGATCCTCATCCATATTATACTCCCTCTGTTTTTATTTACTCCGCATAAAACGGAGGGAGTGGTGGTTATAATAAATGACGCGGGCGGGGGAGGGGGAGGGACGTCGGTTTGCTCTCAATTGCGGTCCCACAAGTGAGCAAAAACGCGAGACGAAGCGTGTTCCATTCGGTGAGCGACATGGAGGGTCCAGCGTGTCGGGTTGCAACGCGAACACGACAAGAGCGATGTACAGTCAAAACCGATTGACCGGTCGTCACCGGAACCACTATTCACACGTAACCTTCGCCGCTCGCTCACGCCACCAACGCCTCTAAACCAAACCAAATCTCAGCCCATTCCCCCACCTTTCGATCCCCTAGCCCGCATCAAGCATCCCCTAGTTCACCGGAAAGCCATGGTGTGCCGCAAGATCACTTACTACAAGGTGCTGACGCCGGAGCGCCGCGCAGAAATCGCGGCGGCGGTCGGCGCCACAGACCTCCGTTCCCAAGCTCGCTTTGCGGCGGGCCAATCCCCGAGTTCTCTGGAGCCAAGCTACAAGGAGGAGGAAGCCGATCCAATGTTCACTGCGGAGGTCGCGGCGCAGAAGGCCCCCGATGGGTATGAGACGATGAACGTCAACTTCGTGCCGGCGTCCGAGTCCCCCATGGTGCAGGCATACCAGCGGTTCAACATGGCGATATTAAAGGAGGACCGGGAGGCAGAGGCTCAACTCGACGCGGAGCTCGTGCATGCCGCTGCCATTGAGGCTCTCTTGCAGGCGGAACCGGATGTCATGGATGTGAACCAGGCGGCGGAGGCTCAACTTGAGGCGGAGCGCGCGGATGCCGCTGTCATCGAGGCCCTCCTGCAGGCGGAACCGGACGTCCTGGACATGAACCGGGCGGAAGAGACTCGACTCGACGCAGAGCGCACGGATGCCGCTCTCATCGACGCCCTCCTGCAGGCAGAACTGAAAGTCCTGGACTTGAACCGGGCGGCGGAGGCTTGACTTGACGCGGAGCGCGCAGATGCCGCTGCCATCGAGGCCCTCCTGTAGGCGGAACCGGACGTCCTCGACTTGAACCGGGCTGTGCTCTTGTCCGTGCAGAGCGCCCGCACGCTCCGCTTGAACGAGTAGCTGGAGGCCGAGGACAACCATAGTGTGGAGACACACGTCGGCAGCGATGGTGTAGGATCGTTGAAGGCAAGAGTGTCTAGAGGGGGGGTGATTAGACAACTCGACAAGATAAAAGTTTATGCCTTTTGATTAATATAAGTTCATAGCAAGTTCACAATGAAGGTCAAGTCAAGCATCATGCATACAAGTCGAGCAACATACTAAGCATGCAATTCTAGAGTATAGGGCAGCGGAAAGTAAATTGCATGAATAGTAAGGGAGAGATTGTGAAGAGCAAACGCAATTTGGAGACACGGAGATTTTTCTCGTGGTTCCGATAGGTGGTGCTATCGTCAATCCACGTTGATGGAGACTTCAACCCACGGAGGGTAACGGCTGCGAGAGTCCACGGAGGGCTCCACCCACGAAGGGTCCACGAAGAAGCAACCTTGTCTATGCCATCATGGCTTACGCCCACGGAGGACTAGCCTTACTCGGGGTAGATCTTCACGAAGTAGGCGATCTCCTTGCCCTTACAAACTCCTTGGTTCAACTCCACATCATGACGGAGGCTCCCAAGTGACACCTAACCAATCTAGGAGGCACCACCCTCCAAAAGGTAATAGATGGTGTTGGTGATGATGAACTCCTTGCTCTTGTGCTTCAAATGATAATCTCCCCAACACTCAACTCTCCTCACTGATTTTGCTGTGGTGGAAGAAAGGATTGAGTGGAAAGCAACTTGGGAAGGCTAGAAATCAAGTTTCATATGGTGGGAGTGGAGCAACTTGATCTCAACACAAGGGTAGGTAGTTTTCTTCTCGAAATGTAAGGTAGGAGTGATAGTTCTTTCGATGGCTCTCTCCACGAATGAAGAGGAGGTGGAGGGTATTTATAGCCTCCACACAAAATCCAACCGTTACACACATTTGACCAATCTCGGTCGGACCGAAGTTGACAACTCGGTGGGACCGAAAGTTCAAATCTTGTGAGCGTTGGGATTTTCGTGGGACCGAAAATACAATCTCGGTTAGTCCGATTCTTCCAAAGTCTAGGGTTTGCCAATCTCGGTGGGACCGACTTTCTCATCTCGGTGACACCGATTTGAGTACAAAAGGTTCTGAAGCTTGGCAACACCAATTTCGTATGACCGAGTTTGGAATCGGAAAATCCGAAATTATTAGGGTTTGGCTATATGGTGAGGTGGTTCATCTCGGTGACTGAGTTTGGAATCGGTGGGACCGAGATTACTTATGAGTTTATGTTGGAATGAAAGATTGCTGATAGTTTGAGAGATAAATCACTAAGCACTTGAGCAACCAGATCATCATCATAACCTCATCCCTTTTAATAGTATTGGCTTTCCTATGGACTCAATGTGATCTTGGATCACTAAACCAAAAATGGAGTCTTGAGCTTCTTGCCAATCCTTTCCTTAGCATCTTAGGGGTTCACCTCTTGATCCTTTTGCCATGCCAGAGTGATTGACTTTCCTGAAACATACTTGATAAAAGCATTAGTCCAACCACAAAGTATGTTGTCATTAATTACCAAAACCACCTAGGAGCAAATGTGCTTTCAATCTCCCCTTTTGGTAATTGATGGCAACACACGAAAAAAGACATCAAAGCTTACTAAATGAAAGACAGGATGATCATTAAAGCTTTGACAAACATGTAGTGCACAAGCTCCCCCTACAAGTGTGCAAGATTTTAGATTTTGGTTTTGGACTACCACAAGCACACATGAGAGAAAAGCAAGATGTGCTACATGCAGCTTGGCTATATGCATCAGAGCAGATGAAGATAAATGAGAGATGTTGCATATGTGCATGGTGATTTCTTGCAAACAAGTATACACAAGCAAGTCACCATCATGCACATTCTGCAAGATGCATATACTTACCTTGAAGTTCCTTGGTATTGTACCTGAAGAAATAAACTTGGGAAAACAAGGTTAGATAACACAAGAATAGTTCTGCAACCAATAGCAAGAACATCAAGAGTACCAAGCCAGGGATGACATGTATAAAGAGTGTCTCATGTTGAGCACTAGCTTGAATCAGCCAACATGTCTCCCAAGACTAAAAGATTTTCAATGAGCTCTGAGAGAATTTGCTTTTCATAAGATACCAATTGTGATCTTTTAAGATACCAATTGTACTTTTCAGAAGATACCCATGGTGAGAGCAAGAGAAGCAAAATCAAGAGAATAATGCCAAATGTATTATCACAGAGAAATATATGGCAAAGCTTTGATGTGATCCTCTCCCCCTTAAGGTAAGGATGATTTTCTTCCTTTAAATTTTCTTTTCTCCCCTTATCCTCCAATCTTCCCTTAAGCTCCCCAGCTCCCCCTAAATCTTCTCCCCCTTTGACATCAAGTGCGAAAAGGCGATAAACCAGAAGGGCGGGAAGGATGAAAGTGGGTTCATTAAGAATCACAACTGAGCAAATTAAGTAAGCAGAAGAAATCATTTAGATGCGCTGTAGAAGATGATATCCTGGTGAATGTAAATCGGTGACACCGAATTGATATGGATCGGTGAGTCCGAAAGTCAGAGACTTAGGGCAGATCCTTTTTCGGTCAGACCGAAATGATTGAATCGGTGACTCCGAGTTTAATTCCAAGGAAATACTGAAATTATTCAGCTCACTTTGCAAGGAATGTTTCAAAAGATTTGCAATGAATTTGTAAATGATTTTCAGGGAATTTATCAGAGCTAAAGGATATACACAAGAACAGAAGAAACAGAAATGAAAAATATTGCTAGATGAAGTTTTTTTTTTAAAAAAAGGAAAAACTCAACAGGAGAATCGAAAGAGACAATAGCAAAACTCCAAAACATATGTACTTCATCTAGACAAGGGTCGGCGACTAGGTCACCTATGTTTGAGTATATTGACTTAGGAGTCAAATGAGAACATTTGATCATAGGTCATACTCATCGTTTAAGCTCAAAATGGGGTTACCATTTTTCGATTAAGCATTTGATGTGATCACATCTTTTGAAGCTGCTTGTACTCATGTCTTTGAGCGAAGCTTTTTCAAGATGTGAAAGACATACCTTGGGCTTGTTGTTGCTTGTTCTCATGTAGGTGAACTTGATGTAGTTGCTCATAGAATGTGAAATTGGAGCACCATTACCTAATGTATAGTTCATCTTCCTACATGGGTTGGGCAAGCAAGGAAATACTCAAGAATATCCAATATGACATGAGTGAAGTACTAGAAGTATATGGTGTCAAAAAGGATATGTGGAATTTTGTTCCTTGAACTCAACATCCCAAAGAGCTAGATACTTGGTCAATGACAAGATTACTCATGATTTGAGTGAGTGTGATAATCTCGTAGAATGTAGACCATCCAAGTACCTGCAAGGAGTTAGATGCAATACAAGGAGGCAAATGTGTCCAAGACATATGATCATCATCATAAGAGAAATATCAAGGATTAGTCAATTAGGCTCATGCCTTGCATGCATCAATGGAGTTTTCACTCCAAGTTTGAAGCATCAATGATGTTCAACTCACTCCTTAAGCGACAAAACACTTTCTCATCAAGTGGTTTTGTGAAGATATCTGCAAGCTGTTTGTCAGTACGAACATGCTTAAGATCAATGTCACCCTTAGCAATGTGATCACGAATGAAATGGTGACGAACTTCAATGTGTTTCGTGCGAGAGTGTTGCACGGGATTGTGTCCAATCTTAATCGCACTCTCATTGTCACAAAGCAAAGGAACATGTCTTGCATGTATCCCATAGTCCTTAAGCATTTGTTTCATCCATAGCAACTGAGCACAACACGAACCAGCAGCAATATATTCTGCTTCTGCAGTAGATAATGATATCGAGTTTTGTTTCTTGGATGACCAAGACACAAGGGATCGACCGAGAAATTGACATGTACCCGAAGTTGACTTTCTATCTATCTTGTCTCCGGCATAGTCCGAGTCGGAATAGCCAACAAGATCGAAAGAGGCCCTCTTAGGATACCAAATGCCAAAGTTAGGTGTGTGTATCAAATATCTCACAATTCTTTTAACAGCTTTAAGATGACATTCTTTAGGAGCAGCTTGATATCGAGCACACATGCATACACTCAACATAATATCAGGACGAGAAGCACAGAGATATAGTAGAGAACCAATCATGGATCGATAGACCTTTTGATCAACAGGTTCTCCATCTTTTGTCAAGTCATTATGTCCATTAGTAGGCATGGGGGTTCTCATACCTTTGCTCTCTTGCATGTTGAACTTCTTGAAGAGATCCTTAGTGTACTTTGTTTGTGAGACAAAAGTACCCTCCTTAGATTGCTTGATTTGCAATCCAAGGAAGAACTTGAGTTCACTCATCATGGACATCTCATACTTCTCTGACATAAGCTTCCCAAACTTCTCACTGAAATCAGGGTTAGTTGATCCAAAGATAATATCATCGACATATATTTGGCACACAAATAGTTCACCGTCAACCCTTTTTGTGAATAGCGTTGAGTCAATTTTACCAATTTCAAATCCTTTTTCAAGAAGAAAGCTAGTCAAGCATTTGTACCAAGCTCTAGGGGCTTGTTTAAGACCATAAAGAGCTTTGTGCAATTTGTAAACATGATTGGGCTTTTTAGGATTCACAAATCCGGGAGGTTGTTTCACAAATACTTCCTCCTCAATTTCACCATTTAGGAAAGCACTTTTAATGTCCATTTGATAGAGAGTAATGTTATGGTGGTTGGCATAAGCAAGAAGAATGCGAATGGACTCAAGTCTAGCAACGGGGGCATAGGTCTCACCATAGTCCATACCTTCGACTTGTGTGTAACCTTGTGCTACGAGACGAGCCTTGTTGCGGATGACTTGTCCATCTTCATCTTGCTTGTTCCGAAATACCCATTTGGTTCCAATGACGTTTTGGTCATCATTGGGCTTCTCTACCAAAGACCAAACATTGTTCCTCTCGAAGTTGTGCAGCTCTTCATGCATAGCGTTCACCCAATCCGGGTCTTCAAGCGCTTCTTCTACCTTCATAGGTTCAAGACTGGAAATAAATGAGTAATGCTCACAAAAGTTAGCTAAACGAGTTTTTGAGCGAGTGATTCTCCCGGAGTCGATGTCATTCATCATTTGTTCCACGGGATGATCCTTCTTGACTCTTGCTCGAACTCGGGATAGCTTTTGTCGTGGTCGTGGCTGAGCTTCCTCATCATCCTCATCTTCTTCTTCATCTGTGTTGTTGGTGTTGTCTTGAGGTGGTGGAGAAGGAGGTTGTGGTGGATCTTCTTGTCGCACTTCCTCATCTTGGTGAGTTCCACTTGTGGAGGCCTCCATGTTGCCTTGAGGTTCACCTTGCCGTGAGGTAGGGGCTCCACATATGTAGATGAGGTACTCTCCTTCACTTCCATGGGACGAATCTTTCCAATGGATAAATCTTGAATGGCTTCCGATGGGTCCTTGTCTCCTACATCAATAGGCACTTGCTCTACTTGCGAGCCATTAGATTCATCAAACTTCACATCTACCGTCTCTTCAACCTTTCGGTGAAATTATTGTAGACACGGTAGGTGTGAGAGTTTGATCCATAACCGAGGAAAAGCCTTCATGAGTCTTAGGAGCAAATTTAGACCGACGATGCTTATCAAGAATATAGCACTTTGAACCAAAGACACGAAAATATCCCACTTGGGGTTTGTTACCCGTAAGGAGCTCGTATGAAGTCTTGCCGAGAAGCTTGTGAAGATAAAGTCTGTTGATGGCGTGACAAGCTGTCTCGACGGCTTCACCCCAGAAGTGTTTTGGTGTCTTGTATTCATCAAGCATTGTCCTCGCCATTTCAATGAGCGTTCGGTTCTTCCTCTCAACAACCCCGTTTTGTTGAGGTGTGTACGTAGCTGAGAACTCATGTAGAATCCCTTCCTCATCGAGAAAAGAGTCCACATGGGCGTTCTTGAACTCCATTCCGTTGTCACTCCGAACCTTCTTGATCTTCACCTCAAATTGATTCTGAGCCTTTCTAGCAAAGGTTTTGAAGATTTTCTGAACCTGCGATTTGTCATCAAGGAAAAATACCCACGTAAATCTGGAAAAGTCATCAACAATAACTAGACCAAAGGAGTTACCACCAAGGCTTTTGTAAGCATTGGGACCGAAGAGATCCATATGAAGAAGCTCAAGCGGTCTCCTTGTGGTCATGATATTCTTCACGGGATGACCTCCACCTACTTGTTTTCCTGCTTGACATGCACTGCAGAGTCTATCTTTGTCAAAGAAAACATCTTTAACACCAAGAATGTGATCACCTTTGATTAGCTTATCTAAATTTCGCATACCAACATGTCCAAGCCTTCTATGCCAAAGCCAACCTTTAGCAGATTTAGCAATAAAGCAAGTTCTAGGTTGAGCTTTCTTAGTGAAATCGACAATGTATAGGTCACCTCTCGAATGCCAAGAAAAACCATGTTATGATTGTCACTCGAAAAACTTGGCAAACTACTTTGGTGAATAGCACGTTGAATCCAAAGTCA
This sequence comes from Aegilops speltoides, assembly GCA_021437245.1. NCBI lineage: Eukaryota > Viridiplantae > Streptophyta > Magnoliopsida > Poales > Poaceae > Aegilops > Aegilops speltoides. The sequence goes on along the minus strand of CM038147.1, from coordinate 491,247,772 downwards.
GCTAATCTAGACACGGAAAGTAAATTGTATCCAAGCGATTCAACAAGCATGACATTTTTAATGGAGCTATCATGAGATATGGCCACCTTACCAAGGCCAAGTACCTTACCCTTGGAGTTGTCTCCAAAAGTCACATACTTGCGTGGACCATCGTTCTTTGTAAGCTCTCGAAACATGTCTTCATCTCCGGTCATGTGATCGGTGCATCCACTATCAAGAATCCATTCTTTCCACGGATATGTAGTCTCTCATATTTGCCATAAGATCGAGACTCTTCATGATCTTGTCTAGCTCGGTGTCCGAATCGTCATCATGCTCATGCTCATCATCATATTGACCCATAGATAATTCATCATCAATACCTAGGTCAATTTGACAATGACTTGCATCAGTTTTATCAACGTGATAATAATCATCGGAATGCAATACAAGAGCATTTCTAACAAGAACATTGATAAGTCCGGAATCACCCTTCTTTTTCATAAGATCACGAAGCTCAAAGAAGCATTTATCAAAGTTAGGATCTTTGGGGCGCAACATATCAAATTCAACAGTCTTGTATAGAATTTCATCAAGACCTCTCAAGGAGTAGTCAGGATAAAGTTCTTCCAAGAACTTCCACATAGCATGGGCGCACTCAAAGTTTGTGACAAGCTTAAGCAAGTTATCCGGCAAGCCTCTAATGATAAGATTGACAGTTCTGAGGTTACGAAGCAAATCAAGCTCTTCATCCATAGTGGGGTGCAAGGGGTCAAATGGTGGTACATATGGGGTTTCAACATATTTGCGCAAGTTGTACATCTTAAAGATAGCAAGCATTTCAATCCTCCACGAGTTATAGGACACTCCATCAAGAATAGGCACTCTATGACTAACACTCCCAAACGTGAACCGTCCATCTTCCTCCAATGGTGTGCAAACCAAAGCAATGGAGACCAAAGCTCTGATACCAATTGTAGGATCGTTGAAGGCAAGAGTGTCTAGAGGGGGGGTGATTAGACAACTCGACAAGATAAAAGTTTATGCCTTTTGATTAATATAAGTTCATAGCAAGTTCACAATGAAGGTCAAGTCAAGCATCATGCATACAAGTCGAGCAACATACTAAGCATGCAATTCTAGAGTATAGGGCAGCGGAAAGTAAATTGCATGAATAGTAAGGGAGAGATTGTGAAGAGCAAACGCAATTTGGAGACACGGAGATTTTTCTCGTGGTTCCGATAGGTGGTGCTATCGTCAATCCACGTTGATGGAGACTTCAACCCACGGAGGGTAACGGCTGCGAGAGTCCACGGAGGGCTCCACCCACGAAGGGTCCACGAAGAAGCAACCTTGTCTATGCCATCATGGCTTACGCCCACGGAGGACTAGCCTTACTCGGGTAGATCTTCACGAAGTAGGCGATCTCCTTGCCCTTACAAACTCCTTGGTTCAACTCCACATCATGACGGAGGCTCCCAAGTGACACCTAACCAATCTAGGAGGCACCACCCTCCAAAAGGTAATAGATGGTGTTGGTGATGATGAACTCCTTGCTCTTGTGCTTCAAATGATAATCTCCCCAACACTCAACTCTCCTCACTAATTTTGCTGTGGTGGAAGAAAGGATTGAGTGGAAAGCAACTTGGGAAGGCTAGAAATCAAGTTTCATATGGTGGGAGTGGAGCAACTTGATCTCAACACAAGGGTAGGTAGTTTTCTTCTCAAAAATGTAAGGTAGGAGTGATAGTTCTTTCGATGGCTCTCTCCACGAATGAAGAGGAGGTGGAGGGGTATTTATAGCCTCCACACAAAATCCAACCGTTACACACATTTGACCAATCTCGGTCAGACCGAAGTTGACAACTCGGTGGGACCGAAAGTTCAAATCTTGTGAACGTTGGGATTTTCGGTGGGACCGAAAATACAATCTCGGTTAGTCCGATTCTTCCAAAGTCTAGGGTTTGCCAATCTCGGTGGGACCGACTTTCTCATCTCGGTGACACCGATTTGAGTACAGAAGGTTACAGAAGCTTGGCAACACCAATTTCGGTATGACCGAGTTTGGAATCGGAAAATCCGAAATTATTAGGGTTTGGCTATATGGCTGAGGTGGTTCATCTCGGTGTGACTGAGTTTGGAATCGGTGGGACCGAGATTACTTATGAGTTTATGTTGGAATGAAAGATTGCTGATAGTTTGAGAGATAAATCACTAAGCACTTGAGCAACCAGATCATCATCATAACCTCATCCCCTTTTAATAGTATTGGCTTTCCTATGGACTCAATGTGATCTTGGATCACTAAACCAAAAATGGAGTCTTGAGCTTCTTGCCAATCCTTTCCTTAGCATCTTAGGGGTTCACCTCTTCAGTCCTTTTGCCATGCCAGAGTGATTGACTTTCCTGAAACATACTTGATAAAAGCATTAGTCCAACCACAAAGTATGTTGTCATTAATTACCAAAACCACCTAGGGAGCAAATGTGCTTTCAGATGGCTGGTTCGCGCCGGCAGCCAAAGATGACGAGGCCATCTCTTTCCGCGAGCAGTGATAGTTTTTCTTTATGTTGTCGTTTTTATGGATCTTTTGCTGTGTAAAAACATACTATATTTGTTATGCAAGTCTCCTGACTTGGGTCAGTCTACCATTTCAGGCGGTTGGATGAATATCCTACGTCTCCTAACCCTTCTTTCCTTCTTCCTCACCTCTTCTTCTTCCCCAACAGACCACCGCACGGGCCGTATGGATACTCCCCACCATGCGGTTGGATAAACATACTCTATGAATGAAAATTATGTGTCAGCAATAGGATGGCTGAGTTTGGTTTGTTTACATGCGACAGCACGTGTCAGTGAGGATGCGTTCCCTTGGTTGTGTTTGCGGCATGCAGGAGCGACTGTGTGAGGGTTCTGTGTGACCGCGGTGTGCAGGAGCGACCGTGTGAGGGCGTGGTGCATCCGCGACAGCCGTGCGCAAGTGTACCTCCTTCTCATTTTGAAAACTTTAGGCAAGCTTGTCAAAAATGTGTGGCGAAGTTTGACAATGCAAGGCCTAGACCCAAACAGGATAAGTACATACGTACTAGGAGTACTAGTGTTAAAAAAGAAAGGCGGGGTTTTCCTTCGCGGGATTTAATCGATACAAATCCTCGTTTCACGTGTCAATTAATGCGTATTTTTTTCTCGAACGACCAAAGAGCTAACCATCTCACTCCTCATCGCTTGATTAATGCAGCGCCATGCAAACGAACCTTCTTTCCGCATGCATGCAGGGGATATTAGTGTCCTTGGTTGCTAATCCCATCAATTTTGCTTCCATTAGTGTTAGTGGCCCTTTGCAAATTGTAATTTTGATATACTGGCCTTGTGTACAAAAAATGGAGGTAGTAACTATATTTGAATTCCTTGCCCATTGCGGTGACGTTGACGGGGAACACCATTGAGGGAGACCACGGTAAGTTGTTCACAAGTGCCGCCTGCAAGCCGAGACAACCACCTTATTTGCATCCAGGAAGTCCTTTACTAGTACTACTACTAGGAGTACTAGTGCGGTGAGATGGTTTCTCGAAGAAGACGATGGAGAAGCGGAGTCAGCGAAGAGTGAAATGATGGTTGCTTCGTCCGTGCTTTGTGATTTGACGCCTCACTGCTTTGTGATTTGTGATAGAAGGGACATAGGAGTTGACTCTATGCTCTATACTGTACTACATGCGTCCAAGCATGGGAGAAAGAGGAGAGACGTTGCATTTTTCTATTCCTTTAATCAATCAACCAGGGAGGTTCAGTTCCATCTTTTTGGCTTTGGCAACACCGTCCACAATGGTTTCCACGATGCCAAAAGCTATTTTCACATTTGGCTACACATTGTGGATGCCCTTAACCGTACCACTTGGTTTTGCTCATGTGTGCTATCTATACAAATCTCAATTATATTGATCTAAAAATTATAGAATCAAAGATTAGTAAAAAGGAGGTGATTTTGCCGTGCGGATGGCGGGGGAGGTTCCTTATTTTCGGAGGACGTTGTCCTGGCGGTTTGCTAACATGCAGTCCCACGTGTCAGTGCTTTACCAAGCCGTTCCGCGTCCCACATGAGGCAGAACAACGGCAGAAGCAACATGTGGTTAAGTTGAAGAAGATGAGGGAGAAGCGGATTCAGCAACGAGTGAAATGATGGTTGATTCATCCCTCAATCTTCTTTTTTAGCATTATTACTTCGTCCCTCCAACTTAACTGCGGGAAAGGTGCAGCTTTGTGATTTGACGCCTCATTGCTCATTACTACGCCGGCGCCATGACTGGGGTGCTTCACCCCGGCTGCTCTACACTGTATTCCGGTATGGCACGTGGACCCGGTAGCTTGATGTCCCACATGTCGGCGAAAGGTACTAGAAGATTTATGAAAGCGAGCGCTCCACTCTTACGATGGAGGAGTAGACGACACGACGGCCCAGTGAACTGTCACTTGTACTGTATAGTACTATAGTTTTGCTGTTTCGCACGATCCATCGATACAAACCCGATTAAACAGGAAAAGGGCGGGATTTTTCCCGCGCGGTAGATGATACTGACCATACATTTCAAAGGCAATTTTAATGTATGCAAACTGAATAATTATAAGTAACAATATGATATCTAGCAAAACTAAAAACACATATGATTTATTGTGTTAGAGTCTAGTAGTAGTGCTGTATTGCATAGTTGTTAGATGTAACATGCGAGAACGTGTAGAGATGTAGTTTTGGAGGGCCTACAGAGAGAAAAGCGTAATACGGTCACCGAACTTCAGAATAAGCTGATTACGGTCACTATATACGTTTTGCGGTGATTATCCGGTCACTTGCTCACGCTTCAAAGCACGGATTGCACTCGCTGACCGCCAAATAGTCTGCATGGCGCCATGTTGACTAGTTAAATTGACCACGTTCCTTGTGGGTCCCACCGTCGATTCACATAGGGAAAAGGTCGATAAACACAAATTTACGCAGCGCGACAAGGCTCCAACCCGTGCGCTGAATCACCTGGTTGTGTATGTGTGCATGTATTCTGATGTGTGCGCATGCACGTGTAGGTTGAGCACTTGAGCGTGATAGTGTGTGTTGGTTGTGTGGTGTACTGGTGTGTGCATGCATGCGTGCATGTGTGTGTGTGAGTGTTGCGTGCGTGGCTGCGTGTGTACGTGTGAGTGTTGCATGCGTGCGTGGGTGCATGTGTTTGTGTGAGTGTTGCGTGGATGCAGTTCATGTGCATGCGTGCGTGTGTGTATAATCACCACACCAGCTCCTGTGTGTTAAAACAGACGGCTCAACATACCAATACAAGGCCACCTTGTCTGTTGTGCCCGCGGTCATGACTTCGAACCACCGTCAAAATATTTTGTTGTCGTTTGTTTTCATTCTTACTAGCAAGATGCCCGTGCGTTGCACGTAACATCAAGATGCATTTGTATGACTTGTTTATCTTGTGAGAGAAAAGGATGAACGAGGGAAGGCCTTATTTGCAAATGTGGAGAGGTGTGTGGGTACCTTTTTTTGCAAAATTGCCATAGTTTCTTTCCTATCCGTCAGATACAAATCGGACGGCCTATATTGCAGGATGGCAGGCACACCATCATCACCAACTCTGTTTTTTATAAGAGTGTATTTTATAAGAGTGTAGATGTAGAGTAGATACAAGTCGACAGGTGGGCACGATAGTAGTGAGATAATGTGATGCAACACTAGAGGTGCCACGTGGAGCGTTTAACTGGTCAACTAGTCATGTCATGAGCAAATACAAAGCTGTACGGTGAGCTCGTGGATCGTATAATAACCACTAAACATAAACAGTGACCGTAATGAGTGGATTATGAAGTCCAATGTATGTATCGTGCTTTTGCTTCAAATACAATGATCGTCATTGCATATATCGCGAGAGAAAGATGAAACACGCGTGAATTTTCTGGGGGCTTACTTTTAGAGGACCTGGAGATAGTTTTGTGTGCATACGTGAAAGGGGCATTTAGGGGGGGGGGGCGTTATACGATGGAGAGAGAGAGATGCTCTTCGTTTCTCTTTATTATGACTAACTTTGTTTATAGTATAAAAATATAAAAATTCACAGTGCGGAATAAATATCATTGTGGGCACCATGCAATGCAAATTAGCGTTCGTAATCCTCCATATATCTTTGTAATGTTGTATATATGTAGAAACTCTAAAATAATTTTTTGGCCACACTTTATTCAAAAGGAATGTTGTATGCGAAATAAATGTGAAGAGAGGGCTTTTTAGATCAATGGGGTACGTGATCTAACATGTGTGAATGTGTAGTTGATGCATTTGGCGGGGCCTAGAGAGGTATGTGTGTGTATTACGTATTCGAGAGAGGTGTGGATAGAGGGGCCGACGGGGGCGTGGAAGAGATAACACGAGAAATGAGAGTGGTCTAGAGAGAGAGAGAGAGACGAATATGACGTCATGACAAGAGATTCCATTACCTTGACTGTGTATATGCAAGTGGGGAGGGAATAGAGGCACCAGGGGAAATTTTCTGTGTGTGTGGTGTTTGTGTTGGTATGTGTGGGTGTGAGAAGATAATGAGACGTGGGGGCAGAGGGTGTGTCACCGCGTGAGGTCCGGTGGGTCGAGGTGAGGCCCTTCGTTCGGTTCCGTCCTGCGTCATTGGTTGGCCCATGACACATTTAGGAAGACCCATGGATGACTAGTCGTACAAGACAAAGATAGCATAATTGTGAAGGACTCTGTGTCCACTGACAAAGCCGGCTAGGATTTGTAACCCTAGGTTCTCGGACTAAGGTAACCCCTTTATCTCTAATATTACTATTCATCCAACCTAACTTTAAGGGGCATCCAACAGAATGCTCTGCTAGAATCATACTCGTCGATTAGGAAGAGAGGTATGAGATAATGCGTGAGAGACAGGCGTAAAGATAATGTGCGTACATGAGACACGTAGGCAGGTCCATGTATATAGAAAGGGTCGATGAGGATTGTGCGTGTGTATGTTTGCGAGAGGAAGAGTGCTTGTGAGAAAGGTTAGTGAAAACAGTTGTAAATGGTTACGAGAGGGAGGGAGGGTTATATCTAGAGCATGTGTGCGAGAAAGACACCTCGGGAGAGAGTGTGTGAGCATGTGTGAGAGACCACCGATGGAGAGTGAAACTACACGTAAAAGACTGCTCTACACATTGATTAAAGATACAAATTGTATCCAAATATTAGGATGGGATCATGATATTTGCAATTCGCATATGGAGCGATCATTGATCCATCGGACATCTAGATTCTATCGAATTTGAGCATGTCTATGTTATTATTCGACACAATTGATCCACATAGTTAGTGTTTTGAACTCCAGACAATGCATCGCTTTAGCAATCGAATATAAACGTGAGTATAGTTCATGTTGTGTGTGTAAAGCACATTATACATACGAAAGTTACACAATGGACATTTATAAATAGCTACCTATGAACTAGCATACATTTGAATTCAACTTAAGGTGGTTTAAAAAAATCGAATTCAACATGAAGTCCTTTCAATTATTTGAATTTGATATCATGGCATTTGTAAACCATACCTAAATTATGGGGGCACCCATCTTTGCTCTGATTTTGTACATAATAGCATGTGTAGTCATGTACAAAATAGATTCAAATTTAGCTCCTCCATTCCAAAATAATCGTAGTTATAGGATTTTCAAGTGTCAAAATTTCAAAAAGAAGCGGATAATTTAATGAGGTTTTCAAACATACAAGGTCAAATATAACGTTGTCTATTTAGGTCAATCCTCATAGTTCAAGAGTACTCTAAACGTGAATGCTTGTGTTTCAAAATTTCGAACGAAGCGCCAAAAGAGCCTCTACTACTTGAAACCGCGTGAGACCAATGTTTGGTAGTACAAGGAAATTACTTTTCTAATAACTCCGACCGTGAAACCTACCGCCCGACGTCCAAAGGTCTAAACCGGGGTAGGTTTGTAACTTCATCTAGACATGCGCAACCACCTCCGAAAAACATTCATACACAATGGCCGCCTAAGCACACATGCGCTGCGTCAAATCGCCTCCGCCCACTATTTGGGACACCTGGGATTACCATCCTACCCCCAACCCGCAGTAGGTCCGAAATTTAAGAGGGGGGCAAAGTTTGTACTTTCCCCAAATTTCAAACAAGCGCGTCCCATCTTCTGTTCAAAAAAGCCAAAAACAAGCGCGTCCCAGACTGAAACATGGTTCCCCCCACCCGTCTGATTCCCCATTCGTACTCCGTGGGCGCCAAAACTACCTCTCCACCAGCCGCGAAACCTCGGCGTCCTCCGTCCGCCACCCCATCCCACCCATCAACCGCCGCCCTCCTCCATCACGCTGGAGCCGATACCCCGATGACCGCAACCTCAACCGCAACGCCCTCCACGGCTAGTAGTTGAAGCCAAGGCCGAGCCGTCCGTACCCGAGCCAGTTCAACCACACCGTCCTGTGCCTCACTGCTGCCGCTCCAACTTCGCCACCCTCCACCGCACCGGAGCTGTTCCTGCTACACCGTCCTTCGCCGCCTCGGATCTGCTTCCCCTCTGCTGACATACGGCCACGGCAACACAGTCAACAATTTGGCCATGGGTTCGTCCAAGCCTGCACCCTCCAGAACATCGATTTCCCCGGTAAAAAGAAGAAGATCGGCGCGACATGTGGAGGTGACCACACCGGCAACTGAAGAAGGTACTCCTCTTCCCTTATTCGTGCAAATCTTACGTCTCTGCTTGCACGGTATTCATCCCATAGAAGGCACTAGTTGACCGCTTCTTCTTGATACTAGATGTTCCTAGTAACTCGCGATGCACAAGGTTTCTCCTCATATACTATTTCACCTTAGCTAGAGGTCCATCGCCCCAATTTCAATTTTGGCCATTGATTCCCAATTAACTAAGCATTCCCGGCATAACAGCGCTAGTACGACTATTACACCGGGAAGCAGCGCTATGGTGTTTATCTTAGGGCGCAGCGGCCTAGAGCTACTGGCGCCCGATCTGGAGGTCAGCCGGGATTAAAGGGATGGCCTGGGGGTGCTGCCAAGCACGGCGGTGGTGTGAGGTCGATGGGAGGACGGGGCGGCGGAGGCACGGGTCTGGGCCGGTGGTCGCTAGCGGTTCGAGAAAGATTGTCAACAGTGACTGGCGGGAGGTAGACGAAGGCCATCTGCCCGTTCCTTATAGATCGGACGGTTCATTAAAAAAATTGACTGACCTATTTATTTTCAGTCGACTGTTATCTTAGATATGACCACATGTGGTGCTGTGCTGGAGGAGTACCTGCATTTCCGGTCCTCATATATTACAAAATCATACGGAGTAGAATCTAATTTTGTTTGCCATGCAATGTTGTAGAGCTATCATATGTCTCCTGTCATTTATTTTTCAGCCACCTGCTATCTGCTACTTTTACAGTGCACTAGTTCTGCACACACTTCACCCATACTCTCACTATTATGTTTTTATGCAAGGGTATTTCAGAGTCTGCCGAAAGAGAAGCAAAAAAGAAAAAGAGACAAGTCGTGCCAGCTTTCTACGCGGCTAGGCACGACACGTTATAGCGCTATAAAGGGTGCAGTGTCAGCAGATGGAGACGGTAAACGTTGCTCTGGAGTTGATGACCTTGCTCGCAATGAACCACCATCCCAGGTGCTTGCTTTAACTTTGCGGTGTCATATGTGGTTGCATGTTCCATATGGTGTCTAGCTTGTATTTGAAAGGCCGAAGTCGGTCTTTATTAAGATAAGGAAAGATATTTTTTACATGAACCACCATCCCGTGAGCACCAGAAGACAAATACCTAGTCAGGGCACTGGCCGAGCTAGTGACAAGCCCAGCAAAGACAGACATCACCTGGAAGCCAATTAAAAAGCCGCGATGGTGGCGAAGCAGCCCGCCTCCCACCAGGCTCTCAGGTCCTAGATGATCATGTTCACCACTCCAGCCGGATGTCTAGCTTGTATTGCTTCCAATTTGGTTAAATTGCATCTGCTTAGCTTACACATTATACCTTTGAATATGACATGCCTTTCTGTTTTTGGTACATACTAGTACATCTGTGTATTAACCATGTTCTTACATCAAACTAATGTTCTTGTGTATCCCTCATCAATCACTTATGACGAGACAGGCAGGCAAGGGGACTACTCCTCATTTAAAGAATGCAGCGTCAGCCTCCCGACATGATTCTCAAGAAACAGAAATGCTAGATGAAGATAGTGAACGTAGCTTTGTAGTTGATTACAGCATTTCCCCTACACTAGCATCGCAGGTGCTTGCTCTAACTTGGCAGCGTGATATGTGGTTGCATGTTGCATATGGTTTCTAGATTGTAATTCTTCCAATCTGGTTAAACTGCATGTGCTAGTCTGCTTAGCTTATACTCCTGTAAATGTGACATGCCTTCCTGTATTTAGTACATAGTACATCTGTCTATTAAGCATGTCCTTACATAAAAATATTTTTTTTGTATCCCGCATCAATCAATATGATGAGACACCTTTAGTATATGCAGTGCGATATTAGTTGCATCTTTCATATGATTTATAGCATGCGCTGCTTCTAATTTGTTGAAATTCCATTTCTGATGGGACGCTTTTAACTTGGCAGAGTCATATTGGTTGCATCTTTCATGTGGTGTCTAGCTTGCATTGCTTCTTATTTGCTGGAATGGTTTCTGCTTAGTTTACACAAACAGTTGTGAACATGCCATATCGTCCTGTTTTTTGTACATATTCCATCCTGGTATCATGTGTTTGCCTTACATCAAAGTAGTGATTGTCAGTATCATGCATGAATGAGTTCCGAAGAGAGAATTTTATTGCTTTTTCTTGTCGGTTTTACTTGACAATTCAAAATCAATAAAGCGGAAGGAAGTTAGCAAGGCAGCGGATAAAGGTGCTCCTTCCGAACGGAGTGCCTCTACAGTTTCTACTCCTCCACATCCCCAAGATGATTTCCAAGACAACACATGCATAGACACTCAACAAAGTTGTGTTTATGATGAGCACATCTCCCCTAGTGCAGACACACCGGTGCTCACTCTAACTTGGCAACCTTTATATATGTGGTTGCATGTTATGTGTGATGTCTAGCTTGTATTGCTTCTAGTTTTGTTGAATTCCATCTGCTTACTTTACACATTATACTTGAATAAGACACGTGTTCTGCTTTCTAGAACATACAATATCATCTATCACACCATGTTCTTACATCAACTTACTACTGTTGTGTAACCTGCAACAATCACTTATCATGAGACACGTTTGACTTCGGAGTGTGATATAGGTTACATCTCACATTCTTTTCTAGCTTGTACTACTAATTTGTTGAAATGGCACTTATGACGAGACAATTTTAACTTGGTAGAGTGATATTCGTTGCATCTTTCATATGGTGTCTAGCTTTCATTGCTTCTAATTTGTTGAAATGCCTTCTCCTTAGTTTACACATCATAAACTGTGAATATGCAATGCTATGAATATGCAATGGCACTAATGACGAGAGACTTCTAACATGGTAGTGTGATGTTGTTTGCATCTTGCATATGATTTATTTCTTGTACTGCTTCACATTTGTTTAAATGCCATTTATGATGAGACACTGTTAACTTGGCAGAGCGATATTTGTAGCATCTTTCATATGGTGTCTACCTTCCATTGCATTGCTTCTAATTTGGTGAAATGTCTTCTTCTTAGTTTACACATCATAGTTCTGGTTATCTCTTCTGTCCTATTTTCATACATATTACATCCTCCTATCAGGTGGTTGTCTAACATCAAAGTTAAGTTCGTCTGCATCACACATCCATTTTTCTGAAGAACTAAATTGTTATTCATTTTTCTTGTCGGCTTGACTTAACATGGCACAGAGAAAGAGGAAGAAACACAGAATGGCAGGGAATGAGAAGCGGATGAATCCTGCAGATTCTGCTGGTACTGATGGTGCAATAGAAGGTGAAAGTCCAGCGGAAAATTCTACAAACACGGCATCCCATGCTACACGAGCTGCAAAAAAAGCCAAACAGAAACAAATAGCTGCCACCAAACAAGCAGAGACAGCCCTAGTTCTTGCAACACCTACCATAGTACTACCAGCTGCATGACTTACTCGTGCGTCAACTGAGCTAGCAGCATGTTCCCAAGCTCCCTTGCCACCTGACACTACTTCCCAAGCACTCTTGACACAAGACGAGTTGGCAATATCAGATGAACCTTGTGAGCTTCGACAGCAAGAAGATAGTTGCTGGAGTCAAGTTACAGTTGCATGCTACTTTATATGTAGTCTCACAGTTTGATGTACACTAACACTTCCTATGTTCGTTGTTGGACTAGCACCTAGGCGCAAGAGGAAACAAACATCAGGGATAATGCTCGATAGGTTAACTAAATCTAGAGGAGGAAGAATGGAGATCCGTTTTGAGGTAGATTTAAAAGGCCACGTGATGCTCTGAGTCAGCCAAGTTAGTATCGAGGCGATGGTTGCCGTTAGGTGTCATGTACGTATCCTCCCAACATGGATTCAAGACAAGAATGACAAAGACGAAACCCGCTCAACACCTTCCTCAACCATTTATCTGTAAGTATGGTTATGTATGGAAACTAGTAATATCGTCTTGCTCATCCCATACTTTGTAGGTTGTTGATAATGAGACTCCCATAATTTTCAACAGATGAGGTTCAAGTTGATAGCCAAGATGATGCAACCGGACAAGCTTGCACCCATGTTTTCAAGTCTGCTCATGACAAGATCGGTATAACTTGAGGAAAACTCACTTTGAAGGCAAGGCTAATAGTGAACTTTCCCAAACATCTCCAGTGGAAAATATATCGGATGAAGACTGGAGGGGCCTTGTTAAACACTGGTCTGATTCGAAGTATCAGGTACATTATATATATGTGATCGATCACATGTTGAAGTCCTATTTACGCTTGTGCCATACAAATCTATCTTCTTGTAGGTGAACTGCTCAAAGAACAAGGCCAACCGCATTTAAAGTGAAATTCCAATGCATTTATAGGATCTCGTAGCTATATTGCACAATCGCGAGGCTCTTGTAATTAGTTGTTGTTTCACTCTTTTCATTGTACCATATTATCGATCTATATTGACTTGTTCGAAATGCGAGAGAAAAGCCCGCAGGACCAAAAAGTACCGAACCAAATGCTATGGAAATCTTCAAGGACTGTCACACCAGCAAGAAGAAGGGCATGACTACACCAGTCAAAGCCGCTGTTGTAAGTCCTTAATCCTCATGCCTTTTAACTACTACTTACTCTGACTTGTGCCTTGAACTACATGGTTTGCAGCCAATGTCTATTACTCTTTTCAATTTTATACACAATTGTCTTAGTGTATCATTGCACCTTACAAGGTTTAAAAGAGAGGAGTGATGTTCCTTTGATCTTGACCCGTAATCTAGACTTGCCCACACAACGTTACAATTGCCAGTTTGTCTGTTCTCAGTTGTTTTGTGATATGAATGATGTCATACTATGCTTACCGTATTATAAACTTCGTCTCTTTATCCTTAGCCCTCAATACAATGTGAAGAAATAGACAATACATTAGCGATGGTACATGGTCATATGTTTGGAACCTGGTTTTATTATGTACTTTGCAATAAAATACAACTAATATTTTACATGGGTTCACCAGAATAAGTCCTGTATATAGACCAAAGCTATTTTGTTTGGTTTTGCTGCCTCCTTAATATCTTCTTCACAGGCACTGGGCCTTCTTCACAGGTACCGGCCTTGCTTCATATCGCCAGACGAGGGCCCCGCCTTGCGCCACACTCTATTGCCACCGACGACGGCCGGAGACCGAGGACGCCGCCGATGGGATAGAGCGGTCGCCAGCGGTTCCCCCGACGACCACGGGTCCTCTGCCGGGGGTAGGCCCTGGGGCACCTCCCCGGCAGAGGGCCTACCTCCTGAGTACGCCTTGCTCCGAGCGCCGCGTGGGCGAGGCCGGATCTCGGCCCCTCTCCTGCAGCCCCCGGTGCCCTCCTTCTGAGGGGTGGGGAGCTGCTGGATTGGGGCAGCCACCCGCTGCGACGACCTGTACCTCCTGCTATCCATGGTTAGCGTATGCCTGTTCCTGAGGGATTAGCGGTACCCGATAGTCGCTGCCTTCGGCGCGGTCAACGGGGCCTTCCCTGGGCTCCTGAAAGAGCTCATCCTCGGGTGTTTCTTCTCCCCAGCCTGGGCCGAGGAACTGGCCATGGTCTTCCTCCTGCGCGTGTCCTTGATCCATCATGTGGGGCACATACGCCTCCGGGGCCGCTGCCCCGAATGCCTCGCCGTAGTGCCCCATGTGCCACGCAGTTCTGCTCATGGTGCCAACCTGGGAGTGGTAGCGCGGCGGCTCACTAGGACCGTGGGCTGCAGTGGATCTCCCTTCGCTGGTCCGAGGCGGAGGCGCCACCGTGGTGGCCAGGCGCTGACGGCCAGGTTGGCGTTGGAGTGGCCTAGAATCCGCTTGGAGCTGCGCGGGCACACGTGGGGCCTCTGTGCGATCTGCCTTGGGACTAAGGCGGCAGTTGGGTGCAGAAGGGGTGAGCCCCCGAGGCGGCGGAGCCCAGGAGCTCTGCCACCCGCTCTAGTAGCACGTCGCGGCCGCCCTCTAGCAGCCTGCATTGCAGTAGTTCTCGAGCTACCGTGAGTGCGGCCCTTGTGTTCGCCTGCTCTCGCCGTGAGTACAGCACCGTGGCCGCGGCGTGGCTCGAGGCCCTCGCTGCCGACCACACCTGTCGTGGTGTGAGAGCTGGTGTCGTCTAACTGCGTCGCCCGCGGCCCGCAGCGCCCTGCGGACCGCGGGCTGCCTGGGGCACAGGGTTGAGGTCGCCCTGGGCAAGCGGCTCTGCGTGGGCGGGCCAGGCCACCCAGGGATCAGGATTGCCCGTCGGGTCTCCGGACATGATGACGATGATGCGATGGGTGGCGAAACACGAGGCGACGAAAGGCAGATTCCGGCGCACCCCTACCTGGCGCACCAAATGTCGGATTTCGGGTTCCGGCAGACCCTTGAGGTTCGAACACTGGGGTGCACGCGGAGATCACACCTCCAGCCTACCCATGTCTCACCGCCTCGCCAGGATCTAAACTACACGAAGAACAACACAAGGGACACGAGATTTATACTGGTTCAGGCCACCATTGCGGTGTAATACCCTACTCCAGTTTGTGGTGTGGTGGATTGCCTCTGGGGCTGATGAGGAACAGTACAAGGGGAGAACAGCTAGGGGGAGTTCAGTCGCCTCTCTCTGTGTCTTAGATGCGGATCCTTCTTTTCCTCCCCTACCCTATGGGTGGCTAGTCCTATTTATAGGCGAAGGCCCCGGGCCTCTTCCCAAATATTGAGCGGGAAGGGCGCCAACAATTGGCCATTTTGAAGGGGAACATCTAGTACACTTATCCTGACTAAAGTTGGTCCTCGCCTGCCAAAGACCCTGACGATGACGCTGGCTTGGGCTCCACGGTGACCTCCGCTCTGCTGTCCTGCTGGTCTTGGTCTTGTTGCACCGAAAGGGTTGCCTTTGCTTGATACCCTTGCCTACGCTTGCCCCCTTTGCACCAAAGAGGAAACAAGGACTCTGCGTGGGCCGGCGCCCACCTGGCGCCCGCCTGGCCTTGGTTGTCATGGCTTGCATCACGGGCACCTCGTGAGGTACCCCGCCTTGATCTCTCTGCCTCCTCGCGAGCCAGCCTGACGAGGCCGTGCCTGAGGAAGCCTCCTATCGTCCGCCCCACGAGGCTTGGCCCGTCGCGAGGGTCTTGAGCATGTGTTGATGAAGATGGGCCGTACTGGGCCACTCCTTGAGCCATGCCGCAGGCCGCAGGTAGGCAAGTCTGGGTACCCCCGTTCCCAGAACGCCGATAGCTATGGGAAAAATGGTGGAACCGCCACCTTCTAAAGGTGGCGAGGCAACTATAACCGCAATGTCAGCTCTTGCTGCGATGGTCAAGACATGTCCACTAACAAAGGCTAAAAGCACATTCTGCGTATCTTGGGTTGGTTGTTAAGGCAATGTCGTCCAAGCTGCCTCATGATCAAGATATGCAAGCTCAAAGCAATGTTGTATCTGCGCTCCAGACACAAGTCCATTCCCTAAAAGAGGCCCTTTGTGTAACAAGGAGAAACATTGCTCAATGTCGTCAAGATATGCATGGTTTTGAAACCAGACTATCAGACATTTGCTAGGTTGTTCAGGAGCCTAAGGGAAATGAAGGCGTGGGTTATGGTGCTCCATCGAACAATACAACATGAAAACGTAACAGTCATGTCAAATGAATCGAGCTTCTGAACTTCTGGTGGTGCATTTATCTGCTAGACTGTTAAGTTTTATGCCAACCTTCCTTTTGTTATATAGTTGTAATTTGTTTTGGTGCGATACAAAATTTATTCTTAACGCAGCCACCGTCAAGAAAACAACAAGCCATTTTTGTATAGTGTAGGGTGTTCCCTATATTTGCACTGGTGGCGATCTTTGATGCCGAGTGGATGTAATCTGTGCAATCGCCTTAATAGCCTAGCATTAGTTTCAGCCTTATTTATTTTCTAGTCTTCTTTTTCCCTGGTTTTCTAGTGGCCGCAACTACCATGGGACATATACGGGCCGTAGGATCCATGGGTCTCCTACGGGCCGTCGATAAATGGGCCTGTAATTGGTGGGCCTCGGGCCGTCGGATAAATGGGTCTACATGGGCCGTAATCGGGCGTAATTGGTATCGGCCCAACACGGTAATGGGCCGTTAACAGGCCATAGGACTGCAAAAGCTTAATTCTGTCACAGGCATAACGGTTCTTTAATGGGCCAGAATATAGGATGGGCTGGCCAGAAACGGGCTGACTCTTGCCATGGGCCGAATTTGGCCCATTAGGGTAATAGGCCAGTAACGGGCCGACTCTTGCCATGGGCTGAATTTGGCCCATTTGGGGAATATGCCAGTAACGGGCCGACTCTTGCCATGGGCCGAATTTGGCCCATTAGGGGAACAGGCCAGTAACGGGCCGGAAGTAATCGAGGGCCGAAAAGGAGCCCAAGAACGTATGTGCCGTCAATAGGCCGAAAGCTAACACGAGCTGGAAACGGCCCATGTAAATCACGGGCCGTTAATGGGTACAAAGAAAATTACTGTTCATTATGGGCTAGAGTCACCGTGGGCCTGTAAAGGGCCGAAAGATACGAAGGCCTCATATGGGCCGAAAGACGTCGTGGGCCATACATGGGCCAAAAGTAAAATGGGCTGGTGTTATATTTGATGGCCCACATGATGTTGTTGGGCCGATTTCCTTTAGTGCCTAACGGGCCGTGAGTTAACGGGCCGTAAAATGGGCTATTTGCGAAGAGACCGTTAACAGGCTTTTCATGGGCCAACCCGTTAACTTTTAACCAAGTCAAACGGGCCGGCTTTGTAAGCTAAATGGGCCAGTGGTGGGCTGTGGCACGTGTCGACATATCATAGGCGCCTATCTGACCCACTGACGAGCTGACACGTGTTTCGTTTGGCCAATAAGAATTTTACACGTGGAAATTTCCCATTGGTCGGGGCTGTTAACGGGTTATCGGATCCAAAAGCCGACCTGATAGCTTAACGGCGTTCCGTTATGATGGATGCCACGTGTCGGTCACCCTTGACGAAAGCACTTCTGTGACGCGCGATTTATCATCATGGAAGTGGACACTTTCGTGATGATAATTTTGGTAATGTCATGGAACACTTCTACGACAGCACAGGTATGACTATCTTGATTCTATCATAAAATCGTCATGGATGTACATGCATGACAAAAAAACGTGACCTACTGTGACAAACACGCATCATCACGGAAGTCTATTTTTTTTGTAGTGAACATCAATGCACGACCCCAAACGGACGCCCGTTTCGTCCCTTTGGGGTGACAATGGGGTCGTGTCCGCCTGGATTCGTGGATGCGCCGGCCGTGCACCCAACGCGAGGCCGCATTTCGGCTGCATCTCGTTCGCATGAATTTTTTTCGCAAACACATATCTTTTATTTTCGTCTTTAATTTTTGATACATGGAAGCACATCACCAACTTTTGACTAGAAAAGCAACATCAAAGAAAACAAGAACGACAAGAAGACATTTTAGAAGATAACCAACTTCCATAACTGCTCCCGTAAGTTGGATTAGTGCCTTCTCGATGCATTCATTGTTGATCTGCGGAGGCTCGATCTTGCGTGCTTCTTTTTCTTCGAGTCTAAAGAAGTAGACATTACTTCCTCGCATCTAGTATCATCTCTAGCCTCTATTCCAGCAACAAGTGCACTAGTCTCATCTCTAGCCTCTATTCTAGCTGAAAGTGCACGAACATCTACTAATTTGCACTTTATCAATATATCAATGTATTCTTCTTCCCAATACCAAAAGTTGCATCCATTCTAAACAATAAAAAATGAAGTTAGTACAACTAGTCAAATTCGAGAGCATAACCGAAGCTAAAGTAGCACATACCCCATCATTTGAGCACTTGACGAACACCCATCCGGGATGTTCTGACATTGTAGACATGCGACGCAATACCTTCCTTGGGCAGTCATCGCACTTTATGAGTGGTAACGGTGCGCCGACGAGCCTTTGGGCCAACATCGAACCCGGCCGACGGTCGTTCGTGTATCTGTTGGCGAACCGCCGATGGTGTAGATCCGAGCGGCTAGAGGCGGAGTCAGTACCTGCATGCGGCCATGCGGCCTTGCCGGGGCCTTCCGGCCTGGTGCCCATCCAGTCCATGGCACGATGCGGCCCCCCGCCACCGGGCGAGCTCAAACCCCGCCGGATCCGCTGCAAACCCGACCGCCGGGTGCGCAAATCAGGTGGTCGTGGTTGGGTAGCTTGGGGACGTCGAGGAAACGGGGGCTGCCACAAGGGTTGGGGCGAGCGTGTGGCCGAGCTGCACAACGGCAATGGCGGTGGCGGTGGCGGTTGTGCGACTGGAGCCCGGGGGATAGAAAAAGGGAGGTCTGCATCCTCGACAGGTGGGCCAGGGGAGGACATGGGCAGGCGCCACGTGTCGTCCGCGCGTGTTCGTTCGGCCGCAAACTCGGCCCAAACTTGGGTCAAGAATGTGATGTAGGGTAGAACCCTAGATACCCGATCTTTCACGATTGGAGCGGATCTTGCGAAGAACACGAGGAACATGAGGAGAAAGAGAACATTCAAACCAACAAGATTCGATTACACATGTGCTAGATCCGAACACACGAAGAGATACATGATCCAAAATCAACGACAGACGATACAAGTGGTGACTAGTTCATCTCCGTGAGGAGGCCTTGAATCCGCAAGGGATCTTCCCATGAGGGGCCTTGAATCCATGTGTGGATCTTCTCCGTAGAGGCCGCGGTCTCTCGATGGAGTAGAACCACAAATAGGAGCAAAGCTCTATCACTAAAATGAGCTAAACCTGTGTTGAACTTCGAAAGGGGAAGGGGAAGGAGTATATATAGTCTAGGTGGGCAAAGGGGTACATGGGCCCAACACATTGTGCACGTACAGGCGTCGGTCGTCCGACAGTTACCAGACGTCCGGTCGCTGGTGAGGGCCCAGTCGTCCGGTAGATGTTGGACGTCCGGCGTTTCGGCTCGTATCAGGCAGCGTCGGACTTTCGATCGGGGTTGGACGTCCGGTGCGCCGGTCGTCTGGTGGTCTTCGTTCTTCCGATGTTTTTGTACTAGACTGGTTGTCACAGTCGTCCAGGCGCTAGGGGTGTTGGATGTCCGGTCCTTGTTGGGCGTCTGACCGCTGGAGTGTGCGCTGGCTGGGACTTCGGCTGGCTGGCTGGTGCCTCCAGGTGTCGGACATCCAATAGACACCGGTCGTCCGGTGGCTGTAGCTTCTTGGCAGCTCTTCCTCCTTGTCCTTGTACTCAGTGTCCTCGTCATCTTGTCCGTTGGGTGTAGCTGTCCCGTGGCTTCCCTCCAAGTACATGATCACGCATAGGGTTTCCGCTTGAGGTAGTAGCCATGTCTCATATGTAGAAAGTGGTAGTTCAGAGAGGAGCGAGTTCACCTTAGTTTCGATAGCCTTTGCTCGGGCTCTTGTCATTGGTCCGAGTGGTGTCATGGGAGCCGTAGGTAGGTCCATGGGGATGACCGTGGGATGCTTTGCATCATCTCCCCTCCTAGGAAAGATCTAACCTTGGATCGAAAGCCTCATCACCATGGTGGGAAGAGATCCTTGACGTTGAAGACGTCGCTCACATTGTACTTGTCACGCGGGAGATCGGTCTTGTATGCATTTTTGTTGTAGCGTGCTAGCACCTTGAAGGGTCCGTCGGCTCGAGGTAGAAGCTTGGACTTGCGTTCGTTGGTGAAGTGGTCCTTGCGAAGGTGTAGCCACACAAGATCTCCAACGTTTAATATCATGGGTTGCTTGTTGATGTTGAGCTTGGTCGTGAGTCATTGTACTTGGCATCTGATGCATCTTCTTGAGGTAGCTCACTCGTGCACTCGTGTCCATGTTGATGCGCTCTTGTAGTGGTAGCGGTAAGATGTCCAATGGGGATAATGGGTTGAAGTCATAGACGACCTCGAAGGCGGACTTGCCAGTAGTAGAGTGTCATGCTCGATTGTAGGCGTACTAGGCGATGGGTAAGCACTCCTCCCACTACTTGATGTCCTTCTTGATTAACATGCGTAGGAGAATAGAGAGCGTCTGGTTCGTGACCTCCGTTTGGCCGTTTGTCGGTGTACTAGAGTAGGGGTACCCTAGTATCCCGAACTTGTGCACGGGCAGTCGCAGCACTCCGCGGCAAGGCTTGCTGGGTGACCGCCAAGGTCCTCCGTGGTTCCTTTGGAGCCATTCAAGAACAAAGTGTTTAAGCCAAGGAGACAAGGCCTCGGCAAGAGGAGCTTGCCGGAAGGACAAAGCCCCGCAAGAGGAGCTTGCCGAAGGCCAGCCAAGGCATTCAAGAAACTTGCCGCGACGCGCCACGCCGTCCCAAGAAGACCCGGCGAGCGACAAGCTTCCGGACACGACAAGACAACGGCGCGGCAAGACGCTTGCAGCGGCAGATACCACTGCACTCTACGCCCCGGACATCCGCCAACGTGTCGCCTTTGGGACTGCTCGGTAGCGCTGCGTGGCGAGAGGCTGTGCAGCCAAGTAGTGCGAGGTGGCAGGCGGAGATGACAAGATCACCATCGTGGCAAGCGGTGGCGCCCCTAACGGTCACTTTTCTGCACTGTTTGGGCGACACAGACGGGCATTTAATGCCTTTGTCCCCTGCCGTCAGGGTTAGGTATGATACACTATGCAAGTAGGTATACCTACCGCACCTCTTTTCCATTTTTACCCTTGCATGCGTTGCCACCTGTTGGTGACCCCTTGAGCATATAAAAGGAGGCCCATGCGCAACGTAGAGGGGGTTCGAAACCAGAAAACACTCACGCTCGGTCTTGTAGCTCTCGACGCTCCCGAGCAAGAACACAATACAATCCGACAAGCAGCAGTAGGAGTATTATCTCTCCGGAGAGCTCCGAAGCTGGGTAAAATCGCTCGTGTGCTTCGCCTCGATCTGCTCTTCGTGCGATCTCCGCCCCCCGCCGGACCAAAAAGGGGCCCTGCCCCATAGGTGTTCGTTCCCACGACATCTAATGGCACGCCAGGTAGGGGGTGTCGAGGTTGTGTGAATCTGATCCGGCATTCACGCGAGCTAGATCTGCATCTTCGTCATCATCTTCATCGACATGCCACCGAAGAAGAAGGCTTCGGAGGTGGCTGCTCCGTCCACGTCGATCCCACCGCCACCGAAGCAAACGGGTGGTGGGGTAGATGCCGGCGGAGGAACGGGCGCCGACGACGGAGCTCACGATGCTGCCAGGTCCAAGGACAAGGCGGCACAGATCTCGGCGTCCGTACATGCACCGCGCTCATCTCAGGAGGCGCGGGACCGACAGCGTCATGGTACTCGCGGTACCATACGTGCGTTGGACCAAGGCCAAGCTGGTGGATCTCGGGGTGCTCAAGACCAGCATGCACGCCAACATGCTGGCGCGAGCGTGGCACGGTCACCTGGACGGGATCCTGCTCCTTCTAACATAGTTAGAAGTCCGAGCATATCCCGCTCCTCGCACCGTTCGCCACCACCACCCAAAACCCCAGTAGAAGCTTTAGCACGAGCTCAACTGCTCCTGGATTACCCTCCAACGTCGGACAAGATCGACGATTGGAGGGCCACCATTCAGAGCCTCATCGGCATCGCCAACGGCGACACTCCACGGCAGCAGGCTACATCGCAGCCGCGGCAAGATTGCCGGGCACGAGCCGATGGCGACAAGACCAGTGGAGGTGCAACCACCGTGCACTCTCCGCCCCGAAGGCCAAGATCGCCGACTCGCCGGGTCAACCTTGACACCGACTCCACAGCATCGTCAGATCCACGAGTTCGTCGCGATCAGCGCCAAGTTCTTCAAGAACGACAGCAAGAAGACGCTCATACACGCATCGAGCGCCGAAGAGAAGCACGGCGTCAGTCAGACCAGCACGCTGGGCCCACTGTCGACATGCATGCGCCAGGGGAACCAGGCGACTTGCCGTACGCGGTAGGTTGCCCTGTGTTCACTCGTGAGCTGCGGCAAGTCTAGTGGCCCAGCACAAAGAATTTCAAGCCAGGTGTACCAGAGAAGTACGACGACAGGTTGCATCCGTCGGAGTTCCTCAGCATCTACACCATCGCGGTGCAGGCTGCCGGGGGACGCGACGATAAGATACTTGCCAACTACTTCCCGCTGGTGCTCAAGCCCAATGTCAGATCCTGGCTCATGCACTTGCCGGACAACTCCATATCCTCATGGGCGGATTTGTGCCATCAGTTTGTCGGCGCCTTTACAGGCGGCCACAAGCCTCATGGCCAAGAGAGCGATCTTCATCTACTCGCCGAGAAGGAAGGAGAGCCCTTGCGCAAGTACATTCAGAGATTCAGCCAGGTGCAACGCAACATCCCAGATGTCCACCCTGCCGCGGTCATCAGCGCGTTCCATCAGAACGTGCGAAACCGCAGGATGCGGGAGGAGATGGCGATGTGCAAGATCGAGACGCCGCGAACTATACGCCTACGCCAACAAGTGTGCATCGTCTTTGAGGAGGAGGAAACTCCCCGGAGAGAACGCAGGAGCAGGAGGATCTGACAGCGATGATGCTGCCCCGGCAAGGAAAAACCGGCGGCGGAACAACAAGAAGAAAAAGGGAAAAGATGTGCTAGTCGTTGAGCAGTCCGGCAACGGAGGTGGCGCCAAGGAAGCCGAACCTGTGGTGGCCGCCGACAAGCAAGGCAGCTCCGACAAGCAGTATTGCAAGATCCACCGCACCAAGGGCCACGATCTCCAAAGCTGCAAGAAGGTCGAGCAGCTTGTCGAGCAGCAGAAAGCTGAGTACGAGCAACGCGACAAGGAGAAGGCCCAGGAAGGTACTGGAGGATCCGGCAAGAAGCGCCCCGACCGGGGAGGACGCTGCGGCAAGGCCAAGCAGCGGCAAGGAGACAAGCCTCCCCGCGGCCGCGACAAGGATGAAGACAAAGACGAAGATGAAGAGATGGATGATGACGAGGCCGATGAGCAGGAGTTTCAGAAAGCCACATAGGTCCTGTGCGTTGACGGCGGTGCTTCTCTGCATACTTCACACCGCCAGCTCAAGCAATGGGTGCGGGAAGTAAATGCGGCAGAGCCACCTGTCGAGTCACGCAAGCCTCTAAAATGGTCCAGCACGCCTATCATCTTTGATATTGAGGACCACCCTGATCGCATAACTGCGGTCGGGTGCTTGCCGATGTTGGTTTCGCCAACTATCCGCAACCTCAAGGTCACCAAGATGCTTGTTGACAGCGGGGCCGGCTTGAACCTGATCTCCTCCGCGGTACTTCAAAAACTCCAGATCCCTGACAGCGAGCTCGAAGAGACCGGCACATTCCAAGGAATCAACCCGGGAAGGAGCAAGCCGAAGGGAAAGATCACGTTGCCAGTAACGTTTGGCAGCGAGTTAAACTTCAGGACTGAGAGGGTCACTTTTGACGTTGCTGATTTCCCATTGCCGTACAATGGGATACTTGGCCGTCCAGTGCTCGCCAAGTTCATGGCAGCCTCTCACTATGCCTACAACGTACTGAAGATGCCAGGCCCGATAAGTGTCATCTCTGTCCCTGGCGACAAGAAGGATGCTCTTATCTGCGCCGACAAGATCTACCGGGAAGCAGCAGCCGCAACCGAACGCAAGACACTTGCCGTTGAAGCTCCCGGGGGGAAGAAGAAGACGAAGTCCGGCAAGAGCTCTGATGCCCACTCCGGCAAGCGCACCTCTTCGGAGTGCTGTGCTACCGTCGAGGACGCACCATCGAGCTCCACCGCAAGTGTAAGAAGACGGCGACAAAGATCACCAGAGACCAAGAAGGTGTCCGCCAAGGAGGACGGCACCGGTGGTACCTTCACCATCGCCACGCCGACCCTAAATAGGAAGCGCTCGTTGCTTTCTCGGGCGAACGCCGACGTGTTTGCATGGCAACCGCCGACATCCCCGTGTTCCTGTGAAAGTAATCGAGCACCATCTTGCCGCTTGTCCTCATCGCGCGCCCGTCAAGCGTAAAGTCGAAACAAGCAGAGAGCGCCAAGAATTCATTGCAGAAGAAATCAAGAAGTTGGAAGCAGCAGGCCTTGTCAGAGGAGTGCTCCATCCTACGTGGTTGGCCAATCCTGTAGTCGTGCGTAAGGCAAACGGGAAATGGAGGCTTTGTATCGACTTCACCGATGTTAATAAAGCTTGTCCCAAAGACCCATTTCCCTTGCCGCGCATTGACCAGATTGTTGACTCCACGGCCGGATGTGACCTGCTTTCATTTCTTGACGCATACTCAGGATATCATCAGATCTTCATGGCAGAAGAGGATGAGGAGAAGACCGCATTCATCACTCCGTGTGGCACGTACTGTTTCGTACGGATGCCTTTCGGTTTGAAGAATGCTGGTTCAACATTTGCAAGAGTAGTCCATGATGCTTTTGAGCCACAAATACACAGAAATGTAGAAGCCTACATGGATGACATAGTGGTCAAGAGCAAGGACAAAGCAACTCTGATTCAAGACTTAGATGAGACCTTCACAAATCTACGCAAGATCAACCTCAAGCTTAACCCCGAGAAGTGCGTGTTTGGAGTCCCCTCCGGCAAGCTTCTCGGGTTCTTCGTGTCTCAGAGGGGAATTGAAGCCAATCCCGACAAGATCAAGGCTATTGAGCAGATTGAAGCACCAAAGCGCGTCAAGGATGTACGAAGGCTTGCCGGTTGTGTGGCTGCTCTCAGCAGGTTTATCTCTAAGTCTGCTGAGCGCGCCCTACCATTTTTCAAAATATTGAAAAAGGCAGGTCCAATGAAATGGACTTCGGAAGCGGAGGCTGCGCTGCAGGACTTGAAGAGATACCTGTCCTCCACTCCAACACTTGTCGCACCTAAGCCAAAAGAGAAGTTGCTGCTGTACATAGCGGCAACCAATCAAGTGGTTAGTGCTGCGTTAGTGGCGGAGAGGGAGGCGGATGATGAACCAGCAACTGCGGCAAGTGCATCCAGCGACAAGCAGGGGGCTTCGCCAGCAAGCTCTGGTCCCGACAAGGATGGATCTGCGCAGGAACATGAGGAGGTGCAGAAGAAAATGGTGCAGTGCCCACTTTACTTTGTTAGTTCCCTTCTGCAGGGGGCTAGGTCAAGGTACTCTGGTGTGCAGAAATTGCTTTTCGGCCTTCTGATGGCCTCGAGAAAGCTGCGCCATTACTTCCAAGCACATGAGATCACAGTCGTCACTCGCTTTCCGCTGAAGAGGATACTGTAGAATCCAGAAGCAACAGGCAGGATTGTCGAGTGGGCACTGGAACTGTCAAGCTTTGGCCTTAAGTTTGAGAGTACTTCAACTATCCAAAGCAGAGCATTGGCAGAGTTCATAGCAGAGTGGACGCCAACCCCAGATGAAGAAATTCCAGAGACGAGCATCCCCGTCAAGGAGGCAAGGAAAGAGTGGCTGATGTACTTTGATGGTGCCTTCTCGCTGCAAGGCGCCGGAGCGGGCGTGCTGCTTGTCGCACCCACCGGAGAGCACCTCAAATACGTAGTCCAGATGCACTTTCCCAAAGAGCAAGCAACAAACAATACTGCAGAGTATGAGGGTTTGCTTGCCGGTCTCAGGATCGCGGCAGACCTTGGGATTAAGAAGCTCATTGTCAGGGGTGACTCACAGCTTGTCGTCCGCCAAGTGAACAAGGATTATCAGAGTCCGTTGATGGAAGCTTACATTGACGAAGTGAGAAAGTTAGAAGAGCACTTTGACGGCCTACAGATGGAACATGTTCCGAGAGCTCAGAACGACATTGCTGATAGCCTGTCGAAGTGCACCGCACATAAGTTACCTGTGGAACCAGGGATCTTTGTGCTCAAACTGACTCAACCAACAGTGACACCATCAACTGGAAAGAGCAAGAAGAGGAAATTGATTTCTGGTGACTACTTTCCGGCAGAGCTCCCCGAAGCCGCCGCCAAGAAGGTCCCCAAGATCAACACCAAGAGCACTGAGGAGCAGTCTGCTCCGGCAAACCTTAGGGTTTGTTCCGTTGAAGCAGACGCTCCCGACAAGTTTTGCTCCGGCAAGCTTGCCGGGGAACATCAAGCTCCGGCAGAGCCGCAGGTTCTTGCCGTAGAAGCGGACGTTCCTGCAGCAGCATATGTGCCTTTAGTCCTTGTTGTCGAGCCGCAAGCTCCAGCATGGGCACATTAGATTGTCCGTTTCCTTCAGACAGGAGAACTTCCCGAGGAGCAAGAAGAAGCGGAGAGAGTAGCCCGGCAATCAAGTATGTACCAGTTTGTCGACGACACACTATACAGAAGAAGATTCAACGGTGTGAAATTGAAGTGTATTCACCGGGAAGATGGACAAAAGCTGTTGGCGGAGATACATGGAGGCATATGTGGTCACCACATTGGCGCAAGAGCACTTGCCGGCAAAACATTCCGGCAAGGTTTCTTCTGGCCGACAGCCCTCCAGGATGCAACTGCACAAGTAGCCAAGTGTGAAGCGTGCCAGTTCCATTCCAAGCAGATACACCAGCCAGCTCAAGCTCTCCATACGATCCCTTTATCCTGGCCATTTTCGGTCTGGGGGCTCGACATCCTCGGCCCCTTTCCCCGAGCTGTCGGGGGCTTTGAGTACTTGTACGTTGCAATCGACAAGTTCACAAAGTGGCCAGAAGTGGAAGCAGTGAGGAAGGTGACAAGACAACAAGATTCAAGTTCTTCAGGTCAATTGTTTGCCATTTCGGGGTCCCTAACAGGATCATCACCGACAACGGCACGCAATTCACGAGCCGCACATTCATGCAGTACGTTCAAGATCTTGGCGCCAAGATCTGCTTCGCTTCTGTTGCTCACCCGAGAAGCAACGGTGAAGCGGAGAGGGCAAATGCTGAAGTGCTGCGCGGGCTCAAGACCAGGACTTTCGACAGGCTGCACAAGTGTGGAAAGAACTGGATTGAGGAGCTGCCGATGGTCCTTTGGTCGATCAGGACGACGCCAAATCGAGCCACTGGCCAAACACCTTTCGCTCTAGTCTATGGAGCAGAGGCAGTTCTCCCCACGGAACTCGTATATGGGTCGCCTCGAGTGCTCGCTTACGATGAGCTTGAGCAAGAGCAGCTGCGGCAAGATGACGCGCTGCTCCTTGAGGAAGACCGTCTTCAGGCTGCTGTACGAGCTGCTCGATACTAGCAAGCTTTGCGCCGCTACCATAGCCGCAAAGTCAATGCCAGAAGTCTCGAGGAAGCGACCTTGTTCTTCGGCGCGTTCAATCCGCCAAGAATTCCAACAAGTTGACGCCAAAGTGGGAAGGCCCTTACCGGGTGAAACGAGTCACTAGGCCTGGCGCTGTCCGCCTTGAGACCGAAGATGGCTTTCCAAAGGAGCAACTCTGAACATTGAGCATCTTCGTAAGTTTTACTCAGAGAGCGCGGTTGCGGAACTGTTCCGCAACCACCTTTTGTACAAGCCTTGCCGCTGTTGCATGTAACCCTTTGTACAAAGCCGGGCGCAGATCCCGTGCATAAATAAAGCTCATGTGCTCTGCACATCTTGTCAATTTCATGCTTTCCATTTGTTGCATGTATCATCTGACACTTTGTGCAGCACCTACCCCCGGTAAGCAGTAACGAGCCTTAAGGCTCCATATCTTTATTTTCTTTTCTTTCTTTTTCTCAAGGAAAGGGAAGGTTCCCTCGCCCACAAGTTTACTAGGGGGGAAGGAGAAGATAATGGATAATGGTGTGGACCAGGCGTCGTTCAAGAAATTTTCGCCTTACCAGGAAGCAAACGACAGAAAAGCTAAGTTACCAAAGTTTGAGCAATCAGTTTTAAAATTTTTAAGTTATCTTCCTTGAATGACTGTGCTTTGTATGGAAAACCTGTGCACGGAGGAACCAACTCGTAGCTAGTTGCGCCCTTACTTTGTTTCGAGTCCGCTCAACAATTTAAGTGTGTCATGACTAGTTGCGACAAGGTTTCTTGTCGGTGGCGGCACCGCCAAAGAAGCTCTTGACGTTCAAGACTCAGCCTTCATGAGGTAAGGGTGCTCATACCGCAAGTTCCCTAAAAGCGTAGGGTAAAAACATACAAAGGAAGGAATCAAGTAAAGGAAATAACATAGCAATCGATACCCAAAATAAAGTTATATTACAAGATAACTTGTCGCGCTCTAATAGATTGTTCCCGTAACATGACTAACAGCGACAAGAAAAGGAGGAAACGGACGGCCTAGTCTACGCGGCCGCCATCAACTCTCTTGACCTCATTCACCTTGTCCACAATGGGTGCGACAAGGGCCTTGAGCACTTGCAGATCAGCATCCGCCGACAGCTTCTTGAGGACGTTGGTGAGGTTGAGGCCTGGGTTGCGGAAGGCCACCTTCACCAACACCTTCTCCAGAACTCTCGCGCAGATCGTGCACGACTCGTCGTCCAGCTGCTTTGGGATCCTTTCCCGGAGTCGCTGGAGAGCCGTCGCCACGCCCTTGAAGAACAAAGTGAGCTTGGCGCTGGGCTGGAGATTCTCATGAGAGGAATACCCAAAGTCCTCCAACCCCAGCTGCTCCAGCTCCTTGTCGATGACGGCGGCAATATTCACGAGACCCTCTGTCCAGAGTTCCACAGTCTCCCTGAGGGTGTTCTGGGTGGCGGCAGCACTCGCCAGCAGCTCCTCGTTGGCCTTGATCTCCTTCTTCAAGGCCGCCTCCTGCTCCCTGGCGCCGTCCAGCGTCTTGGTCAAAGTAGCCAGCTTCAACTCAAGATCAGCATTGGAGTCCTTGGCGGCGCTCAGCTCCTTGCCCTTCTCAACGAGACGACCCTGCAGCTCGCCGTGGGCATGGGCATCCTTCTCGCGCTCACGCTGAAGCGCGGCAAGCTCTTCAACCCTTGCCTTGAGATCGGCCTCCAGCTGCGTCACCTTCGTCTCCAGCTCCTTCTTGGCGGCCTCGGCAGCTGCGGCAGCATCCTTTGCCTCCTTGAGAGCCCCGCCAAGTGCTTGCTCGCGCGCAACAAGCTCCTCCTCATGGCTGTCCAGATTAACCTTTCGCTGCGCCAACTCACCTTCCCGCGCGGACAGATCCTCGGTGGCAAGCCACTGTTGCTCCTCAGCTTCAGCCTTCTCGAGGAGGAAGGCTTTCTGCACCTCGACGAGCTGCGCCCGCTCCTCTGCAATGGACCGGAGGGCCTCCTGGTTGCGGCTTTGGAGCTCCTCCGCATGCTTCTCAATATCCACTCCCGCCTGCGCGACAAGCTCTTCCCGGGATTCCAGCTTGGCTTGTCGGGCGCGGTAGAGTGACAGCAGCCTCCGCAGTGTTCTCCTCGGGCTCGCCACGCTGCTTTGCTTTGCTTGGCGCGTCAACCAGTGTCAACCCAGCGGAGGCAAGCACTTCTCCGTCAAAGACTTCTCCTTCGACCGGCGCCCTGGAGCTTGACGCCTAGGGGAGCTTGATGAACACGCCGTCGCCGGCCTTCAGATAGGCGCCGGGCTGGGGCTCTTCGGAGCCTGGTGCTGTGGCAGCGGCGGAGGGATCGGCGGTCGGCGTAGCGCCTTGCGCTCCTGCGGCCCCGGGGCCGTCAGTGCGATCGCCACAACCCTTGCCAGCTCCTGCGCTGGCAGGCTTGGCGGCCTCCTCGTCGGCGGGATCATCGGCGCCGGCTTCCTCCTCGGTGGCAGCGGCGTCGTTGGTGTTGCCGCGCGCATTCTCCTCGCCGGTGGCCTCAGTCTCCATCGGCTCTGTGGAAGGTGGATCTGAAGGCTGGAAGAGGGAGAAAAGTCAAGCAAATATCCAAAAAGAAAAATCAGAAGAAGAAGAACCCAAGGGAAGTGTTTCCGGCAAGAAGGATTACCTGTGCTAGGCTCTTCAACCATGGGCTCCACCACCGGGGGATCGCTGGTGCCGTCCCTTGCCGGAGAACTATCCCTTGCCGGGGAATCCTCCCTTGGCGGCGTAGTTGAAGCAAATAGCATCTCGGGGGCGGCTTCCGGTTGCTCCTGATGAGGCTGCTCTGCTCCTACATAAATCAAGAGACAGATATTAGCAAATAAAGAGCACCCATGCGCACCCAACAATGGGAAGTAAACAGATACTTACGCTGGGGGCTGCGCTGGGGGCTGCTCCGAGGAGTAGTTGCCGGGTCCGGCAAGATAGTCTCGGGCGCGCCCCCTGCTGTCGCGGTGGGCTCGTCCTCGATGACGATCACTGGCGCCTTGGCCCTCTTTGCCGCTCTCTGGGCCAAGGTCCTGAGAAGTTCAGAATAAAGCAAATCAGATACAAGACAAAACATCAAGAATTGAAGAACTACAAGTACAGCCAGGAATCTTACTCTTCTTCTTCTTCCTCGTCGGAGCTGAGTGCGGAGAGGTCGAAGTCCGGCCCTCCTCCGGCGCGACGGGGCGGAGGAGTGGGTTCCCTTGACCGCTTGGCGGGGGCAGCGGCAGGACCGGAAGCGGCGGTCCGGAGGACCCCGCTCCAGTTGTCGCAGCGAAGCGTGTCGCGCGGCGCGACGACTGTTGACCCGTCTGCCGCCCTGCTACGTCCCCGGCCTTGCGGAGGTGCCTTCTTGGTGGCGCTGGGGGCTCCGCCTGCGGCAAGCTGGTTGAAGACGGCGGGCCGCTCGCACCCTCGGCGGGCTCGCTTGACTCGGCTTCAGGATCGTCAAGCTCTTCCTCGCCGGCAATCTCTCCGGCGAGCTCATCTCGATCGGCAAGGCTTGCCGCCTCGGCTGCCTCTGCCTCCTCCACAGTAAATCCGAACTCACCCACGGCGGCGGCTGCCGCCGCCTCTTCCGCCCTAGTGGAGATGCGCCGCATCTCCGCATCGGTGGTGTCGCTGGTGAGGCTCTTCTGTTCGTCGGCATGGACCGCCACTTCCGCCAAGCCGTCGAAGAACTGCTGCACAACGTCGTCCGCAAGCTCTTGCCAGGTTGGGACAAGTCCATGCGAGTCGCACAGCGGCATCATTGCGCGGACGCGGTCGAGCGAAGAGTTGTTGCACAACGGAACGACACCCTGCGGCAACCTAAACCATTCGGGATGGTTGGGGTCGTGCTTGAACAGCTCCTTGAGCATCGCATCCAGCTCCAAGACAGTGAAATTGAAGTTGAGGCCCGGGCACAGCCTCATGATGTCCGCCGGACCCCCGAAAAGCCAGGCGGGTCTCCCCCTCTCCAGCAGAGGGGCGATGCAGCGGCAAAGAAAGTCCGCGCCAACGGCGCCTACAGTGAGCCCGGCAAGCCTGAGTCGCAAGATCCGGGTGGTGGCGATCTTCAGCTTACCATCGTCCACGGCCATGGCGCTCCAATCATTGCTGCGCACTGCTGGGGTTTGGCACAGGGCAGTAAACGGCTGCGGGTTCTCCTCGACAATCCAACACCATTCTGCTCTCAACTCCTCCCACTTGCTGCGGAGCTCTCCTTCCAAATAGGCCTCTTTCTTGCCGGACCTCGAGATCCAGGCGATCCTGCCGGATAGGGGTTCCCCTCTCTCAACCCGGGGCATAAAGAAGTGGCGGAAGAGAGCTATGTTTCGGTGGACTCCGACAAAGTTTTCGCAGAGATGTGCGAAAACTGCCATGGTCAGAATAGCATTGGGGGTGAAATCCAAGAGGTGGAACCCGTAGGTGTTCATGATATCACAGAAGAACTCAGAGAAGGGCGGGCAGAGCATGCAGTAGAAGAATAGTGCGAAGAACGGATATCCATTCAGAGCCCGTTTTGAAGCGGCGGTGGAGAGTACCTTCGTGCGCGGATGCGCTCGCGTCTCCGTCGACCAGAAGAGGTAGTACCACTCCCTCAGCTCCTTCGCGGCGAGCTCGGGGAAGGTTGCCTGCTCCTTTCGCAGCGCCTCGAGCCGCAGCGCCTCGGCTGACTTCGTAGCCTTCCCGGTTTTCGGAGCCATGGTGGAGGTGGTGGGGGAGATTGACGGCATTGGTGGCGACGGTGGCGATGAGGGGCGGAGCGCTGCTCTCTTTCGGTTTTGGAAGAAGGGGGGAGCGGCGGAGATTTCTGAGATTGGAAACAGCAACTGGCGAGATGGGGGAACTGCCCCTGTTTCCCCTGCTTATAAATAGGGAAGAGGCGAACGTTACGCTTTTTCCGAATAAAGAACCACCCACGATCTCTCCCACGACGCCGCATTCGACGCGTGCCGTTAAGGGAGGGCGCGGTGGATACGGAGTGAGATACGGTGTGGGCCAGGCGTCGCGTGCCCGTGCCCTGTTTTGGGCCTGGCCCAACAACGCTCGGCACCGTGTGTGGCCCAGGCCCGGGGGCTCCTGTCGGTGTACTAGAGTAGGGGTACCCTAGTATCCCGAACTTGTGCACGGGTAGTCGCAGCACTCCGCGGCAAGGCTTGCCGGGTGACCGCCAAGGTCCTCCGTGGTTCCTTTGGAGCCATTCAAGAACAAAGTGTTTAAGCCAAGGAGACAAGGCCCCGGCAAGAGGAGCTTGCCGGGAAGGACAAAGCCCCGGCAAGAGGAGCTTGCCGGGAAGGCCAGCCAAGGCATCTCAAGAAACTTGCCGAGACGCGCTACGCGTCCCGGCAAGACCCGGCAAGCGACAAGCTTCCGGACGCGATAAGACAATGGCCGCGGCAAGACGCTTGCCGCGGCAGGATACCACTCTGTACCTACGCTCCAGCACATCCATCAACGTGTCGCCCTGGGACCGTTCCAGGCGCGCGTGGCGAGAGGCTGTGCAGCCAAGCGGTGCGAGGTGGGAGGCGGAGATGACAAGATCGCCATCGTGGCAAGCGGTGGCGCCCCTAACGGTCACTTTTCTGCACTGTTTGGGCGACACAGACGGGCATTTAATGCCTTTGTCCCCTGCCGTCAGGGTTAGGTATGATACACTGTGCAAGTAGGTATACCTACCACACCTCTTTTCCATTTTTACCCTTGCATGCGTTGCCACCTATTGGTGACCCCTTGAGCATATAAAAGGAGGCCCATGCGCAACGTAGAGGGGGTTCGAAACCAGAAAACACTCACGCTCGGTCTTGTAGCTCTCGACGCTCCCGAGCAAGAACACAATACAATCCGACAAGCAGCAGTAGGAGTATTATCTCTCCGGAGAGCTCCGAAGCTGGGTAAAATCGCTCGTGTGCTTCGCCTTGATCCGCTCTTCGTGCGATCTCTGCCCCCCGCCGGACCAAAAAGGGGCCCTGCCCCATAGGTGTTCGTTCCCACAACACCGTCAGTTTGAGGATGGTATGCCAAAGAGAACAAAAGCTTGATTCCGAGCTTGGCGCATAGGGTCTTCCAAAAGTAGCTTAGGAACTTGATGTCGCGGTCCAATACAATAGTCTTGGGCACTCCATGGAGACACAAGATTTCCCTATAAAAGAGATTTGCAACATGTGAAGCGTCGTTTATCGTGTTGCATGGGATGAAATGAGCCACCTTAGAGAATTGGTCCACAACAACAAACACGGAATCTTTGACATTTATAGTTCTAGGCAAACCAAGCACAAAGTCCATACTAATATCTTCCCATGGGTGATACGGAATAGGGAGTGGCATATAAAGACCATGGGATTTAGCTTTAGACATAGCTTTGCGACATGTCGAGCATCGGTTGGTGAAGCATGAGACGTCGAGGAACATCTTGGGCCAAAAGTAGTTCTTGGAGAGTGCAGCGAACGTCTTATCGCATCCAAAGTGACCCATAAGTCCTCCTTGCTACTTTGAGCTTGTGTTGGTTTTTTCCTTGAAGAGGAAAGGGTGATGCAGCAAAGTAGAGATAAGTATTTCCCTTAGTTCGAGAACCAAGGTATCAATCCAGTAGGAGATAACGCACAAATCACCAAGAATACCTGCACAAACAATCAAACAAACTTGCACCCAATGCAATAAAGGAGTTGTCAATCCTTTCACGATTACTTGCAAGTGAGATCTGATAGAGATAGATAAACGACAAAGTAAATATTTTTGGTATTTTTGGTTTATAGATCAGAAAGTAAAAGATTGAAAGAATAGTAGATCAGAAACTAAAATTGTAGCTCGGAAACTTGTATGATGGAAAATAGACCCGGGGGCCATATGTTTCACTAAAGGCTTCTCTCAAGATAGAAAATAATATGGTGGGTGAACAAATTACTACCGAGCAATTGATAGAAAAGCGCAAAGTTATGACGATATCTAAGGTAATGATCATGAATATAGGCATCACGTCCGTGTCAAGTAGACTGAAACGATTCTGCATCTACTACTATTACTCCACACATCGACCGCTATCTAGCATGCATCTAGAGTATTAAGTTCATAAAGAACGGAGTAACGCATTAAGTAAGATGACATGATGTAGAGTAATTAACTCAAGCAATATGATGAAAACCCCATCTTTTTATCCTCGATGGCAACAATACAATACGTGCCTTACTGCCCCTACTGTCACTGGGAAAGGACACCGCAAGATTGAACCCAAAGCTAAGCACTTCTCCCATTGCAAGAAAAACCAATCTAGTTGGCCAAACCAAACCGATAGTTCGAAGAGAATTACAAAGATATCAAATCATGCATAAAAGAATTCAGAGAAGATTCAAATAATGTTCATAGATAAGCTGATCATAAATCCACAATTCATCGAATATCGGCAAACACACCGCAAAAAAGTATTACATCGAATAGATCTCCAAGAACATCGAGGAGAACATGGTATTGAGAATCAAAGAGAGAAAAGAAGCCATCTAGCTACTAGCTATGGACCCGTAGGTCTGTGGTAAACTACTCACGCTTCATCGGAAGGGCAATGGTGTTGATGTAGAAGCCCTCCGTGATCGAATCCTACTCTGGCAAGACGCCGAAAAAGGTTCCTAGATGGGATCTCACGGGTACAGAAGGTTGCGGCGGCATAAAAGTGTTTTTGTGGATGCTTCTGTTGGTTTGGGGATATATGGGAATATATAGGCGAAAGAATTAGGTCAGGAGGTGCACGAGGGGCCCACAAGGGTGGGGGCGCGTCCTACCCCCCTGGGTGCGCCCTCCATCCTTGTGGCCGCCTCATGGCTCCTCCGACTTCATCTCCAAGTCTCCTGGTTGTCTTATGGTCCAAGAAAAATCATCGTGAAGGTTTTATTCTGTTTGGACTCGGTTTGTTATTCCTTTTCTGCGAAACTCAAAAACAAGGAAAAAAAAGAACTGGCACTGGGCTCCGGGTTAATATGTTAGCCCCGAAAATAATATAAAATAGCATATTAATGCATATTAAACATCCAAAACATGTAATATAATAGCATGGAACAATCAAAAATTATAGATACGTTGGAGACATATTACTCCTCCATGAGCTTCTTGCATAAGTAACAAATGAAGAGAAGACTCGGCTATACAAAGTTTGTTAGCTCTCATTAGATAATCATCCTTGATGTAACATCGTTCCCAAGATGAATGTGTCAAACATTTGGCATAAGGAACAGGAAAAGTAGGATCATGCACATACAAGTCTTTTATGTGCTCAAAGCCTTAACATTCAACTCAAGTTGAGTAACAAGCATGCATTTGCGGGAAAGCGCATCCGCCACAACATTTTCTTTGCCCTTGATGTACTTGATGACATAAGGATATGACTCAATGAATTCACTCCATTTAGCATGACGCTTGTTCAATTTAGTTTGACCCTTAAGATACTTGAGAGTTTCATGGTCTGTATGAATGATAAATTCACTAGGGCGAAGATAATGTTCCCACGCACGCGCAGAACTCACACTAAAGCATATATATCTTTGTCATATATGGGATAGTTAAGTTGCGCGCCGGAAAGTTTTTCACTAAAGTAAGCAATTGGGCGCTTCTCTTGCATTAACACACCTCCTATAACATTGCCACTAGCATCGCAATGAACTTCAAAAGTTTTGTCAAAATTTGGCAAAGCGAGCACGGGGGCATGTGTCTAAGCAAATTTTTAAGCTCATTGAATGTCGTATCTTGGGATGGTCCCCAAAAAATGATGCATTCTTCTTACTCAAGGCATGCAAAGGGGTTGCAATGGTGATAAAGTCCTTAACGAATCTACGATAGAAACTGGCTAAGCCAAAGAAACTTCGCATTTGTTGCAAGTTGGTTGGTTGTGGCCAAGTTTTAATAGCATTGATCTTAGATTCATCTACATGAACACCCTTAGAAGACACAACGAAACCCAAGAAAACGAGCTTGTCCACAACAAATTTGCATTTCTCCATGTTAGCATAAAGACGCTCTTTTCGAAGAGTTTGCAAAACGGTTCTAAGACGGGTGGCATGATCTTTGAGAGATTTGCTAAACACAAGAATATCGTCAAAATAGATCACAACAAATACGCCAATGTAGGGGCGAAGAACAAAATGCATCACACGCATAATAGGACATAGTGCTAACACTTGATGGGAGAACTAGATTTTTCTTATCGCTCATCATGGACGCACTCGGTTTCGGCTTGTGGCGCTCACTCTCTTTTTGGTGGGTCACTCTCTCACTTTTTTCTCCATGATGGGTGGTGGCTTGCTTGTCGGCGATAAGTCAACTTGGTGACATAGGTCATAGCACGTACTCCTTTCCCTTAATCTTGAAGCTATAGTGATTAGTTTGCCCGTTTTGGATGACACCGCGGTCGAATTGCCAAGGTCGTCCAAGTAGTAGATGGGAAACGAACATAGGAACCACATTAAACTCCAAAGTGTCCTCATATGATCCTATCTTGAAGGAGACTTGAACCATGTGTTCCACTTGAATGGTGCCAGAGTTGCTTAGCCATTGGACCTTGTAGGGACGAGGATGCTTCATCTTGACCAATTGTAGAATGGAACATAGCTCTTCACTTGCCAAGTTGTGGAAACTTCATCCATTAATGATGACCTTCATGAAACGACTGTTGATGCCCACTTTGGTGTGGAAGATGTGGCAACATTGGTCTTCCTCTTGTTGGTGTTGGAGCGTCAAGACCTTGGAGACAACTAGAGCGGGGCTCAAATCATTGTCACAAAAGACTTGGTTGTCTTCATCTTCATTCACTTGCCGGTGCATGGAAGCTTGCTCAAGGGCTTCCATTTCCTCTTCACTCATGGAGTCATAGGTGCCATCATCATTGGCGATCATGGTACGCCGGTTGGTGCACTCGAAGGACTTGTGGCCTCGGTCGCCGCATGCGAAACATTTGAGGGAACTCGTCTTGACGGTCTCATCGGTTGGAGTAGATGATGGTGAAGCTCTCGGCATGAAGTTGCTTGTAGTAGGAGGACAACTTGAAGATGTCAAAGTTCTCTTGTAACTTGACTTGTCGTCGTTGCTTGGTGAAGTTTTTGTTGAGGTAGGAGTCATTGTAGTCGGTGAAGCTTGGTTGCAGGAGGAGCCGTAGGTCTTGGAAGAGAACTTGGTGTACTACTTGATGTTCCGCCTTGGTAGCTTGGTGCACTATCTCGATGAGATTGGATTAGGGTTGGAAGTCAGCGATTTTCTTGATAGTATGATTGAGTCCGTTCAAGAAACGTGCCATCGTTTGCTCATCATCTTCCATTACATTAGCTCCTATCATGGCAATCTCCGTTTACTTGTAGTACTCTTCAACGCTCTTTGTTCCTTGCTGGAGGAGTTGTAGCTTTTTGAATAGGTCGCAGTTATAGTATGTTGGCACAAAGCGCGCTCGCATGACATCCTTCATTTGAGCCCATGTTGTGATGGGTGGTTCACCTCTTGCCTCTCGGCGCTCAGTGACTTGTTCCCACCAAATAAGGATGTAGTCTTGGAACTCAAGTGATGCCATGTAGATTTCTTCTATTCCTCATATATAGTTGTGCAAACAAAAGATTTTCTCAATCTTCAATGCTCATGAATGATACTCTTCGGGATTATTGCTTCCGGAGAACTTGGCATGGTGAACTTGAGCTTGCCATAGCGTTGTTCTTCATTGTGTTGTGGTCGAGGGTGATGACGCCCTTGACGTGGAGGATTGTCAACCTCGAGGTGCTCTTGGCGGGGAGGATCTCCATTGGCTTGATGCTCTTGGCGAACCTATGGTGCTTGTTGAGCTTGTTGTTCTTGTCTAGCTTGTGGAGGAGCTTGGGGAACTTGTCGGTGTGAGCGGGCTTGATATCGTCGTTCTTGTACTTCCTCGCGAAGTGCTTCTTCTTCTTCTCGGACACGTCTGCTACATGCGGCGACGACATGATTGGTGTCGCGGAGCGCACGTTGAGCCTCAAGGGCTTGAGCTTCACGCCTTTGTTGTTGTTGATGGAGAGCATCGGTGTCTAGCTCGTCTTGGTGTTGGCGTTGCCGCTCTAGCATTTGCTCTCTTTGGCGTTGGCTTGCTTGCTCTTCCACTTGTTGGCGTTGGCGTTGCCTTTCTTGTTCTTGCTCAAAGTTAGCTTGATTTTGACGATGTCGGAGCTCTTGCTCTTCAAGTTGCCCTTGTGGGTTATTGCCATGTACAGGACTGCGGTTTGCTTGTTGGTCTTGGCGCGTGGCTCGGCGAAGAGTGTTCGATGTTGGTGTACTTGAAACGGAGATGGTTTCGTCGGAACGTCGACTCGAGTGGCTCCGTCTTGAATAGGATGAAGATGTAGAAGAGCGGTTGACCGTCATGGCTTGGATGTCCTCCTTGAGAGATGCCATAAATGTGTCGAAGTAGCCCCTTGTACATTGCTCGGATTGTCGCATGTCGATAGCAAGTAGGTCGATGCGGTCACCCAATGCTTCATTCTCTAGATGTAGAGCTCTTTGTGCACCGAAAAGGTGGTTCTTGGTGATGTAGTTGTTTGGGTCCTCATCTTGCTCGAGGAAGAGTGGGTTGGTAGAAGTACTTGGCCTATCCATCAGCTCAAGTAAATGTGTGAGTGGGAGAAAGAGGAAAACTATACCAAATGTACCTTGACCAAAGTTGAAGATGGATCAATGATCACTCAAATGTGTAGTAAGGAAATATCACAATTGGTATCAATTATTGTCGATTCTCACACCTACACAAATAAATCCTTTGGTGGAGCTTGGTGAGGATGGTGGCACAAAATTTGATGCAAAAGTTAGCAAGACTCAATAATGTTGGAAAAGATTTCAAATTTGCAAATGAAACAAGTGAACGAAATATGCCCTAGCGGCAATAATAAAGTTGTTATTTATATTTCCTTATATCATGATAAATGTTTCTTATTCATGCTAGAATTGTATTAACCGGAAACTTAGTACATGCGTGAATACATAGACAAAACATAGTGTCCCTAGTATGCCTCTATTTGACTAGCTCGTTAATCAAAGATGGTTATGTTTCCTAACCATAGACATATGTTGTCAATTGATGAACGGGATCACATCATTAAGAGAATGATGTGATGGACAATACCCATCCGTTAGCTTAGCATTATGATCATTACAGTTTATTACTACTACTTTCTTCATGACTTATACATGTTCCTCGAAACATGAGATTATGCAACTCCCGAATACCGGAGGAACACTGATGTCTACTACACAACCTTCTTATTGTAGACGTTGTTGGGCCTCCAATTGCAGAGGTTTGTAGGACAGTAGCAAATTTCCCTCAAGTGGATGACCTAAGGTTTATAAATCCGTGGGAGGTGTAGGATGAAGATGGTCTCTCTCAAGCAACCCTACAACCAAATAACAAAGAGTCTCTTGTGTCCCCAACACACTGATAACCCACAAGTATAGGGGATCGCAACAGTTTCCGAGGGTAGAGTATTCAACCCAAATTTGTTGATTCGACACAAGGGGAGCCAAAGAATATTCTCAAGTATTAGTAGCTGAGTTGTCAATTCAACCACACCTGGAAACTTAGTATCTGCAGCAAAGTATTTAGTAGCAAAGTAATATGATAGTGGTGGTAATGGTAACAAAAGTAAAGACAACAATAGTAATGTTTTTGGTATTTTGTAGTGATTGTAACAGTAGCAATGGAAAAGTAAATAAGCGAGAACCAGTATATGGAAAACTCGTAGGCACCGGATTAGTGATGGATAATTATGCCGGATGCGGTTCGTCATGTAACAGTCATAACATAGGGTGACACAGAACTAGCTCCAATTCATCAATGTAATGTAGGCATGTATTCCGTATATAGTCATACGTGCTTATGGAAACGAACTTGCATGACATCTTTTGTCCTACCCTCCCGTGGCAGCGGGGTCCTATTGGAAATTAAGGATATTAAGGCCTCCTTTTAATAGAGAACCGGAACAAAGCATTAGCACATAGTGAATACATGAACTCCTCAAACTATGGCCATCACCGGGAGTGGTCCCGATTATTATTACTTTGGGGTTGCCGGATCATAACACATAGTAGGTGACTATAGACTTGCAAGATAGGATCAAGAACATACATATATTCATGAAAACATAATAGGTTTAGATCTGAAATCATGGCACTCGGGCCCTAGTGACAAGCATTAAGCATAGCAAAGTCATAGCAACATCAACCTCGGAACATAGTGGATACTAGGGATCAAACCCTAACAAAACTAACTCGATTACATGATAAATCTCATCCAACCCATCATCGTCCAGCAAGCCTACGATACAATTACTCACGCACGGCGGTGAGCATTATGAAATTGGTGATGGAGGATGGTTGATGATGACGACGGCGACGAATCCCCCTCTCCGAAGCCCCGAACGGACTCCAGATCAGCCCTCCCGAGAGAGATTAGGGCTTGGCGGCGGCTCCGTATCGTAAAACGCGATGATTTCTTCTCTCTGATTTTTTTCTCCCCGAAAGCCAATATATGGAGCTGGAGTTGGCGTCGAAGGGCCACCAGGGGGCCCACGAGGTAGGGGGCGCGTCCAGGGGGCGCGCCCAGGGGGGCGCCCCCACCCTCGTGAGCAGGGTGTGGGCCCCCTGGTCTTCATCTTTGGCGAGGATTTTTTATTGTTTTTTCTAAGGTATTCCGTGGAGTTTTAGGTCATTCCGAGAAATTTTATTTTCTGCACATAAAACAACACCATGGCAATTCTGTTGAAAACATCGTCAGTCCAGGTTAGTTCCATTCAAATCATACAAGTTAGAGTCCAAAACAAGGGCAAAAGTGTTTGGAAAAGTAGATACGATGGAGACGTATCAACTACCCCAAGCTTAAACCCTTGCTTGTCCTCAAGCAATTCAGTTGACAAACTGAAAGAGAAAAAGAAAAACTTTTACAAACTCCATTTGCTCTTGTTGTTGTAAACATGAAAAGCCAGCATTCAAGTTTCAGCAAATATTATGAACTAACCATTCTCACAATAGCACCTAGGTCTCACAATTACTCATATCAATAACATAATCAGCTAGCGAGCTATAATAATAAAACTCGGATGACAACACTTTCTCAAAATAATCATAGCATGATATAACAGAATGGTATCTCGCTAGCCCTTTCTGAGACCGCAAAACATAAATACAGAGCACCTCTAAAGATCAAGGACTGACTAAACATTGTAATTCATGGTAAAAGAGATCTAGTCAAGTCATACCCAATATAAACCA
Organism: Aegilops speltoides; assembly: GCA_021437245.1. Classification (NCBI taxonomy): domain Eukaryota; kingdom Viridiplantae; phylum Streptophyta; class Magnoliopsida; order Poales; family Poaceae; genus Aegilops; species Aegilops speltoides. The sequence continues at coordinate 491,205,754 of CM038147.1, read as the reverse complement.
ATAATCATGAATGCAAACGACAGTGTGCTCTCCAGCGGGTGCTTTTAGTAAGAAGGATGATGACTCAACATAAAAGTAAATGGATAGGCCCTTCGCAGAGGGAAGAAGGGATTTGTAGAGGTGCCAGAGCTCGGTTTTGAAATAGAGATAAATTATATTTTGAGCGGCATACTTTCATTGTCAACATAACAACTAAGAGACGACGATATCTTTCATGCTAAACAGATTATAGGCGGTTCCCAAACATAATGGTAAAGTTTATACTCCCCCTCCTCCACAAGCATCAATCCATGGCTTGCTCGAAACAACGAGTGCCTCCAACATTCAACGGGTCCCACTGGAGTTTTGTTTGCAGTTATTTTGATTTAGTTTGCATAAGGCATGGGACTGGGCATCCCGGTTACCAGCCGTTTTCTTGTGAATGAGGAGCGGAGTCCACTCCTCTTGAGAATAGCCCGCCTAACACGGAAGATAAGGGCAGCTCTAGTTGACATATGAGCTATTCGAGCATGCAAAACAGAATGTTTATTTGAAGGTTTAGAGTTTGGCACATACAAATTTACTTGGAACGGCAGGTAAATACCGCATATAGGAAGGTATAGTGGACTCATATGGAACAACTTTGGGGTTTAAGGAGTTTGGATGCACAAGCAGCATTCCCGCTTAGTACAGGTGAAGGATAGCAAAAGACTGGGAAGCGACCAACTGAGAGAGCGACAACAGTCGTAAACATGCATTAAAGTTAATTTACACCGAATAGAAGCATGAGTAGGATATAATCTACCATGAACATAACTATCATGAAGGCTATGTTGATTTGATTCAACTACATGCGTGAACATGTGCCAAGTCTAGTCACTTAATTCATTTAAAGGAGGATACCATCCCATCATACCACATCATAATCATTCTAATAGCATGTTGGCACGCAAGGTAAACCATTATAACTCATAGCTAATCAAGCATGGCACAAGCAACTGTAATCTCTAAATGTCATTGCAAATATGTTTACTTCATAATAGCTGACTCAGGAACGATGAATCATCATATTTACAAAAACAAGAGAGGTCGAGTTCATACCAGCTTTTCTCATCCCAATAAGTCCATCATATATCATCATTATTGCCTTTCACTTGCACAACCGAACGATGTGTATAATAATAAGAGTGCACGTGCATTGGACTGAGCTGGAATCTGCAAGCATTCAACTCAAAAGAGAAGACAAGTAATATAGGCTCTAAATTAAATAAACAATCATGCATATAAGAGCCACTAAGCAATTTCAATATAGTCTTCTCGACCCCCAAAAGAAAGAAAAAGAAAATAAAACTATTTACACGGGAAAGTTCCAACAAACAAAAGAAGAACGGGAAATCTTTGTGGGTTTTCATTTTAATTACTACAGAAAAGAAATAAACTACTACTAATTTTTTTGGTTTTTTCTTAAGGTTTATTAAACACACAAAGAAGAAAGCAGGAAAAAGAAAATAAACTAGCATGGATATTATAGTGAAAGAGTATGAGCACCGACAACTAGCAATGAGTGTGTGTGAACATGAATGTAATGTCGGTGGGAAATACGTACTCCCCCAAGCTTAGGCTTTTGGCCTAAGTTGGTTTATTGCCAGGGATAACCTGGCGGATACCCGTAGGTGAAGCTGGGGTCGTACTGTGATGCAGCGGCTATCGCCGCCTGAGCTGTAGCGGCGTGGAGCAACCTCCGCTCTCCTCTCATACTCATCTACCTCCTCTCTGGTAATAATATATCTTCCTTTTATCTGAAAATCAAAGAAGGCAGGAGCAGGAAGAGCAATATGGACTACATGACGTTTGTTAAAGATTAGTCGATACTGGAGAGGTGGTTCAGTCCTCTCAACAAACTGGTGGGAAACAATAGAATCAAAATCTAAATAAGAAGGGGGTAACTCCATATCACCCTCACAAATGTCCATCTCAAGAAAATTAGCTAAGCGGGTTGCATAAATTCCTCCAAAGAAATCTCTGTTATGCCTATTCTGATGCAACCTGCGAGCTACAATGGCTCCCATATAATAAGATTGGTCTCCTAACACAGCACTCCCGAGAATGCTGAGATCAGGGACACACATATGACATGCTTCATCCTTATCATTTATGCACCTACCTATGAAGAGAGCAAAATAATGTATAGCAGGAAAGTGAACGCTCCCTATAGTGGCTTGTGTTATATCTCTAGATTCCCCCATAGTTATTCTAGCAAGAAAGTCTCTATATTCAGATTTAGGGGGATCCCTGACATTACCCCAAGATGGAAGTTTGCAAGCAGAAGTGAAATCCTCTAAGTCCATGGTATGAGATTTGTCATAAAGGTCAAACATGACTGAAGGAGAATTACGCGAAGATGAAAACTCAAACCTCCTCACAAATGAACTTGTGAGATCATGATACTGGGGGCATTTGTCAGCTTCAAAGTCCTCAAGACCAGCGTTACTCAAATATGTGCTAAATTCTTCTTTGATTCCCACTTGATTCATAAAATTTTCCGAAGGCCATCCACAGGGCCTCACAAGAGCGTCTCTTGGTGGTTCCTCGTCAGCATCACGTATTGCAAGTCTGGGACCTTGCTTCCTTGAAGGACCACCTTGGAACATCCTCCTAAACATATTGTTTCCTCTGATTTTTTTTTTTGAAATTTTTAGTAACTTCAAATAAAAGTGAACCAACTTCAATAAGATTGATAGCAACAACTCCCATAAGTTCCTAGAGCCTATATCAAGCATTAGAACTACTTGGAACCATATAAATTTGACATGCAAGATCAAGAACATGGTCACCTATGCAGCACAAATTTGTAAAGAATAAGGCACTAGAACAAAAACTAATTGGACCAATGGAGGAGTCACATACCAAGGAACAATCTCCCCAAGCAGTTTTGCAAGAGGTGCTTTGAGCAAGGAGATCGAAAATCACAGCAACGGGGGCTGGAACTCGTGCTTGAGTTGGTTTTTCGTGTTTGTGTGAGGCAGAGGAAGAAGATGGGTGCAGGGATAAGTGGACGAGGGCCACCGTGGGCCCACGAGGTAGGGGGGCGCCCTCCACCCTCATGGCCAGGTGGCAGTTCCCCCGCGGTAATTTTTGCACACTAAATCCTCAAATATTCCCCAAAAAAATCATATTAAACTGGCATGGCATTCTGAGGACTTTTATTTTCGGGATATTTTTATATTGCATGGGTAAGTCAGGAAACAGACGGAAAAATACTATTTTACTTTATTTCTACTAAATAACAAAAAATATAAAAAGGGTACAGAAGGTTGTGCTTCTAGTTTCATCCATCTCGTGATCATCAAAATGAACCCACTAACAAGGTTGATCAAGTCTTGTTAACAAACTCATTCCGAGTAACCATGGAACCGGAGAAATTTCGAATAACACTAAGTTACCTCAACGGGGATATGAAAATCCCCAACAATAAGAATATCATACTTTTTCTTGACAGTAGGGAGAGGAAATTCAAAACCTCCAAATATAATCGATGGAATTTTTCCAATAGAGTTAATACTATAAACTTGAGGTTGTTTCCTTGGAAAATGTACCATGTGCTCATTGCCATTAACATGAAAAGTGACATTGCCTTTGTTGCAATCAATAACAGCCCCTGCAGTATTAAGGAAAGGTCTTCCAAGAATAATAGACATACTATCATCCTCGGGAATATCAAGAATAACAAAGTCCGTTAAAATAGTAACGTTCCCAACTACAACATGCACATCCTCACAAATACCGACAGGTATAGCAGTTGATTTATTAGCCATTTGCAAAGATATTTCAGTAGGTGTCAACTTATTCAAGTCAAGTCTATGATATAAAGAGAGAGTCATAACACTGACACCGGCTCCAAGATCACATAAAGCAGTTTTAATATAATTTCTCTTAATGGAGCATGGTATAGTAGGTACTCCTGGATCTCCAAGTTTCTTTGGTATTCCACCCTTAAAAGTATAATTAGCAAGCATGGTGGAAATTTCAGCTTCATGTATCTTTCTTTTATTAGTAATGATATCCTTCATGTACTTAGCATAAGGATTCGTTTTGAGCACATCAGTTAATCGCATATGCAAAAAGATGGGTCTAATCATTTCAGCAAAGCGCTCAAAATCCTCATCATCCTTTTTCTTGGATGGTTTTAGAGGAAAAGGCATGGGTTTCTGAACCCATGGTTCCCTTTCTTTACCATGTTTCCTAGCAATGAAGTCTCTTTTATCATAACGTTGATTCTTTGATTGTGGGTTATCAAGATCAACAGCAGGTTCAACTTCTACATTGTTATCATTACTAGGTTGAGCATCAACATGAACATTATCATTAACATTATCACTAGGTTCATGTTCATCACCTGGTTGTGTTTCAGCATCATAAATAGAGATATCATTTGGATTCTCATGTGGTTCAGCAATAGGTTCACTAGAAGTTTGCAAAGTCCTATCATTTTTATTTTTCTTCCTTTTAGAAGAACTAGGTACATCAATATTATTTCTCTGAGAATCTTGCTCGATTCTCTTAGGGTGGCCTTCAGGATACAAAGGTTTCCTGAGTCATTCTACCAGTTCTAGTAGCCACTCTAACAGCATAATCATTTTTCTTACTATTCATTTCATCAAGCACTTCTTTCTGAGCTTTAAGTACTTGTTCTACTTGAGTGGTAACCATAGAAGCATGTTTGCTAACAAGTTTAAGTTCACCTCTAATATCAGCCATAAAATCACCCAAGCGTTTAATCATAAAGGTATTCTGTTTTAATTGTCTACCAAAATAAGCATTAAAGTCATCTTGCTTAAACATAAAGTCATCAAACTCATCCAAGAACTGACTAGCAATTTTAGTAGGAGGGACTTCATCTTTATCATATCTATAGAGAGAATTTACCTTTACTACCTGTGTCGGGATATCGGGAGGTTCTTCAATGAATAAGTAGTTGAGATCATATAATTCTTCAACAGGCGGTAAATTAAGACCATGTATTTCTTCAATAGGAGGTAAATTCTTAACATCTTCAGCTTTAATACCTTTTTCTTTCATAGATTTCTTTGCCTCTTGCATATCTTCGGGACTGAGAAATAGAACACCTCTCTTCTTCGGAGTTGGTTTAGGGATAGGCTCAGTAATTGGCTCTGGAGCTGGCTCAGGAGGTGCCCAATTATTTTCATTTGCCAACATATTATTCAATAGAATTTCAGCTTCGTCTGGTGTTCTTTCCCTGAAAAGAGAACCAGCACAGCTATCCAGGTAATCTCTGGAAGCATTAGTTAGTCCATTATAAAAGGTATCAAATATTTCAGATTTCTTAAGAGGATGATCAGGCAAAGCATTAAGTAACTTGAGAAGCCACCCCCAAGCTTGTGGGAGACTCTCTTCTTCAATTTGCACAAAGTTGTATATTTCCCTCAAGGCAGCTTGTTTCTTATGAGCAGGGAAATATTTAGCAGAGAAGTAATAAATCATATCCTGGGGACTTTGCACACAACCAGGATCAAGAGAACTAAACCATATCTTAGCATCACCCTTTAATGAAAACGGAAATATTTTATGAGTAAATAAAGGTAGCGCGATCTCTCATTATTAGTAAATAGGGCAGCTATATCATTTAACTTAGTAAGATGTGCCACAACAGTTTCAGATTCATAGCCATAGAAAGGATCAGATTCAACCAAGGTAATTATATCTGGATCAACAAAAAAATCATAATAATCCTTATCAGGAACACAGATAGGTGAAGTAGCAAAAGCAGGGTCGGGTCTCATCCTATCTCTAAGAGATTCTTTACTCCATTTAATTAGTAGCCTCTTAAGTTCGTATCTATCCTGGCAAGCAAAAATAGCTGCAGAAGATTCAGTATCAAAAAGATAACCCTCAGGAATAGCAGGCATATTTTCATCATCACTATCATCATCATATTCAGATTCAATAATTTCTCTTTCTCTAGACCTAGCAATTTCCTCATCAAGAAATGCACCATGGGGCATAGTATTATCAAGCATAGAAGTAGTTTCATCATAAGTATCATGCATAGCAGAAGTGGCATCATCAATAACATGCGACATATCATAATTCATAGCAGTAGTAGGTTTAGGTGTCGCTAGCTTACTCATAACAGAAGGAGAATGTAATGCAAGGCTAGATGGCAGTTCCTTACCTCCCCTCGTAGTTGAGGGCAAAATAGTAGTTTGATCGTCTTTCAAGTTCTTCATAGTGTCCAGCAGATATAAATCCCAAGTGACTCAAAGAATAGAGCTATGCTCCCCGGCAACGGCGCCAGAAAAAGGTCTTGATAACCCACAAGTATAGGGGATCAGAACAGTTTTCGAGGGTAGAGTATTCAACCCAAATTTGTTGATTCGACACAAGGGGAGGCAAAGAATATTCTCAAGTATTAGCAGCTGAGTTGTCAATTCAACCACACCAGGAAACTTAGTATCTGCAGCAAAGTATTTAGTAGCAAAGTAATATGATACTGGTGGTAATGGTAACAAAGTAAAGACAGCAATAGTAATGTTTTTGGCATTTTGTAGTGATTGTAACAGTAGCAATGGAAAGGTAAATACGCGAGAACCAGTATATGGAAAACTCGTAGGCACCGGATTAGTGATGGATAATTATGTCGGATGCGGTTCGTCATGTAACAGTCATAACATAGGGTGACACAGAACTAGCTCCAATTCATCAATGTAATGTAGGCATGTATTCCGTATATAGTCATACGTGCTTATGGAAAAGAACTTGCATGACATCTTTTGTCCTACCCTCCCGTGGCAGCGGGGTCCTATTGGAAACTAAGGGATATTAAGGCCTCCTTTTAATAGAGAACCGGAACAAAGCATTAACACATAGTGAATACATGAACTCCTCAAACTATGGTCATCACCGGGAGTGGTCCCGATTATTGTCACTTTGGGGTTGCCGGATCATAACACATAGTAGGTGACTATAGACTTGCAAGATAGGATCAAGAACACACATATATTCATGAAAACATAATAGGTTTAGATCTGAAATCATGGCACTCGGGCCCTAGTGACAAGCATTAAGCATAGCAAAGTCATAGCAACATCAATCTCAGAACATAGTGGATACTAGGGATCAAACCCTAACAAAACTAACTCGATTACATGATAAATCTCATCCAACCCATCACCGTCCAGCAAGCCTATGATGCAATTACTCACGCACGGCGGTGAGCATCATGAAATTGATGATGGAGGATGGTTGATGATGATGACGGCGACGAATCCCCCTCTCCGGAGCCCTGAATGGACTCCAGATCAGCCCTCCCGAGAGAGATTAGGGCTTGGCAGCGGCTCCGTATCGTAAAACGTGATGATTTCTTCTCTCTGATTTTTTTCTCCCCGAAAGCCAATATATGCAGTTGGAGTTGGCGTCGGAGGGCCACCAGGGGGCCCACGAGGTAGGGGGCGCGCGCCCGACCCTCGTGAGCAGGGTGTGGGCCCCCTGGTCTTCATCATTGGTGAGGATTTTTTATTGTTTTTTCTAAGGTGTTCCGTGGAGTTTCAGGTCATTCCGGGAACTTTTATTTTCTGCACATAAAACAACACCATGGCAATTCTGCTGAAAATAGCGTCAGTCCGGGTTAGTTCCATTCAAATCATACAAGTTAGAGTCCAAAACAAGGGCAAAAGTGTTTGGAAATGTAGATACGACGGAGACGTATCACACACCCAATACAATGGTGACATGTATAGGTGCACTAGTTCGGCGAAGAGATGGTGATACAAGTGCAATACGGATGGTAGATATAGGTTTTTGTAATCTAAAAATATAAAAACAGCAAGGTAACTAATGATAAAAGTGAGCGTAAACGGTATTGTAATGCTAGGAAACAAGGCCTAAGGTTCATAATTTCACTAGTGCAAGTTCACTCAACAATAATAACATATTTGGATCATATAACTATCCCTCAACATGCAACAAAGAGTCACTCCAAAGTCACTAATAGCAGAGAACAAAGGAAGAGATTATTGTAGGGTACGAAACCACCTCAAAGTTATTCTTTCTGATCGATCTATTCAAGAGTCCGTAGTAAAATAACACGAAGCTATTCTTTCCGTTCAATCTATCATAGAGTCCGTACTAGAATAACACCTTAATACACAAATCAACCAAAACCCTAATGTCACCTAGATACTCCAATGTCACCTCAAGTATCCGTGGGCATGATTATACGATATGCATCACACAATCTCAGATTCATCTATTCAACCAACACAAAGTACTTCAAAGAGTGCCCCAAAGTTTCTATCGAAGAGTCAAGATGAAAATGTGTGCCAACCCCTATGCATAAGTTCACAAGGTGAACCCGCAAGTTGATCACCAAAACATACATCAAGTGGATCACGTGAATATCCCATTGTCACCACAGATAAGCACGACAAGACATACATCAAGTGTTCTCAAGTCCTTAAAGACTCAATCCGACAAGATAACTTCAAAGGGAAAACTCAATCCATTACAAGAGAGTAGAGGGGGAGAAACATCATAAGATCCAATTATAGTAGCAAAACTCGCGATACATCAAGATCGTATCACCTCAATGTGACGCCCGGATAATTAAGCTACAATGATCCCCGCTAATGATGCCACGTCACCTCGGTTACTGTGGATAAACTCGTGTTAGATCGAAACCTAGTTCGGATTACAAATTTAAAACCGAGGCAAACAATAAAAGTTTTCAAACATTAAAACTAAAATGTTCGGAGTGTGCCAATTAATGCTTAGGTATTTATGGTGAAGAAACCACGCTTTTACAAAATGCCTAAATACTTTAAAATAAATTAAAACAGAAAAGAATAAATAGAAAGAAAAGGAAAGGAATAAAATTACAAATAAAAAGAAAGACCCCACACCCCCGCGCTGGGCCTCAGCCCAGCTGGCCACCCAACCGGGCCGGCCCACCTAACCCCTCCATAACCCCCACCGACGAAAACCCTAGACCGACCCCCCCACTTCCCCATTCGCCCCTCCCGCACGATCCCCTCTACTCCCTCTGTTTCGCCCGATCCAGATCGGGGGAAATGCCCTGATGCCGCGACGACGCAGCCACCTCATCGATGCCCCCGGAGACCCTCCTCGCCGGAGCGGCCCCCCCATCGCCCATGCCGTCGTCGCTCCGTCCGTGGCTCCTCGCCGACTCCACCAACCATCACCACCCTCTCCCCGACCTGGACGCGTCGCCCCCGACCCCGTCGTCATCGTTGGCACCAGGCGCCGCCTCGCTGGCGCTGCCTCACCGCCGCCGCCCTGTGCCGGATCGACCTCGCCGTCCTCCTCCTCGTCTCCTCCTCGCCGGACCACCCCGCGCACGCTGCCCGGACCCTACAAACCCCTGTGAGGCCCTCCTCCTTCTCCTCTGCTCCGTCGCCATGCACCGCCTTAGTCGCCTCTGACACCAGCGCCGACACGTCCATGGCGTGCCTCGCTGAAGTCGCCGCGCCCTATCCCGCCGCCACGCTTCCAGACCGGATCCATCGCCTCTCCAACGCTAACGCCGCTTCGCGCCGCCGCCACCCGCCTTGTCCCCTGCCTCCTGCCCACACCATGGCATTGCTCCTTCTCTGCGCCGCTATCGCTGCCTTCCGTCGCCCTCTTTCCTCTCGTCGCGCCTTCTCCTCGTCGCCGCCCCTCGCCACTCAGTTCTGGCGCCCTTACGCTGCTGGCAGCAGCCGGCGCCGAGGCCTCGCCCACACTTGGCGCCCAGCTGCGCCTCTCCATCTGGCGGCGCTGCGCTAGGGCTGCGCCGCCGCGATTCGGGTGGCGCCACCTTGGCCTTGGACGGGCGAGCGCCAGAACCCGCTAACCAAGCCGCCCCCGGGCCTATGACACACGGGCCCCGTGCCCAGAACGATTTAAAGAAAAAAAATAAAAATAAGATAAAAATAATTAATTAATAAGTTAATTAATTAATTAACTTAATTAACCCTGTTTAATTAACATAATTAATTAACTAACCTAACTAACCTATTAATTAAACTAATTAAATTGGTTAATTAGTTAGCAGAGTATGACCAGTGGGACCCACCGTCAGATTGACCCAGTCAACACCTCTGTTGACTGTTGATGTCATGCTGATGTCATGCTGACATCAGCATGCACTATTCTGGATAATGTTAGAATTAAATAGTTAAATAAATTCTAAAAATGATTAAAACTTTAGAAAATCATATAAAATAAACCGTAGCTCAGATGAAAATACTTTCTACATGAAAGTTGCTCAGAACGACGAGACGAATCCGGATACGCAGCCCGTTCGTCCGCCACGCATCCCTAGCATAGTGAACCTGCAACATTTCACCTCCGGTTCATCTGTCCGAAAACACGGAACACCGGGGATACTTTCCCGGATGTTTCCCACCTTCACTGGTATCACCTCATACCGCGATAGAACACGTCTAGCTCTGCTTGTTGTCCTGTTATGCACTTGCTTGCTATGTAATTACTATTTCTCCCCCTCTTCTCTCCGGTAGACCCCGTGACGATGCTGATGCCCCCCGTGGTCGACTACGTCACCGACGACCCCTCTCTCTTGCCGAGCAACCAGGCAAGCCCCCTTTGATCACCAGATATCGCCTATTCTCCTCTATACTGCTTGCATTAGAGTAGTGTAGCATGTTACTGCTTTCCGTTGATCCTATTCTGATGCATAGCCTGACATTGTTGCTACATCTGTTGATACCTTACCTACAATCCTAAATGCTTAGTATAGGATGCTAGTTTATCATCATTGGCCCTACATTCTTGTCAGTCTGCCTTGCTATACTATCGGGCCGTGATCACTTGGGAGGTGATCACGGGTATATACTATACATACATACATACTATACAGATGGTGACTAAAGTCGGGTCACTCATTGAGTACCCGCAAGTGATTACGATGAGGGGCCGAAAGGACAGTGGCTCCATCCCGATAGAGGTGGGCCTGGTTCCGACGGCCCCGATCATTACTTTGTCGCGGGCAGGCAGGCAGGTTGAGACCACCTAGGAGACAGTGGGCTTGGCCTGTTGGCGTTCATGGATACTTAACATGCTTAACGAGATCTTGGTATTTGATCCGAGTCCGCCATTTGGTCTATACGCACTAACCATCTACGCGGAGTAGTTATGGGTATCCCGTCGTGGTATCACCAAGCCTTCTTGACGTCGGCGACGGGCGGCGCGCCGGATTGGACTGAACGCCACTAGGCTAGGTCTGCTTCGGCCGCCCTCGCAACATGCAGTGTGCAATGGGCGATGGGCCCGGACCCTACGCGCATAGGATTTAGACCGGTGTGTTTGACCTCTCTGTTGTGCCTAGGTGGGGCTGCGGCGTGTTGATCTTCCGAGGCGGGCATGACCCAGAAAGTGTGTCCGCCAAATGGGATCGGCGTGTTGGGTTATGTGGTGCACCCTGCAGGAAGTTTATCTATTCAATAGCCGTGTCCCTCGGTAAAAGGACGACCGGAGTTGTACCTCGACCTTATGACAACTAGAACTGGATACTTAATAAAACACACCCTTCCAAGTTCCACAGACAACCCGGTGATCGCTTTTCCACGGAGCGACGAGGGGAGGATCGCTGGGTAGGATTATACTACTTGATGCTACTGGAGATGCTACTTGGAGATGCTACTTGGAGATGCTACTTGGCGATGCTACTTGGAGGACTTGGTCTACTCTCTTCTACTCCGCTGCAAGACGGAGGCTGCGAGCGTAGTCTTCGATAGGATTAGCTATCCCCTCTTATTCGGCATTCTGCAGATTCAGTCCACTCATATGGCCTCCTTACACATATACCCATGCATATGTAGTGTAGTTCCTTGCTTGCAGTACTTTGGATGAGTACTCACGGTTGCGTTCCCCCTTTTCCCCCTTTCCCTTCTTTACGGTTGTCGCAACCGGATGCTGGAGCCCAGGGCGCGCATACCGTCGGCGGCGACTACTACTGGAGGTGCCTACTACTACGTGCGTGCTGCGACAACGACCGTGAGTAGTTTAGGAGGATCCTGAGCGGGAGGCTGCGCCTCTTTCAATCAGATCCCAGTTTGTGCTAGCCTTCTTAAGGCAAACTTGTTTAACTTATGTCGTACTCAGATATTGTTGCTTCCGGTGACTTCGTCTATGATCGAGCACTTGTATTCGAGCCCTCGAGGCCCCGGCTTGTATTATGATGCTTGTATGACTTATTTTACTTTTAGAGTTGTGTTGTGATATCTTCCGTGAGTCCACGATCTTGATCGTACGTTTGTGTGCATGATTAGTGTACGATTAAATCGGGCGTCTGAGTTGGTATCGAGCCGATTGCTGTAGGAATCCCCTTTCCAACTCCTTGGCGAAGTTGAGTCTAGTCGATGAAAATTGTTTTACTAACTTGGTACATGCGCCCATGGGCCCACGCCGCCAAATGGGTGGTATTAGGATCTTTTACTCCTCGATCTTTACTCCGGGATTCTGAACTCTCTTCTATTCGGGTTAAACGATTTTTACTAAAATCTAACTTTAGGTTCTCGAAAATACTTTTTCCCGGAGAGTCCCTCGGAGAGCCCCTTCAGTCCAGATGATTGCCAGCTGCACCAGAAGACCCTGAAGATACTCTCCGCTGTTAACCCGAGAACTTGTGTTCATCGCGTTTGCAATTCCCCTTCCACCTCAAACCCTTATGGATAACTACTTGCGCTTGTTATTCTTACATTCATCCCCAGTTGGTCTTGTTATTACAAGATACCCTGAAAAACTCGTCGTTGTTTTGATAATCCTTTGAGCTTATTGCCTTGCTGTTCTTTGTCACCTGAATACCCCTTGTCGGTGTACTAAGGTAGGGGTACCTCAGTACCCCAACTTGTGCACGGGCAGCCCCAGCTCCCTGCAACCAGATCCATCAAATGCTTGCCGGAGACCATCTCCGCTCCACACCAAGCCGTTCAAGAACAAAGTATATAAGATAGAAACTCAAGACCCGGCAAGAGGAGCTTGCCGGAAGGCCATTCGAGCTCAAGGCTACATTACTCCTGCAGATCCCGGCGAGGAGCTCGTCGGAGGACCGAAGATCACATCACGAAGACACGCCTCGGCGCCTTGCGCCTTCGGGCGAGGACCGAGGCGGCAAGTCACAGAGCCCGACAAGCCCCGGCCCGCAAGATCAAGGCCCGGCAAGGTGCTTGCCGGGAGAGCCATGCTCGTGCCGCACTCCAGCTCATTTGCCCACGCGTCGCCTCCAGCCTTCTCCAGACGCTGCGTGGCGGGTGGCTGTGCTGCATGAAGAATGCGGTGGCACTTCACGGTGGTGGCTTCGCCGTGTGGCGAAAAAGACGCAATGGCGGAGCTTTTGGGGCGGCGGCGACGGGCATTTAATGCCCTTGTCCCCTCTATCAAAAGTAGGTAGAAAGCACTTTAGTGCTGCCGTTGTTCCGACTGTTCCAACTACCACCACTTTTACGTTTTACCCTCTACCTCACGTTGACACTGTCGGTGACCCTTGCCCTATAAAGGAGGCCCATGCACATCGTGGGGGTTCGACCACTGGCTACTCTCGCGAAGGGTTCCGCGATCGCTACCCTCGCGAAGGTTTTCACACACCACTCCACCATTTGCTCGCATTAGGGAGCAAGATCAAATACAACACAATGCAGCAAGAGGGTTTCTGCGACCATCGCGGCCGGCTGGGTAAAAATCCCGCGTGCATCGCCTCGATCGCTCTCCGCGCAGCCTCCGCCCGTGCGAACACGAAGGGCCCGGCCCCATAGGTGCGCGCCACCCATCCGGCGCGACATCTCGGCGCGCCCGGTAGGGCGTCGAGTTGTCGCGAACCTGATCCGGCGTTCAAGGCCAGCGCTTTCATCAACCTCTCCAGGCTTCGTCGGCAGCTTCGCCGACAAGCTGCGTCATGGCCCAAGACGAGAGCCGAGTCGCAGACCCATCTCCGTCTTCCCCGCCGCCACCGGAGCCAACGGCGGGCGGAGGAGACGCCGGTGGAAGGGTGGACACCGGCGAGGGCGCTCGCGGTGCCACCAGATCCAGAGACAGGACGGAGGACCGCGCCTCGGCCTCCGTAGATCCGCGTCCACTCCAGCGTATGGCGGCCCAGCGGCGCCATACCACGAGAAGGTGGTATCCGCCAACTGGGGCAAGAGCAAGCAGGGGGTTCGCGGGACGCTCCGGACTGCTGTCCATGCATGAGTGAAGCGAAAGAGGTCGAGGCAGGGTTCTGCTCCCCCTAACATTGTTAGGGACCCGAGTGTATCCGGCTCCTCGCACCGCTCGCTCCCGCTCCCCTCGGCCCCGGCAAGCGCCTATCCCTGGAGCGTTACGATGTCGTCGAAAGACGCGCTATCGAGCTCTAAGTCCGGCAAGGACGGCTCTGGTGCTCTATCCGACAAGCGTACCTCCTCGGAGCGCAGTAAGCCCGGTGAGGACAGCTTTGGTGTTCGTCCCGGCAAGCGCGCCTCCCGAGGCGCCAGCGCGCCGCCGTGGACACACCATCGAGCTCCACCAGCGAGCGCAAAGAAAAAGAAGAGCTAAGTCGCTCGAGCCTTCGTGCAGAGCACTCTTTTAATGTCATACTTTTGTATGTTATACCCCTCGCGCATTCACCCTTTGTACGCGAAGCCTGTGCGCGGAGGAGCCTGCTTGTGGATGGTCACACCCTTACTTCGCCGAACACGCCAGCGAGTTAAGAGTGAACCGCGACCAGCCAAGCGCTCTCGTTTACGTTTGAGCCTGCTCGACAAGTTAAGTGCGTCGCGGCGGACACGGCAAGGTTGCTTGTCGGAGGCGACACCAGCCAAGCGGGCTCCGACGCGTTCGCTTTCAAGCAAGCGTGTTGAGCACCGGCAGTTACCTAGAAGCGTGGGGTGAAAGCACACAAAGAGTGTAGGGCGAGGGTATAGCGTGGCGAGTCATGCCGTGAAATGTCGTCCAGTATGAGAGACTTGGGCGCAAGAGGAGCCAAGTCGTGGCCCGATTCGCGTTTGTTTTGTTTCGAGCCCGCTCAACAAACACAAGTGTGCTGCAGCACCTTTATCTTGCTTCGAGCCACGCTCGGCAAGTTAAGCGTCATAATCGCCCGACAAGGTTGCTTGCCGAAGCGACGCCACCAGCGGGCTGTCCGCTGCAAGCGTGTTCGCCCGGCAAGCTCCCCAAGAGTGTAGAGTACAAACATACGAAGGACAAAGCCCGGCATCGTATTGCTTAGCCAAGATTTATATATACATGCACATGCATGTGCGTTGAGCAATTGCATATCTACCTCAGTTATTTTCATGGCTAAAATTGCAGCAACAAGAAGGAACCAAAGATCGCACCGGCGCTGGGGCCCGCGAATCAAGGTCGCGGGGCTGCGGATGCCAAGGTTCTTCTTCGCGAGCCAGCCTCGCTGGGGCTGCGAGCATCGAGATTCGCTCGGCAAGCTAGTGTCGCCGGGCTGCGATTTCAGATAAGTTTTCATCCTCATCATGTATCCTCTCATGGACCGGAGATGCGGGACTGCGTCTTTGAACGATCGTGTCTTGTAAAACCAGTGCGTGGAGGAACCGAAGTCGTGGCCGATTCGCGTGCTTGGTTTGTTTCGAGTCCGCTCAACAAACCCAAGTGTGCGCTGCACCTCTATCTTGCTTCCGAGCCTGCTTTCAAGAAGATAGGCGTCAGAATCGCCCGACAAGGTTGCTTGCCGGAGTGACACCACCAGCGGGCTGTCCCATGATCGCTAAGCGTGTTCGCCTGGCAAGCTCCCGATAGCGTAAGAACACACAAGGCACGCGGTCAAGTAAAAGACTTCGGTCCGGCAAGCATTCCCCTTTTTCATTAGAAACGTCCAATTTAGTACAAGTCCATAGAGGATGAAAAACATGATGGAGAGGATTACAAGTTCTTAAATCAGCTAAATGCCCGAAGGCTTACAATTTGAAAAGATAAGGTGCCGTGATCCCTCTCTGTTTCTCTATTCAGAGTTCGGAGGTAGGTCAGGAGCCCCGGCAAGATAAGCTTGCCGGAGAGAGAGACCCGGCAAGAGGAGCTTGTCGGGAAGGGCGAAGGAGCGCCTAGGGGAGCGTGGCGGTGGCGCCCGCCGTGCCGCAGAGCTGCGCAAGGTGGCGGGCATGGGGAACGACGCCCGGAGCCAGCGACAAGTCCTGAAGGCATGAGAGCCATGGGCGCCAGAAGACCCAAGAGAACACCCGGGGCCGCCAGAGCTTGGCGGAGACAGGCGTCGGAGGCGCGAGCTTGAAGACGGGTAGTGGGACGTCAGCACGCTCTCGAGGGCTACTCGCTCTCGTGCTGCGACGTAACGGCATTGCCGCCACTCCCCCTCTTCCTCTTCTGCTGCCTCTACGCCAACCGCCCAAGGAGACGGCCCCGGGGAGTTCGGGAGGCCGGCAACCCAGAAGGTGGGGTTGCCGGTGGCGCGCGAGGCAGCGGTGTCCGACGCCTAGTCGGGCCCGCCATCCCCCTCGTCGCCGCTGTCGCTCTCCTCCTCGTCACTTTCGCCGAGGAGGAGCTTCGCTATCCGAGGAGCTGTCCACACAGCAGCGCACCGGGTTCCATAGTCGCCAAGACCTTGGCGGCGAGGAGGTCACCATCCAAGAACAGAAATGGAGGTGAACCCGCCGTCAAGCTATGGATCGGCGAACGTCTTCCACCCTCGGTCGAAGAACATCACGCCGGGGCTGGGGACACGACACTCACCCGAGTGCCGCTGATCCCGCAGCCCCTCATGCGTAACTCCATCACGTCGGCGGATCCGGCCCCATTGCGTCCGCGAACGGGCCGGCAACCGAGGCGACGGCGAGGCGCCCGACGGCTTGATGAAGAACTCCTGGGGTCATCTCCGGTGTGGACTGCGCCGTGGTCGAGAGGCGCCGGGAGACGGGAGGCTCCTCACCACGACCGCCTCTCCTCGACCGCCTCGGCCACGCCCTCGGCCTCGACGCATGCCCCGCCCCTCCCTCTCCCTCTCGTGGCGGCTCCGCCACAGGAGCAGGCGGGAATGGTGCGCTGCCTAGAAGCAACCAGCGCCGCCACCGTCAAGAGCCGGGTTCCCTCCTTCCATGGCGGCAAGAAGAACAGAAGACGAAGGCGAAGGAGAGATGGATGAGTGTGGCGTTGTGCACCCCTTCCGCCCTATTTAAAGGGGCGAGGTGGGGCTCAACCGCCCGCTCAACCAATCAGAAGCAAGGAGGCGGAGGAGCGGGCCGACTCGCCCTCTCCGCCCGTGGCGGCTCGGTCTCCCACCTTCGCCGCCCGACCCCCATGCATGAGGGCAGCGTGGCGAAAAGCGAGCCGAGCGACGGGTGGCGACCCGCTCTGCGCCACGATCACGGGTGGGTGCCTTAAAGGCTGCATCGCCGCCCACTTCTCCCACGACGCCGCAAATCGGCGCGTGCGTTGCGGGGGGGAGACGACGATCTGACACAGATTCGACGGGCCATGGGCTTCAGCGGCGCCCGTGCAGCATCTTGGGCCTGCCCAACAGCGCTTCGGCACCGTGTATGGCCCAGGCCGGGGCTCTGTCGGTGTACTAAGGTAGGGGTACCTCGGTACCCCAACTTGTGCACGGGCAGCCCCACTCCCGCAACCAGATCCATCAAATGCTTGCGGAGACCATCTCCGCTCCACACCAAGCCGTTCAAGAACAAAGTATATAAGATAGAAACTCAAGACCCGGCAAGAGGAGCTTGCCGGAAGGCCATTCCAGGCTCAAGGCTACATTACTCCTGCAGATCCCGGCGAGAGGAGCTCGTCGGGAGGACGAAGATCACATCACGAAGACACGCCTCGGCGCCTTGCTGCGCCCGGCGAGGACCCGGGCGGCAAGTCACAGAGCCCGACAAGCCCCGGCCGGCAAGATCAAGGCCCGGCAAGGTGCTTGCCGGGAGAGCCATGCTACGTGCCGCACTCCACTCATTTGCCCACGCCGCCTCCAAATTTCTCCGAGACGCGTGGCGGGTGGTCTGTGCTGCATGAAGAATGCGGTGGCACTTCACGGTGGTGGCTTCCGCCGTGGCGTAAAGAAGACGAATGGCGGGAGCTTTTGGGCGACGGCGACGGGCATTTAATGCCCTTGTCCCCTCTGTCAAAAGTAGGTAGAAAGCATCGTGTAGCTGCCTTTGTTCCCTTTGCTCCAACTACCACCACTTTTACGTTTTTACCCCTCTACCTCACGTTGACACCTGTCGGTGACCCCTTGCCCTATAAAAGGAGGCCCATGCACATCGTAGAGGGGGTTCGACCACTGGCTACTCTCGCGAAGGGGTTCCGCGACTGCTACCCTCGCGAAGGTTTTCACACACCACTCCACCATTTGCTCGCATTCGGGAGCAAGATCAAATACAACACAATGCAGCAGTAGGGTTTTACGCGACCATCGCGGCCCGAAGCTGGGTAAAAATCCCCCGCGTGCATCGCCTCGATCTGCTCTCCGCGCAGCCTCCGCCCCGTACCGAACACACGAAGGGGCCCCGGCCCCATAGGTGCCGCGCCACCCATCCGGCCGCGACACCCCTACGGATAATTCTCGCACTTATCGAGTATCCGCTTATCCCCAGTTTTTCATATGCTTTTCAAATTACTTGGAAATACTACCCGATCTTCCGAGTATCCTCTTCAAACTATTGCTCGGCAAATACTTGTCTGCTTGCAATATGGATGCTTTCCATATGTGTAGCAATATTCATATGTATCCTTTGACACGATCATTTTGATCCTATCGATTCAACAGGTGTGTGAAAGCACGCAATCATCAGTTGATCCTTTTAAAATTATATTTCCGGCTCAGACATCATTTTTGAACATGAGCTGGTTCTCGACCAAACTATTTGTCGTCAATTGTGCCTCTGGTCTATCCAACTTATCCATCCTTGATCGGGCGTGCGCTTCGATCCCTTGTTTTGGAAATCATAATTCCTTTGTTATCTAAGCATCGAATTGTTCAGATGTTCTATAATATGATGCCCATGCATTCTTCTTCCTCTGGTTGAGTATCGATGCTCACATCAGATCCCTTGTGGACCATCGGTTCCTTTGTTGGATTCTATCCGACAGTGTCCTTCATATTGAATAACCTTGGGAACCTTTCCATGGGTATATAATGCCTTTGGTAAATTGTATCATCTGCTTTTGAACTTGCTCTACTATCGAGTTTGTGTTAATTACTCCTAAAGTTCGTGGTATATGTTCTAAGAAGTCCCGATGGCTTGAACCTATGCCTTCCTTAATATGTGTGAACTCGAAAGTTTTCACGAGCATACTCTTCTGATGTTTCGCCGGATAAAATTTCAACACTGCAACTTCATCGAACGCAAGAAGTGAATGAAAGGTTATGCATTGGAAAAGTGGGAGTCGACCTTGAACTTTGTGTTCATGCCCATGGACACGATGTAGATCCTATCATGGAAGCTTCTTGTAACTATTACCTTGATATATTATCCTTTTGGTATCGGTGGATTGATCTTTTGCAATCGTGGTTCCTACCATGTTCTCCTTTAAATACCATTTCTCGAGCAAGTTTAAGCACTTGTCTTCTGTAGAGCAATACCCCCAGTCCAACCTCTACTTTGATCTGACGTCGAGTATTACCCCCCTGGTATCTCGAGATTATAATGGAACTGCATAACTTCTTATGAGTTCTTCATCAAGTGCTACATTCTGACTGATTCCAATTTTTCACGGGCTCTGAGTTATTAAACACTCAAAGACACCGATAACTGAACCGAGTCCGCACTACAGTTCAACAACTTTTAGTAATCTTCTTTACTTACGAGTTTGTACCCAATCACGCCATTCCTAGCCTGTTCGGCTACATCATTACCGTGCTAATTTCATTGTGCTACTGGGCCCTTCTTCCCGGAGCACAAATTTCGACGACGAGCTAAACTTATGTTGACTTTCCTCGTCATATCATTTTGCCTTGAACAACAAGCTGGATTCTGTGATGTACCCGTGGTTCCAATAACCCTTCGCTTCATCATTCCTTTGACTTGATGTCATCGCCGATCGATTACCCCTTCATGAAATCTCTCGACAATAGTGTCGTGATCATCATCAACATCCTGAGCTCTTCCAGGATATCAATTGAATTTATGATGGGAAATACCATCCTTGCCCCTTGATGATTTGTGTTATCATCGACAACATCCTTGATTTCCCTCTCAACACAAACTTGTTCGTGTTTTGTCTTATACCTTGAGATCCTTGCTACCTAGCATTTGTTCTTCTTTACCATGGAAGTTTTACCATCTTTTATGTCAAGAATGTTGTGAGAATTGCTCCACCTCTTAAGAATTCTTGATATAGTAACACTTCTTCCCATCACCATTCTTTCTTGGTCCTTGTGTTGATTCCAACCAGGGTACCAACAAGTGAGCGGTGCTGTTTGGATTCCGCCCTTCTAGCAACCCTATTGCTTTGAAGTTAATGGTCGGCCGTTCATTCTTAGACTATTGATTATTGAATCACCATTCCAACGTTAGCCGTGCAACCCAGCCCATATTTCGGGCGCACCTTTCAACCATTGTTAAATTGTGTATGTTTTCCTCAAGCATACATCAATATATCATTTTGATCTGACAAATGTTATCTCCTTGTTCACGTAATAGTGGAAATCCATCTTTTGTTAATCTCGATGAATTGTCGTTGAATTCCGTCAGCCACCTCCTCATCCTCTCGTTGGTTTACCGATGAACTCTTGTTTCGGAACTGGCTTCCATGGTTCATCTCCCGAGAATCTTCGATGTCATCTCGTCAATTTGTATCGCACCTTTTCTCCTCAAGCATCGTGAGTTTGAGGTATCCTAACACCGATCAGATCTGAATCTCGGTCAGATATGATGGTTGGAACATTTTTCCAAGAGTTATAACACTGGTCTTTTATGACCCGGTAAGGTGATGGCATGCCCAGCACACCTGGCCGGATGACCTGCTGTTATAGTTTCCTTTTTAACAAGGTTAACCCTTTTTCCATGAGGGAAGTGAATGCCTCGTTTAATAAGTTTATCCTGATGGATCGTTTGTGTATCCAAAGTCTGACCTTTGCTTGAAGACCATGTCAATGCTATCTCGAAGCATGTATGTGGTACTCCGATTTTCAACAAGAACATTTGAAGCCCAATGCTAAAGGGTTTTTGCTCAGTTATCCACAAACCGTTGTATGGGTAATGTCATGAAATTTCTCTCTCCTTACCTACCGGGTTTTCTACATTATATCCTGTCATGGATATCATGCTCTACTTGTCCTTGGGAAGGATATACCCTTGTAAAATGTGTGTAAACACATTTTCCTTTCCATTGTTTTGTTTAAACCTTCTTGTGATCTATATAAGCAGTAATATTTCCCTGCTTATGTAAACACCTCGGTGTACCATCTTGTCAGTGTAACCTCACACTATTGTTGATGACGTTCCGATAGCCACTGATGGACGAGAACTTTGTCTATTGGTCCGCCTCGTTCAACGAGCAGGAAATGGTTCTCTTCGTCCCTCGCCCTTGGTACCGATGTTGTTGCCGACATAATTGCCAGGCTATCCTCTGACATGCCTTGCTTACATGATCACGCAAGATGTCACCACTCCTACTTTTAACCCACATGGTGGGCCCATAACCCACAGGTCCACTGGATCGAAACCTGACTCTTCTTTATAACCCGGATTCTAATGTATCCTTTGCACCTGGCTTCGTATGTAATTCATGAGCCACCTTTCGTGTGATCATCGATTCTGGTATTAAACACGTTACCTATACCCGTTGCCTTGTTTCAGGCAACGACGATTGTCTATCCGCTCCAAACTTCTTATGGTACCT
The DNA here is from genome assembly GCA_021437245.1 of Aegilops speltoides. Classification (NCBI taxonomy): domain Eukaryota; kingdom Viridiplantae; phylum Streptophyta; class Magnoliopsida; order Poales; family Poaceae; genus Aegilops; species Aegilops speltoides. The sequence continues at coordinate 491,183,944 of CM038147.1, read as the reverse complement.
TCTTACTTTGCTCTCAATGTGTTTCATTTGTTCAACTCGATAGGTACTCTTATGATCATTCTTGGGATACCCCCCCAGATGATTTTACCTTATAACATTCAGTTGTGGTAAAGCTGCCCCTTACCTATTCGTAAGTACGATGGAGTTCCCGAAGAAAGGACGACAACTTCATCATGATGACCTGAAGCAAAGAACTGAAGACATCAACGAAAGGGATCGACCTCTTCGAAAGGGCATCCAAGACCGAGAAGACTCGTTAGGTTTTTCGCTACCAGCACCTCCCCCCCCTTGCTCCCCTCCTAAATCTCGGGACGAGATTTCTTGTAGTGGAGGAGAATTGTGACGCCCGGATAATTAAGCTACAATGATCCCCGCTAATGATGCCACGTCACCTCGGTTACTGTGGATAAACTCGTGTTAGATCGAAACCTAGTTCGGATTTCAAATTTAAAACCGAGGCAAACAATAAAAGTTTTCAAACATTAAAACTAAAATGTTCGGAGTGTGCCAATTAATGCTTAGGTATTTATGGTGAAGAAACCACGCTTTTACAAAATGCCTAAATACTTTAAAATAAATTAAAACAGAAAAGAATAAATAGAAAGAAAAGGAAAGGAATAAAATTACAAATAAAAGAAAGACCCCACACCCATGGGGGCCTCACCCACTAGCCACCCAACCGGCCGCCCACCTAACCCTCCATAACCCCCACCGATTTAAAACCCTAGACCGACCCCCCACTTCCCCATTCGCCTCCCCGCACGATCCCTCTACTCCCTCTGTTTCGCCCGATCCAGATCGGGAAATGCTCAACGCCGCGTCGACGCAGCCACCTCATCGACGCCCCACAGAGACCCTCCTCGCGGGGCGCCCCCCATCGCCCATGCCGCTGCCGCTCCGTCCGTGGCTCCTCGCCGACTCCACCAACCTCACCACCCTCTCCCCTCGACGCTGCCGCTTCGACCCGTCGTCATCGTCGGCGCCAGGCGCCGCCTCGCTGGCGCTGCCTCACCGCCGCCGCCCTGTGCCGGATCGACCTCGCCGTCCTCCTCCTCGTCTCCTCCTCGCCGGACCACCCCGCGCACGCTGCCCGGACCCTACAAACCCCTGTGAGGCCCTCCCTCCCTTCTCCTCTGCTCCCGTCGCCATGCACCGCTCCTAGTCGCCTCTGGACACCCGCGCCTCGACACGCCCGTGGCGTGCCTCGCTGAGTCGCCCGCGCCCCTATCCCGCCTCGCCACGCGCGCTCGCACCCGGATCCACTGGCCTCTCCAGCCGCCAACGCCGCTTCATGATCGCCGACACCCGCCTTTGTCCGCTGCCTCTTCGCCACACCATGGCATCTCCTTCTCTGCGCTGCTTCGCTGCCTTCCGTCGCCCTCTTTCTCGTCGCGGCCTTCTCTGTCGCCGCCCTACGCCACTCGGCGCTGGCGCCCTTGCCTTGCCCGCAGCCGCCGCCGAGGCTCGCCCACACCTTGGCGCCCAGCTGCGCCTCTCCACTCTGGCGGCGCTGCGCTAGGGCAGCCTGCGTGCCGATTCGGTGGCGCGCCCTAGCCGGACGGGCGGCGGCGCCAGAATCCGCTAACTCAAGACGCCCTCGGGCCTATGACACACGGGCCCCGTGCCCAGAACGATTTAAAGAAAAAAAAATAAAAATAAGATAAAAATAATTAATTAATAAGTTAATTAATTAATTAACTTAATTAACCCTGTTTAATTAACATAATTAATTAACTAACCTAACTAACCTATTAATTAAACTAATTAAATTGGTTAATTAGTTAGCGAGTATGACCATGGGACCCACCGTCAGATTGACCCCGTCAACACCTCTCGGTGACTGTTGATGTCATTGTGATGTCATGCTGACATCAAGCATGCACTATTCTGGATAATGTTAGAATTAAATAGTTAAATAAATTCTAAAAATGATTAAAACTTTAGAAAATCATATAAAATAAACCGTAGCTCAGATGAAAATACTTTCTACATGAAAGTTGCTAAGAACGACGAGACGAATCCGGATCGCAGCCTGCTCGTCATACGCATCCCTAGCATAGTGAACTGCAACATTTCACCTCCGGTTCATCCGTCTGAAAACACGGAACACCGGGATACTTTCCGGATGTTTCCCCCTTCACCGGTATCACCTCATACCGCGATAGAACACGCCTAGCTCGCTTGTTGTCTGTTATGCACTTGCTTGCTATGTATTTACTGTTTCTCCCCTCTTCTCTCCGGTAGACCCGTGATTTATCTTGATGCCCCGTGGTCGACTACGTCACCGACGACCCCTCTCTCTTGCCAGAGCAACCAGGCAAGCCCCCCCTTTGATCACCAGATATCGCCTATTCTCCTCTATACTGCTTGCATTAGAGTAGTGTAGCATGTTACTGCTTTCCGTTGATCCTATTCTGATGCATAGCCTGACATTGTTGCTACATCTGTTGATACCTTACCTACAATCCTAAATGCTTAGTATAGGATGCTAGTTTATCATCATTGGCCCTACATTCTTGTCGATGCGCCTTGCTATATTATCGGGCCATGATCACTTGGGAGGTGATCACGGTATATACTATACATACATACATACTATACAGATGGTGACTAAAGTCGGGTCAGCTCATTGAGTACCCGCAAGTGATTCGATGAGGGGCCGAAAGGACGGTGGCTCCATCCCGGTAGAGGTGGGCCTGGTTCCCGACGGCCCCGATCGTTACTTTGTGGCGGAGCGGCAGGCAGGTTGAGACCACCTAGGAGACAGTGGGCTTGGCCTGCTCGGCGTTTATGGATACTTAACACGCTTAACGAGATCTTGGTATTTGATCCGAGTCCGCCATTTGGTCTATATGCACTAACCATCTACGCTGGAGTAGTTATGGGTATCCCGCGTCGTGGTATCACCGAAGCCTTCTTGACGTCGGCGACGAGCGGCGCTACCGGATTGGACCGAACGCCACTAGGATAGGTCTGCTTCGCCACCCGCAAGCGTCTTGGTGTGCAATGGGCGATGGGCGGACCCTGCGCATAGGATTTAGACCGGCGTGTTTGACCTCTCTGTTGTGCCTAGGTGGGGCTGCGACGTGTTGATCTTCCGAGGCCGGGCATGACCCAGGAAAGTGTGTCCGGCCAAATGGGATCGAGCGTGTTGGGTTATGTGGTGCACCCCTGCAGGGAAGTTTATCTATTCGAATAGCCGTGTCCCTCGGTAAAAGGACGACCCGGAGTTGTACCTCGACCTTATGACAACTAGAACTGGATACTTAATAAAACACACCCTTCCAAGTTCCACAGACAACCCGGTGATCGCTTTTCCACGGGGCGACGAGGGGAGGATCGCTGGGTAGGATTATACTACTTGATGCTACTGGAGATGCTACTTGGAGATGCTACTTGGAGATGCTACTTGGCGATGCTACTTGGAGGACTTCAGTCTACTCTCTTCTACTGCGCTGCAAGACGGAGGCTGCCGAGCGTTTAGTCTTCGATAGGATTAGCTATCCCCTCTTATTCGGCATTCTGCAGCTCACCACTCATATGGCCTCCTTACACATATACCCATGCATATGTAGTGTAGTTCCTTGCTTGCAGTACTTTGGATGAGTACTCACGGTTGCTTTCCCCCTTTTCCCCTTTTCCTTCTTTTCGGTTGTCGCAACCAGATGTCGGAGCCCAGAGCCGACGCCACCGTCGACGGCGACTACTACTACACCGGAGGTGCCTACTACTACGTGCAAGGCTGGCGGCGACGACCGTGAGTAGTTTAGGAGGATCCTGGCGGGAGGCCTGCGCCTCTTCGATCTGATCCCAGTTTGTGCTAGCCTTCTTAAGGCAAACTTGTTTAACTTATGTCCGTACTCAGATATTGTTGCTTCCGCTGACTTCGCCTATGATCGAGCACTTGTATTCGAGCCCTCGAGGCCCCTGGCTTGTATTATGATGCTTGTATGACTTATTTTACTTTTAGAGTTGTGTTGTGATATCTTCCCGTGAGTCCCTGATCTTGATCGTACACGTTTGCGTGCATGATTAGTGTACGATTAAATCGGGGGCGTCACACTCAAGAACATGAGAGAGAGATCAAACACATAGCCACTGGTACATAACCTCAGCCCCGAGGGTGAACTACTCCTTCCTCGTCATGGAGAGCGCCGGGATGATGAAGATGGCCACCGGTGATGGATTGCCCCTCCGGCAGGGTGCCGGAATGGGCTCCCGAGAGGTTTTTGGTGGCTACAGAGGCTTGCAGTGGCGGAACTCCTGATCTAGGTTATTTTCTGGAGGTTTCAGTATTTATCGGATTTTTCAGCATAGGTCTCACGTCAGGGGGGTTTCCGGGCTGTCCACGAGGCAGGGGGGCGCGCCCAGGTGGAGTGGGCGTGTGCCCCACACTCGTGGGCAGCTCGGGACTCTCCTGGCCCAACTCTTTCACTCCAGGGGCTTCTTTTGGTCCACAAAAAATCGTCAAAAATTGGCACATCAATTGGACTCAGTTTGGTATTCCTTTTACGTAGAAACTCAAAACAAGGAAAAAAGCGGCGCACTGGGCTCTAGGTTAATAGGTTACTCCCAAAAATGATATAGAAGTGTATAGTAAAGCCCATAAACATCCAAAACAGGTAATATAATAGCATGGAACAATCAAAAATTATAGATACGTTCAAGACATATCAAGCATCCCCAAGCTTAATTCCTGGTCGTCCTTGAGTAGGTAAATGATAAAAACAGAATTTTTGATGTGGAATGCTACCGCATAATTCTCAATGTAATTTTCTTTATTGTGGCATGAATGTTCAGATCCAAATGATTCAAAATAAAAGTTCATATTGACATAAAAAATAGTAATACTTCAAGCATACTAACTAAGCAATCATGTCTTCTCAAAATTACATGGCTAAAGAAAGTTTATCCCAACAAAATCATATAGTTTGGTCATGCTCCATTTTCGTCACACAAAAATGCTCTCATCTTGCACACCCCCGATGACAAGCCAAGCAATTGTTTCATACTTTAGTAATCTCAAACTTTTTTCAACTTTCACGCAATACATGAGCGTGAGCCATGGATATAGCACTATGGGTGGAATAGAATATGATGATGGAGGTTGTGTGGAGAAGACAAAAAAAGGAGAAAGTCTCATGTTAACGAGGCTAATCAACGGGCTATGGAGATGCCCATCAATTGATGTCAACATGAGGAGTAGGGATTGCCATGCAACGCATGCACTAGAGCTATAAATGTATGAAATCTCAACAAAAGAATCTAGTGGGTGTGCATCTGTCGTGGTTCTAAGTCTGACAGTAGAATAGGGGGGTAGGAATGGAGAGGCAAGATCCTAGCTATGGAGTAGTTGTATACGCAAAATGTTTGTGAGTTCAGGCCCTTCTCGGAGGAAGTAACAGCCCTACGTCTCGGAGCCTGGAGGCGGTCGACTGTATTATGTGCGTATAAGTTACAGGGGTGTGAACCCTTGACACTGAGGAGGGGGGTGGCTTATATAGAGTTCGCCAGACCCCTCCGGCCCTCAGTTATGTAGGGTTGAAAGTACATTAAGATCAGGGTTACTGGCAATGCCCCACATAAAGTGCTATGATGACCATAAAAGCTACTTAATGACCGACCATTTGTGTTCAGACTGACTTTAGATCTCCTGGCGGTCGAGTGGTTGGCTTCATGGTCGAGTGTCTTCAAGTCCGTCGAGTGGAATCCTCCCAGGTCGACTGAAAGGTAGTCTCTTCTAGAGATGTCCTTGGGGAGGGTATCTTGGACAGGTCCATGACCCTACCCTAGGTATATGGCTTCATCATTAGCCCCCGAATGGATAGAGGTTTGATGGGGAAGGAGTTGAACATACTTCCGACCCATTTTCATGCTATGAGTATGTCTTGTTCTGGATCAATGAACTTAGGTGACGGCACCAACTTCTTTTTCAGTCGCCTTGATCCATTCCTTGTATTCGTCGAGTGAATTTTCTTTACTTGGAGAACTCCGAACGACAGGGCGGAGGAAATCTCCCGTCTGACATGTTGCTCTGTAGCTTGCGGATTCAGCGGGATTCGAATTTCGGGAAGCGCGCGGGGCGGGGGAGACCGCGGTAATTGGACGGGATAAGGCAGGAATGCCTCGATCTCCGCGCCGCCTTTTTCGCCACGTATCGTGTGCGCGACTGTTGCGGGATTTGACAGGATCGCCCGGGCCTACAAGTCAGTCACTCGGAAGTAACCTCATATAAGGCGCCGGACGGGGGTTTGTGAACAGTGCGCTCTCATTTCCCCCCCCTCATCCTCAGATTCATCCGCCACGTTCGCTTCCGTCTCAGCGCCGCTGCTCCGTGCGCGTCTCGCCGGTGACGATGGTGAAGGAGAAGACGGCGGCTCTGGAGCGGGCGAACAAAGCGTCGGCGAAGGCGAAGGGAAGGGTGACCATTCGGGGCGGATCTTCATCAAGGGCTGGCCTGCCGCAGGGCTGGATCCAGGGCGACTGGATCCGCTCGACGATCCGTCAGAAAGATCTTGACGACCTGGCCAATGAAGGACTGATCCCCCATGCATCAGCACGGCTCCCGAGGAAGGAGTCGGAGCTGCAACCTCAGGAGGGTGAGTGTGTTCTCTTGGCCACCCATGTCGACCGTGGGTTTTCCTTGCCGCCTCACCCTTTCTTTCGGGGATTTCTGAATTTCTTTGGGGCACAACTCCACCACTTCACACCCAACTCCATCGTGTACCTCGCTTCTTTTGTGTCTTTGTGCGAGAATTTCTTGGGTTGTCGGCCTCATTGGGGTCTTTTCAAGCACATTTTCACCTGTCACTCCCAGACGGTGAAAAAGGCCAATCCGAGTGACGAGAGAACTCAAGTGATTCAGATGTGTGGGGGTCTTGGGGTTCAAATGAGGGGAAAAAGTTCTTTTCCGGCCATGATCCTACCCGAGTCAGTCCGTGGATGGCAGTCGACTTGGTTCTACTGCAAGGACCAGCCAACGCCAGGGCAGTCGACTGGACTCCCTTCTTTTTCCATGGACCGAGTGAGCAAGCCTTCCTCTTTGAAGGTGATCCCGAAAGAGAAGGCGCAGGTTAAGGTGCTGGTCGAACGTGTGGTCCAGCTTATCCGTGATGGAGTGACCGGCATGGACCTCTTGAAGGTCTTCCTCCGACGATGCATCCAGCCGCTCCAAGCTCGAGACCATCCGATGTGGTTGTATTCTGGAACTGAGGACACCACTCGGATCCACCCGGAGGAGGTCGAGGATGCCACGCTGGAAAGGTGGCTGGCGAGCATCACAGGAAACAAGGACAACCCTCGAGGAGCCAGGAGGATTCCTCCACTCGACCAGTCATACAAACTAGACAAGGTCCAATCCTGCATCTTTGACTGTGATCCTGCTTTCTCCATCATGTTTGCTTAAAATCAGTCGATTGACTTTTGTCTTGTTTGTTGTCTTCCAGACCACTACTGAGATGTACTCGATGCCCAACAGGGCGCAAGAACAGGTCGAGGAGGAAGAGGGGACCGGAGGTGAAAGTCTGGAGGAGTGGCAATCTGATGGTGAGGAGGATGAAGATGACGACGGCTCCGACGAAGAGGAGGACGAGGAAGAGGAGGAAGAAGTCGACCCTCCTCGCACGGAAAGGCGATCCAAGCTCACCCATGACCCCGCGGTCGAGCGTGGCAAGGCTACTGCGCCTGTCGGGCAGTCGACGAAACGCCGTCGGACGACCTCTCCGGCGCCGACTGAAAAAGCGCCAAAGCAACCCCGAGCGACGTCATCAAAGCCGACGAAGGCCCTGCACAAGATGAGGATGGCCATTCCCACCATTTCCGGGTAACAGCAGAACTTATGTTTTCTCGTTTAGCATGGACAGACTCTTGGTCGATTCGTTGGCTAACCGACTGATTTCTAAAATCTGCAGTGCTGCTACCTCCGAGACCTCAGCCAGGAACGAAGACCAAGAAATGGAAGATGCTGCCACCTCCAACCTTGGTATGATCTCTGTAGTTCCGCTTTTGGTCGATTGGATCCTCATTTTTAACTTTGAATCTTTCCTATAGCCCCACCTCATGTCATTGATCTCCCTGACGATGACGATGAGGCGCCGCTGAGGCTGAGGAGGAATAAAAAGGCGCCTGCTGGCAAGACTGCTCAGGTTGTATCAACACCTGAGATGCTGGTTTAGGAGGGTGGCAACATCACTTGGACTTCTGTGTCCTTCGTTGTGCCGCTGACGAGTGCTTGACCTTCGTCGTCGACTGCTGATCCGCCTTCCCTTTTCGCCACACACCAAGTCCCGGAGGACCAAGCGGGTGCTGCTAAGGAGGCTATACGCCAGGCGGGGATCATGATGGAGCAGGTGAAGGCGATCCGGGACACCAGCCAAGTGGCTTATGATGCAAGCTCAGCTCTTTAGAGCAACGTCCAGGTTAGTTGGTCACCGCTTGTTCTGTTAGGATATGGTATCTGAAAACTCTTCTTTCTGAAGATTCAGATCTCAGACACCCACCGGGTGTGTCGATTGAATTTTTGGATTGGTGGGGCACGCTGAGTGCACCCACCGGGTGTAGTCCCCGAGACTATGGTGGATCACCGGCAATGATCGTAGTCTTTATACTTTGAATTTCTTTTCTAACTTCTTCACTCGGTCCGGTCGAACCATGTCGAATGGAATTTGGAACCAATGGGGCACGCTGAGTGCACCCACGGGTGTAGTCCTCGAGATCATGGTCGATCACGGGCAAATGACTAAGGTCTGAAGAACCCCTTCTTTTTCTTCTTCTTTTTAGATCATGATGATACTGTGGCTGACTGCTGGCAGTTAGCTATGGTTTAGGATCATAACCTTTTTGCCTCTTTCGGTCGACTGATCGAACCGAAGTCAGAGAACCAAAGGGGGCACTCTGAGTGCACCCACTGGGTGTAGTCCCCGAGACTACTGTTGAATATTTTGATTCGGCTGTAGTCTTAGAAATGCTACGATTTTTTCTCTTAGTCACTCGGAAGCGACCTATCTTTGATGTCCGTCGAATCGACCTTTCCTAGAATCTTGCGAGCTTATGCTCGCTATATCGAATTGGAGAACAAACATATCCAGCTCAAACTCGACTTGAAGCTCGTTCAGGAGAACTTTACGAAGGCGAAGGATGAAGCAAAAGGTATGTTTGGTGAGAATCTTGACGACTATCTTTATCTTTTTGTCCATTCTTGATTCTAATCTCATTGTCACTTTGCAGATAAACTGAAGGAGGCTCTGAAGAAGAAGGACCATGACCTCGCCGAGCCGCAGAAGGCGGCTTCAGACAAGACGAAGCACGCGGAAGAAAAGCCGGCTTCAGTCGGAAAACTTGAAGAGGAGAACGCCAATATGAAGACTGCTCTCGCCGCGGTCAACAAGGAGGTTAGCCGACTGAAGAATGACAAGATAGCTCTGAGTGACAAGGCTAGCAAATCAAGGGAAGAAGAACGATCTGGAGGCTTATCTGGGAGGGCTTGCCAAGAAGTTATTCCTCATGCTTGAAGGTAATCCCTTCTATCCGACTGACTTGTTATTATGGACTCATCATAAAACTGTTGGCTCAACTTCGAATTGTGTTTACAGAATTCTGCCAGAACTTCGAGGAGGAAACCAGTCGAGTGGAGACAAGCCTGGACCCCATTAACTCCCCTGTGAAGGATGAAGCCGCTATGAACGTGCTCCGACTGGAGTCTCGTGTTGTTGGTGTGGTCGACTATCTCGCTCGACTGAAGGTTGCGGTGTCGCGAATCGACACGACACTCTGGCCAAGAGAGACGCTTCAAAATGACCTCGAGTCTTTAATGACTCGACTGAATGACGTTCCAGGTCGAGTGCAAGAATGGAAAAAGTCTTCTGCCAGGTGTGGTGTTGATGTTGCTCTGTCCCTGGTCCGTGTTCACTGCAAGGACGCGCAAGAGGACAAGTTGTCGTCCATCAAAGTGGCCAATACCAAGAAGCATGACTTCCAACCTTTCATGGAGACCTTCATTGCTGCTGCCACTCGGATTGCTGACAGAATCGACCTGGACCAGTTTGTCGCGCCCTCTAGTCCTCCACCTGAGGAGTAAAAAACTTCTATGCTTCATCTTAAATTTGCCTCGGAATGTCGAGTGGTTTTGTAACCGATAAACTTTTACAGGCTTGACGCCTGAGTACTTCTGAATCCGTAGGATGTTATCTGAACTTCATGCTTATCGTTGAATATGCTTGCATTTGCCTTCGAGCGAACTTTGTTCTTTACTCGGAATATACTTTGATGCTTGAGACGCAGCTCTGAGGCGGAAAGTCCAGTCGACCTGCACTTCATTACTCTTGCAGGTGGGGATGGAGCACAGATTGCAGTTGACTTGCGTCCTTCCGGATCAGGCCAGAGCGCACATTGTATTTGTGACGTAGCTCAGAAGGAGAAGGTAGCAGTCGACCTGCACCTCGTCACCCTTGCAGAGCGTACATTGTATTTGTGGCGTAGCTCCGAAGGAGAAGGTAGCAGATGACCTGCACCTCGTCGTCCTTGCGGATCAGAATGGATTAAATACTTAGGCGAGTACTGGACTGCAGCTAAGCCCCCGAGTGGGAGGTTTGCTCTCCACTTGGTAGGATTTTTGTGGCATAGCTCCGAAGGAGAAGGCAGCAGCCGACCTGCACCTCGTCGTCCTTGCAAAGCGCACATTGTATTTGTGGCGTAGCTCTGAAGGAGAAGGTAGCAATCGACCTGCACCTCATTGTCCTTGTAGAGCGCACATTGTATTTGTGGCGTAGCTCGGAAGGAGAAGGTAGCAGTCGACCTACACCTCGTCATCCTTGCAAAGCGCATATTGTATTAAATACTTAGGAGAGTACTGGACTGCAGCTAAGCCTCCGAGTGGGAGGCTGGCTCACCACTCGGTAGGATTTTAAACACTTAGGCGAGTACTTGGACTGCAGCTAAGCCTCCGAGTGGGAGGCTGGCTCACCACTCGGTAGGATTTTAAACACTTAGGCGAGTACTTGGACTGCAGCTAAGCCTCCGAGTGGGAGGCTAGCTCACCACTCGGTAGGATTTTAAACACTTAGGCGAGTACTGGACTGCAGCTAAGCCCCCGAGTGCGAGGCTGGCTCACCACTCGGTAGGATTCTCAAGTACTTAGGCGAAACGGATTCGCAGCTAAGCCCCCGAGTGGGAGCCTAGCTCACCACTCGGTAGGATTCTCAAGTACTTAGGCGAAACGGATTCGCAGCTAAGCCCCCGAGTGGGAGGCTGGCTCACCACTCGGTAGGGATTTTTTTTACAAACTTAGGGAAACGGATTCGTAGCTAAGCCACCCACTGGGGGGTTTCTCATGTAAACAAGAAGTAATAACAATCACTGGGAAAATTATAACATTCTTGTCTTTGATAAACAAACTACAGAGGTACTTTTATTACATCTCATCCGAGTGAGTACTTAAGTATAAAAGGGGCGGAGTAGCTCCGCGTTCCAAGCTCGTGGTTCGTCAATCTAGCGATCGACATTGTAAAGACGGTACGCTCCATTGTGGAGAACTTTGGTGATGATGAAGGGGCCTTCCCAAGTAGGAGCAAGTTTGTGTGGCTTCTGCTGATCCACTCGGAGAACTAAATCTCCTTCTTGGAAGGTTCGACTCTTCACGTTTCTATCATGGAATCGACGCAAGTCCTGCTGATAGATAGTCGATTGAATCATGGCCATCTCTCTTTCTTCTTCTAGAAGGTCTACTACGTCCTGCCGGGCTTGTTCTGCTTCATCTTAAGTGTAGAGCTCGACTCGAGGTGCATTGTGAAGCAGGTCACTCGGCAGAACTGCTTCAGCTCCATAGACCAGAAAGAATGGAGTTCGCCCAGTCGACCGATTAGGAGTGGTCCTCAATCCCCAAAGAACTGATGGAAGTTCGTCGACCCACGCTCCTGCTGCATGCTTGAGATCGCGCATCAGTCGAGGTTTCAGTCCTTTGAGAATTAGACCATTTGCTTGTTCCGCTTGTCCATTCGACTGGGGGTGAGCGACTGAAGCGTAGTCGACTCGTGTGCCTTGAGAGGCGCAAAAGGCTCTGAATTCATCGGAATCGAAGTTTGTCCCATTATCATTGATGATGCTATGCCGAACTCCATATCTGAATATCAACTCTCTGATGAAGCTGATAGCAGTGCCGGCATCAAGGTTCTTGATAAGCTTAGCTTCAATCCACTTAGTGAACTTGTCGACTGCCACCAGTACATTGGTGAAGCTGCTCCTGCCAGTTCTCAGTGGTCCAACCATATCCAGACCCCACACAGCGAAGGGCTAGATGAGTGGAATGGTCTCTAAGGCTGAGGCGGGCTTGTGTGACATATTGGAATAAAGCTGACATCCTTCACACTTGTCAACTATCTCCTTCACCATCTCATTTGCTCTTGGCCAGTAAAATCCCGCTCGGTATGCTTTAGCCACAATGGTCCGAGAGGACGCATGATGACCACAGGTCCCAGAGTGAATATCGTCAAGAATTATCTGTCCTTCTTCTGGTGTTATACATTTCGCCGACTCAATGAGCGCTTTCTCTCAGATAACTGTCCCTTTATCACAGTAAAGGTTTTGGATCGTCGGACGATCTGTCGAGCCTCTTCTTCATTCTCTGGGAGCTCTTTCCTTAGGATATACGTGATGTATGGCACTGTCCAGTCGGGAGTGATGGCCAAAACTTCCATGACCAGGTCGACCACAGTTGGGACCTCAACTTCAGTCGGATCTGCAACACTTTTCGGCTGCGGGACTTCTTCGGTGAAAGGATCCTCTTGAACTGATGGTGTGTGTATGTGTTCTAAAAACACATTATCGAATGGCTTCTCTTGAACCTATTTTGCCAAATCATCGTCCGCTTGATTTTTCAGTCGGGGTATATGATGAAACTCTAACCCCTCAAATCTCTTCTCTAGCTTTCTCACCGCATTGCAGTAACCAGTCATGGCTGGACTTCTGACGTCCCACTCCTTCATCACCTGATTTACCACCAAATCTGAGTCGCCATAGACCATGAGGCGATGGACGCCGAGTGAAATGGCCATACGCAACCCATACAAAAGTGCTTCTTATTCTGCTTCGTTATTGGAGGAATCAAAAAGGATCTGGAGCACATATCTGAGCTTATCTCCTCGGGGGGAAACCAGCACTACCCCAGCACCGGAACCATTCAGCATCTTAGAACCATCAAAGAACATGGTGCTCCGAGAGGACTTGAGTCGGCAGTTGCTGCTCAACCCACTCGGCTATGAAGTCTGATGTTGCTTGGGACTTGATGGCTTTCTTTGCCTCAAACTTGATATCCAAGGGAAGGAGTTCAATCGCCCATTTTGCCACTTGACCAGTTGCATCTCTGTTGTGTAAAATCTCTAACAATGGAGCGTCGCTGCCGACTGTAATTGAATGGTCAAGAAGTAGTAAGCAACCTTCTTCGTGGTCATATAGATCCCATATACAAGCTTCTGATAATGAGGGTATCTTTGCTTTGATGGGGTCAAAACTTCAGGAAGATAATATACTGGGCGCTGAACTTTGAAGGCTTTTCCTTCTTCTTCCTGCTCGACCATATGTACTGTACTGACGACTTGTCCTGTGGCTGCAATGTAAAGCAGCAAAGGCTCTTTGCTGATTGGGGCAGCAAGCACTGGCTGGGTGGAGAGCAGGGCTTTTAGCTCTGCAAACGCTGCATCATCTTCTTGAGTCCACTCGAACTTGTCTGACTTCTTCATCAGTCGGTAAAGAGGCAACGCCTTTTCATCGAGGCGAGAGATGAATCAACTTAAAGTGGCCAAGCATCCAGTAAGCTTCTGGACATCATGCACACGCACAGGGCATTTCATTCGGAGTATAGTACCAACTTTTTCTGGGTTGGCATCGATTCCTCGTTCGGGAACGAGAAAACCGAGTAACTTTCCGCCGGGAACTCCGAATGTGCACTTTGATGGATTATGCCTGATATCATACCTCCTGAGGTTGGCAAATGTTTCAGCAAGGTCAGTCAACAGGTCGGAACCCTTCCGTGATTTGACCACAATATCATCCATGTATGCTTCCACATTCCGACCGATTTGAGTGAGCAACACTTCAATCATCCTCATGAACGTGGCTCCAGATTCTTGAGGCCGAATGGCATGGTGACATAGCGAAGCACCCGAATGGAGTGATGAAAGCTATTTTGATCTTGTCGGGTCCATACAGACGGATCTGATGGTAACCGGAATAGGCGTCTAAAAAAGACAGGCGCTCACATCCCGCAGTCGAGTCAACTATTTGGTCGATGCGGGGGAGAGGAAAACGATTCTTCGGGCAGGCCCGATTGATATGTTTGAAGTCAATGCACATGAGAAGTGACTTGTCCTTCTTGGGGACCATGACAACATTGGCGAGCCACTCGGAGTGGTAAATCTCTCGGATAAACTCTGTTGCTAAGAGCCGAGCCACCTCCTCGCCAATGGCTTTTCTCTTTTCGACGGCGGACCGTCGAAGATGTTCCTTGACAGGTTTCACCTTTGAGTCGACTCGTAGACGATGCTCAGCCATGATACGTCTCCGTTGTATCTATAATTTTTGATTGTTCCATGCCAATATTATTCACTTTCATATACTTTTTGGCAACTTTTTATATTATTTTTGGGACTAACATATTGATCCAGTGCCTAGTGCCAGTTCTGTCTGTTGCATGTTTTTTGTTTTGCAGAAACCCAATATCAAACGGAGTCCAAACGGGATAAAAATGGACGGGGATTATTTTTGGAATATTTATGATTTTTGGGAAGTAAAATCAACGCGAGACGGTGTCCGAGGTGGTCACGAGGTAGGGGGCGCACCCTACCCCCCCCCCCCCCAGGCGCGCCCCTGGCCCTCGTGGTCCACCCGTAAGGCGGTTGATGCTCTTCTTCTGGCGCAAGAAAGATAATTTTATGCAAAAGATCTGGGCGAAAGATTCACCCCAATCGGAGTTACGGATCTCCAGATATAAAGGAAACGGTGAAGGGGTAGAATCAGAGAACGCAGAAACAGAGAGATAGATTCAATCTCGGAGGGGCTCTCGCCCTCCCAAGCCATGGGAGCCAAGGACCAGAGGGGAAACCCTTCTCCCATCTAGGGAGAAGGTCAAGGAAGAAGAAGAAGAAGGGGGGCTCTCTCCCCCTTGCTTCCGGTGGCGCCGGAACGCCGCCGGGGGCCATCATCATCACTACGATCGTCACCAACACCGCTGTCATCATCACCAACATCTCCATCACCTTCCCCCATCTATATCCAGCGGTCCACTCTCCCGCAACCCGTTGTACCCTCTACTTGAACATGGTGCTCTATGCTTCATATTATTTTCCAATGATGTGTTGCCATCCTGTGATGTCTGAGTAGATTTTCGTTGTCCTATCGGTGATTGATGAATTGCTATGATTGGTTTGAGTTGCATGTTTTATTATTGGTGCTGTCCTATTGTGCCCTCTGTGTCGCGCAAGCGTGAGGGATTCCCGCTGTAGGGTTTGCAATATGTTTATGATTTGCTTATGGTGGGTGGCGTGAGTGACAGAAGCACAGACCCGAGTAAGTAGGTTGTTTGCATATGGGATAAAAGGGGACTTGATACTTTAATGCTATGGTTGGTTTTTACCTTAATGAATCTTTAGTAGTTGCAGATGCTGTCTAGAGTTCCAATCATAAGTGCATATGATCCAAGTAGAGAAAGTATGTTAGCTTATTCCTCTCCCTCAAATAGAATTGCAATAGTGAGTACCGATCTAGTAACGTAGTCAGTTGCTTAGGGACAATTCCACAACTCCTACCACCACTTTTCCACACTCGTTATATTTACTTTATTGCTTCTTTATATAAACAGCCCCTACTTTTTATTTACGTGTTCTTTATTATCTTGCAAGCTTACCCGAAAACACCTACAAAGTACTTCTAGTTTCATACTTGTTCTAGGTAAAGCGAACGTCAAGCATGCGTAGAGTCACATCAGTGGACGATAGGACTTGAGAGTATTTGTTCTACCTTTAGCTCCTTGTTGGGTTCGACACTCTTACTTATCGAAAGAGGCTACAACTATCCCCTATACTTGTGGGTTATCAAGACCTTTTTCTGGCATCGTTGCCGGCGAGCAATAGCGTGGGGTGAATATTCTCGTGTGTGCTTGTTTGCTTTATCACCAAGTAATCTTTATTTGCTGTTCTTAGTTGTTCTCTATCTTTAGTTATGGATATGGAACACAAAATACCAAAAAAAAATAGGTGTACTTGCTACTCATGAGGATGGGGTAACTCCTAAAACCCTCGATTCTCATCATGAGAAAAATATTTTGTACTACTTTGATAATCCTGAGAAAGCCCCATTCAACTTTATAATGGGAGTAACATTGGGTCAACGTGAATACTTTAGGGATTATCGCTTGACACAAAAAGGGAAACTATTATGGGATCAAATTCATATATTGAAGTGGTATGCTTGGCAACTATGCGTGGAATATGATTATACTTGTTGCTCTAGGATGAATTCTCCGCACCTTCCCTTTTCATGCAAATTTAATGATAATAAAACCATAGCTTCTTATGCTAATGGTATATATGATTACTATGATGTGGAACAAATAGAAGAATTTGTTGCTTTTATGGGTGCTTATGAAATTGAATCTATGTGTAAAGAGTTTGAGGATTATGATAATGCTATTTATAGATCTGAAAATTTAGCTATCCTCAAATATTGCTATGATAATTATAAATACAATTATGAAATTAATGCACTTATTAAGAAAGTCTCCGCTGTCCAAGAAGAGACAAATATTTTGCAGGAATCTATGGAAGAAGAAATTGATGAAACTATGAGCTCATTGGATGAAAAAGATGAGGAGGAGAGCGAAGAACAAGAGGAGGAAGAGCGGATTGATCACCCGTGCCCACCTTCTAATGAGAGTAACCCTTCAACTCATACATTGTTTAATTCCCCTTTGTGCTTACCGAAGGATTATTGCTATGATGACTGTTATGATCCCTTTGATTCTTTTGAAATATCCCTTTTTGATGATGCTTGTGGCCAAGATGCCAATATGAATTATGCTTATGGAGATGAACTTGCTGTAGTTCCTTATGTTATGAATGAAATTGTTTCTATTGCACCCATGCATGATAGTCCTATTATCTTTTTGAATTCTCCCGACTACACTATATCGGAGAAGCTTGCACTTATTAAGGATTATATTGATGGGTTGCCTTTTACCGTTGCACATGATGATTTTGATAGATATAATATGCATGTGCTTGCTGCTCCTACTTGCAATTATTATGAGAAAGGAACTATATCTCCACCTCTCTATGTTTCCCATACTACGAAATTGCAAGAAACTGTTTATATTATGCATTGGACTTTACTATGTGTGCATGAATTGTTCTTTTACGACATGTCGACGCATAGGAAGAGAGTTAGACTTCGTTGTTGCATGATATATGTTACTCTATGCTCACTACTAAATTACAAATCATTGTTAATTAAAATTGGCTTTGGTATACCTTGGGATCCGGGTGGATTCATTACTTGAGCACTAAATGCCTAGCTTAATGGCTTTAAAGAAAGCGCTGCCAGGGAGACAACCCGAAAGTTTTAGAGAGTCATTTATTTCTGTTGAGTGCTTTCATATAGTTTAAAAACAAAAAAAATAAAGAGGGGAACCCAAAACTTTTCAAAAAGAGAAGTGAAAGTGAGAGAGACGAGCATTGTGAAAGTGGGGGACGTCCTTAAACTTGTTCAGGCCCATGGGAACTTTGTGAATTTTAATTACAGAAACTTTTCAATAGAAATAATTATACCCTTGTACAATTCCATTGTATGATAAAAATAATGTCCCAAGGTTTGCCTTTAGGATGTTTACAATGCTTGTTGGTTTGTACGGTGCAGGACAGAAACTTTGGCTGTGGTGCGCGATTTTACATTTTTAACTGGAACGTCAACTGGTTCTGATTCCTTTTGCACTGTCTTGCTGTACAACTTGTTTATTTTTCCTAATTTTGGTAGAATTTTTGGGGTACCAGAAGTATTGTGATTGTTCAGATTGCTACAGACTGTTCTGTTTTTGACAGATTCTGTTTTTGATGCATAGTTTGCTTGTCTTGATGAATCTATCAATTTATATCAGTGGATTAAGCCATGAAAAAGTTATATTACAGTAGACACAATGCAAAAACAAAATATGAATTGGTTTGCAACAGTACTTAGAGTGGTGATTTGCTTTATTATACTAACGGATCTTACCGAGTTTTCTGTTGAAGTTTTGTGTGGATGTAGTGTCTAATCGAGGATGTTTTGATGTGAGAAGAAGGAAGAGAGGTAAGAGCTCAAGCTTGGGGATGCCTGAGGCACCCCAAGTAAATATTCAAGGAGACTCAAGCGTCTAAACTTGGGGATAATGGGGAGGCATCCCCTCTTTCTTCAACAAGTATCGGTAATGTTTCGGATCCGTTTCGTTCATGCATTATGTGCAAGTCTTGGAGCGTCTTTTGCAATTAGGTTTTTATTTTTCTTTTATGAACCATGCTGGTATGAGACAATCCTTGGTTGATTTATAGAATGCTCATTGCACTTCACTTAAATCTTTTGAGTATGGCTTTATAGAATGCTTCATGTGCTTCACTTATATCATTTGAAGTTTGGATTGCCTGTTTCCCTTTACATAGAAAACCGCCATTTGTAGAATGCTCTTTTTCTTCACTTATACTTGTTAGAGCATGGGCATACCTTTTGTAGAAAGAATTAAACTCTCTTGTTTCACTTATATCTATTTAGAGAGATGACAGGAATTGGTCAATCACATGGTTAGTCATAAAATCCTACATAAACTTGTAGATCGCTGAATATGATATGTTTGATTCCTTGCAATAGTTTTGCAATATAAAGATGGTGATAGTAGAGTTATGCTAGTGGGTGATTGTGGATTAGTAGAAATACTTGTGTTGAGGTTTGTGATTCCCGTAGCATGCACGTTTTTGAAAACACAGTAAAAAACTCAAAAAAAATGGCAGACCTCCGTGTCACATCATCAAATGTGGCCTACCAACTAGCAAAAATACCAAACTTGCAATACCGGCGTTTTCTTGAGCTACTCGATATGATTTTAACCATGATTTCTACAAAGTTTACAAAAAAAACTATTTTTTTCTACACCCAAACCCAAATTTCCCCCCCACACCAAAATTTTCCCTCCACAAAAATTTCCCTCTCCCAAAATTTCCCTCCACTCCCTCCACTCCTCTCCCACTATCAAAGGGACCCACCCCTACCTCTCCCACTAGCACACGGATCCCTCCTCCCTCCCAAAATTTCCCCATTCCTCCCCATTCCTCCCTCTCCTCGAGCCGCCCACGACGACCACTCCTCCCTCGCCTCGCCACGCCACGCCAAGACCGCCACGCCAATCACCGCACCGCCACGAGCCGCCTGCGCCGACGAATCCACTCCTTCTCCTCTCCCTCCACTCGACGACGGTTCGGTAGATCCTCCTCGGTCGACGACGGTGGCGACGATTTACATCATCCACATCATCAACGATCGACGACGACGACAGTACCCTCTCCTCTCCCTCTCCCCTATGGTTCGGTAGATCCCCTCCGGTCGACCTAGGGTTAGGATTCGGTCGATCTAGGTTAGGATTCGTCAATCGGCGAGCTCCTGGCGGTTCTGGTTCTTGTTCTTCTTCATGTCGATCTAGGGTTTGAGGAAGACCTCCCTCTGGTTCATGGTTTAGGGTTCATGTTGATGTTTAGGGTTCATGTTCATGTTCATGTTCATGGTTTAGGGTTCATGTTCATGTTGATTTTAGGGGATGGGGATGGATGAGGAGGTGGATGATGTTGCTTGTTTATTTCCCTTTGATTTCATCGAAAATGATGCCTTGTGCTGGCCCAAGATGTTGTAATATCGTTCTATGGCTGCCCATGATCTGCTTTTGTACTTCTGCAAGTACTGTTGTTTCATGCTTTACTAGTGGAAACATCTAGTTGTTTTGAAGGTCCTCATGATATACTCGTCAGATAGTGGAAACATCTAGTGGAAACATCTGGTTTCAGTACTGTTGTTTCATGCTTTACTACAAGTAATCTTGTTGTTTCATGCTTGTTGTCGACTGCCTAAGCATGTGTACATGACACTAATTCACTAGTTCATGTTCCTTGCTTGCTAACATACATATTGCTTGCAAGCATACATGCTTAATTAGGGTTTCCATTAGCAGTACTTGCTTGTATCAGTAGCACATGGAGAAGAAGCTACTTGCTTTCTTATTAATTAGGGTTTGTATCAATAGTATTTGCTTGCTTCTTTTCAATTTCCTTCAATGCTTGCTTGTTTCTATTAGTAGCACTTTGCTTGCTTGCTTGTTTAGTGTACATATATTTCCACTGTACATGCATGCTTGTTTAGTGCACTTACATGTTTGCTTAATTAATAACAAGACATCACAGTATGTGCATGATGGTCCAAATGCTTTCCTTTATTGATACAAGTGCATCATTTTACATTATCCTGTTGTATATGATTGTTGTTTATTCTATTTTGCAAGCACCACCTCAAGATCATCCATGGCAAGGATGACAAGGTCAAGCATGAGGCCAACCGCTGGTATGCAACTTGCTCCTTGTGGTTATACCGCCAGTTTCATCAAATTTGTGTCTTAATATGCTAAGTGAAATGTATTGCTGCAATGAATAAGTCGGCTTAATTGTGCCTGTGTCTTTGTTAGTCTTCCTTACCTGAATAACTAGGATTAAATGATAATAAAATTTCATAAGATATGTTTGGCTGCCTGTCCATGCATTCCAAACATTCACCTAATAGTTATGTTTCCTCAGATCATGCAAAGAAGAGCCTCTCACCGAGTACGAGAAGGTTAGGGCTAGAAATATCATGAGGAACAATCAGTGTTCCGTCCCTTGGCATCGGTGCAATAGCGTCGATGATTAGGAAAACAAAGGGTGTACAAGAAGGTAGAAGTGATGAGGTTCAAGAGGGTAGTGGAGTTATCAATGATGACCCAAAGTACAATCCTAAAGAGGATGAAGTTATTGATGGAGAGGAAGTGGATGATGTTGTAGTCAACAAGATTGTTAAGGTGCAAACTCTGTCTTGCTTGGAGGGTTGGGGTTCTGTTATTCTATGTTATTCCTTGTGCTCACATATTTATCTTGTGATCTAATGCTTTTTTCCGTCTGCTCATACGAGGCAATCAAGGAATCTAGGAAGAAGAGGCCTGGTGTTAAGAAGACAACAAGAAGAAGAACAAGAGCTTAGAAACATCTCGCGCAATGCCTCCAGAAGGGTGATGGCCCCGCCCAGACAAAAAAGAGGATCCTCGAACTGATGAACCAGCCCTTGATAGAGTCACAAGGCGAAAGCAATGATGGTGACTTCGACGGACCATCGTGAAAGTATGTCTGCGATGGACTCTCGCACCTCGGTGCAAACGGGTGATGAGTTGCCGCCATGGATGAAGGAACCACTCAAAGATGGATGGAAGTGGCCCTGTCGCCTAGATGAAGCAGAACCATCTGCATTGATGAAGCGAGCATCGCCCACACAGACTTCAGCCTGTTGCACCTTCTATTGACAGAACGCCATCATCAATGAAGAAGAACAAAGCAGCTTGTGCTTCAATCGAGCAAGTTGACCTTTGCAATGCTATCTTTTACTAGTGCATTTTCCAAATGGAATGATCATGTATGCTTTTGTCGATTCCTGCATTTGGTCGATTTCTATTCTAATTTATGAGTTCAGATTCATTTTCAGATGCAATGAATCCCAAGACTAGACTTAGAAAGGGCAGAGGGCTAGAGAGGATCACCAAGTCGCTTGGTAGCAAGGTGCCTATCCAAATTGCCGAAGGGATGATTCGTCCAGAGAAGCCTCTGCAGGCAGCAAAGCTTGCTTCTGAGTGTGGACTCATTGCAAAAAGCCATCTTCCGGTTCTTCCTCATTTCAAGCTATACAAAAGAGATGCTACTCTATTGGACAACTACATTGGGAAAGTTGCTGTAAGCTACTTGTTTCATAGTTAATGCACTATCTATTTTCTGTTACACCTATGCATGATCACTAATATTGTTCCTACCTTGTTTGCTATGTTGGTAGGCAAATTTTGAGATGAACACGGACTCGGAGACCATCAAGACCTCGTGCAAAGATATTCTGCAGAAATATTCAAAGAATGTACGCCATCGATCAAGAAGAAGTATTTTGATACCGTAGTCGCAAATAAAGTCAGATTAAGTCTCCGTGCCCGATCTAACGGATGGTGAATGGCAAGCTCTGGTGGAGATGTGGTCTACCCCAAGACACAAGGTTTGTCTCAGCTTTGTTTGATGCTTTATGTTCTGCACATGATATGCTAGTGCTAGATCATGCTGACAGTGTGCTTTTTTGTAGGAAACCTGTGTGTCGAACAAGATGAATCGAGAAAAAGTCGTGTACAATCACGTAATGGTTCCGTGCACTACACAAGACACATTTTTGCCATCGTGAGAACTCTTCTAGAGACCTTACCGCTTGATCCTCATTGAATAACATTTCGATTCTTGCTGAATAACATTTTGATTTTTGTTGAAAAACATTTCGAAAGAAGAGCGTAAGGGTGAGGAGTCATCTGCGATTGACTTGTTTAAGGCCACCCACAACAGCAAGAAGCACGGGTTTTCGGAGCCAATCAAGACTGCTATAGTAAGTCACTCCATGCTTTGCCCTGTTTGATTCACAGCCAGCTTTGATGCTTTCATGATTTGATGTTGTTTGATTCGAGCCACTCAAGAACACACGCTATGTTCCATGCTTTGATGTTGTTTGATACTTCAACAAATATATCAGAACTTGTTGTAGCTATTTGATGCATTTTTTATGATATGATGAAATTTGATCTGAATGTTAGTTTGATGATCGGCTCACTCGGGAAGCCATCTTATATAGAACCACCATTCTAGGCTTAATGAAGTGATCATATTGTTCCAATTGCATGTCTCCGTGTCACTAGTCATCATCTTCTTGTATATATTTTGTGTGCTGGTTTGGTTATTTCAAATAATCCATTTGTGTGCTGGTTTGGTTTCTCCCGCTTGGTTTGGTTTGCAAAATGTGAAATAGATCTCCCACTAATGCCTATCATTTTCCTCCATATGCTAGCTTGAGATGGAAAAATGAAGGACGCTACGGTACCGTAAGGTGAAGAGCCAAAGTCTGCTGTTCAAATTGTCGAACAAGTCCTCAAGACCGAAGTCACAAAGCACATTCCTCAGAATGTTGGGCTCCATCCATCTAGGAACTACTCGGCAAAGCAACAACTAAAGTTGTTGTTCATGTTCGTGAGCTTGAGCAGAAGTCGAGAGGTCTCGAGCTTCAAGTGAAGTGATGCAAGAAGAATTGGCGGCAATGAAGATGAAGGCGAAGAATCAAGTCTGCACGCGACAAGGAACTTGAGTCGCTGCGCAAGAAGTCTCAAGAGCAGGAAGAGCAGTTAGCCCATTTGATGGCGCTCTTCGAGCTAAGGTAGTTTGAGCTGTGTTGTGAACCTCTTTGTCTTTGAGCCGAGCTGTTGCATTTTGTTGAGAGCTGTTGCATTTTGTTGAGAGCTGAGAGCATTTTGAACTGTGAACTCGGGAGTCTGAAATGAGAGCATTTTGAACTCGTGAACTGTGAAGTTATGTGATCTTGTGAACTCGACCACTTGTGAAGTTATGTGATCTTGTGGATCATTTTGTTTATTTTCTGTTAAGTTATGTGGATCACTAGTGCACTGGCTTGTGGATCACTAGTGCCCTTTCTGCCTATAGTTATGCAAAATGAGAAATGGGCTCTAAAAGGCCAAGGCCCAAACAAGAATTAGACCAAAAGGCTTGGGCCTAAAAAAAGAAATGATCTGAAGAAAAAACTATAAAAAGGCTTCATAACAGAAATAAAAAGGCCAAGGCCCAATTCAACTAGACTAAAAAGGTGTGGCCCAAAACAATAGTGGAATAAAAAACAATTTCATCGTAAAAGGCTCCATTCCCAGAAATTAAAAGGCCAAATTATTGGGCCAGGCCCATGCAGATAAGCAAAATAAAGAGAAAAAAATTAAAATTAAATGGGCTGAATTATTGGGCTTGGCCCATCAAGACGGCTGAAATGGACCAGGCTGATTCCATTTTACGACCTTTTCATTTGGTCAGAATTCGCCACGCCGCTTGCCACAGTGGATCCGACGTGGTGTGGTCGGATTGCTAGTGACCAAAACAGTTGGTCGTTAAATCTACGACCTTTTGTTTTGGTCAGAACGCCATGACCATTCCGTAAGAAAGGTCGCTATAGTCGGTTTATGACGGCCAGCTTTTGACCTTATGTTTTTGGTCACAAAAAGGTCACAAATGGAAATTTGTGACCATTCAGTGACCAATAGTGGTGGTCACAAGTTGACATATTTCTTGTAGTGACTTGTGGGTTATCAGGCCAGCCCCCTGGGAACACCTGGCATGTCAGCATGCTTCCATGCGAACATGTCCCAGTTCTCATAGAGGAACTGGATGAGCGCTTCTTCCTATTAGGAGTCGAGTGTTGTTGAGATATGAGTCGGATCAGCACTGGGGTCGGTCGGGTGAATGTGAATCGGCTTTGTCTCACCAGACGACTGAAATGTTGATTCCATAGGAGGCTTCTTGGCTCGCAACAAGTCACTTGGATCTGCAGTTTTCTGGTATTCCTGCAGTTCTACCACTGCCATCTGAGCATCGGCGATCTTTGAGCCTTTCTGAAAGCACTCTTCTGCCTTCTTCCGATTGCCAGTAATGGTGATCACACCTTTGGGGCCAGGCATCTTCAATTTGAGGTACACATAACATGGTCGAGCCATGAAACGTGCATAAGTCGGCCTGCCCAAAATAGCGCGATAAGCACTCTGAAATCCACAACTTCAAATGTCAACTTTTCTTTGCGGTAATTCTTGGAATCACCGAAACCACATCAAGAGCAATTTGGCTGTTTACTCAGCCTTCTTTCCGTGAATGACTCCATGGAAACTCATGTTGTCGGTATCGAGTCCGACATCGAATGCCCATCCCTTTCAGCGTCTCTCAGATACAATATATTCAAAGCATCGCCACCATCCATCAAGACTTTAGTCAGTCGAGTTCCTTCGACGACTGGGTCGACCACCAAAGCTTGCCTCCCAGGGGTGGCTATGTGCGTTGGATGATCGGACTGGTCGAATGTGATGGCCGTCTGAGACCATTCCAGATAACTGGGTGTCGTCGGAGCAACCATATTCACCTCTCGGTTTATAACTTTCAATCGACTTTTGCTTTCTACATTAGCAAAAATCATCAGGGTGGAATTGACCTGGGGGTATCCATCATCACTATCTTCTTTGTCTTCAACTTTGTCCGACTCCTTCTCCTTATCTTTGGACTGTTTCCCCTGGAACTGCTGGATCAGGAGCCGACACTGTCGAGTGGTATGTTTTGGGTAAATGAATTTACCCTCTTCATCTTTCTTCATGTGGATGTAGCACGGAAAATCCATCACGTCATTTCCTTCCTTGTCCTTCACCTTCTTAGGGTTCCAGACCCTTTGGGCTTCCCTTTAAAATTTCCTTGAGTCACGGCCAAGGCTTCTCCAAGAGCAGTCGGCTCAACTTTCAACTTCTGCTTCCGACTGGAGTTCCCTCCCCCGGTTTCATGAGCGGCTGACTTGTACTTGCCACTCCGGAGCCGATCCTCTTCTTCACCATTGGCATACTTGGTGGCAATCTCCATCATTCGACTCAGGGTCATGTCTCCGGTCCGAACGAATTTCAAACTTAGCTCTCTGTTCTTAACACCTTCCTTGAAGGCACAGACTGCCTGGTGATCAGATACATTCTCTACCATGTGATGCAATGTATTCCACCTCTGGATGTAATCCCTCAGAGTTTCATTCGACTTTTGCACACAAGATTGCAGCTCTGTCAACCCTGTTGGTCGCTTGCAAGTTCCTTCAAATGTTCTGACAAACACTCAGGCAAGATCTTCCCAAGTATAAATGCTACTGGGTGCCAACTGATTCAACTATGCTCTGGTCGAACCCTCCAACATAAGGGGCAGATGTTTCATGGCCACCTCATCATTGCCGCCGCCAATCTGAACAGCCACTCGGTAGTCTTCAAGCTCGACTCACCAAAGGAACTTATCGACTCCGATCGCCAACCCGAAGTTGGGAGGAATCACCGCGGCCCTGATGGCCCTGCTGAAACACTCTGGTCCTGAGACATGTACTCTGCTGCTAGTGGGTATATCTCTGTCATGACCTTCTCGGTGAGCTCTGTTCCTATCGACCAAACCTTGAACGATAATGGATCTCGCATCAAAGCCTGGTTCTCTGGGGTTGACTGGAACCCTTCGCCCAACATTGTGATGGCGTCTGTCATCCTGTTGTCGAGGCGCGTATGATCCACCCCTTGGGGGAGGGGTGGGCACTCGATGTCGATCATCACGATCGAATCGGTGGTCATACTACTCGCGGTTCTTGTACTGATCATCACGCCGGCCTCCATGTTCCTCACGCCTCGGGGGCGATCTTGGGCTATGGGCCGACTGGACTGTATTCGCAGCGACGGATCTGCTGTGAATCCTATTCCGAGACTGCGATACGGCTGAATTTTGATCTCCTTCTGCCCAGAGTAAATCTCTGATTTGTAGTAAGCCTCTGCCAGCCTCTGACTGGGAAGGCTGAATCGACTCTGCTATACGGGCTGCAGCTGCTAGATTCTGAATCGGAGTTCGACATACCTGAGTCGGTGGTGGAAAGAGTTGACGTCGACTGGAGTCTGGAACCAGTTGCCGCGCACGCTCGTCGAATGCTCGCTGGAGGTTCTTCAGTCGAGTGCGCTCATTCAAGTTGGCCAGGCGCGCATCCTCTAAGGCACGAGCCTCGGGGGTTTCTCCAATGATGGGAGTGTGTAGCGCATCCATATTCCGGCGGCAAAGTTCTTCCATCTGCAGCGAAGTGAGGGGCTCAGGTTGATACTCTTCGTGGGCCTGCGCCGGATCGCCTCCGCCGTCGCCTCCGTTGGCGCGGGGAAAGCCAGGAGGACTGCATGGACCATTGACCATCAGCACCTCCGCTGCTGGATCACTACTGTCGCCCTCGGATGCAGTCTCTACGGAGCCAGTAGACAGGTCAAACAGGTCGTAGAGAGATTCGTTGGGCTCAATCGCCGCGACTTGGGGTGGCCGACTGGCAGGCCACCGCGTGCCTCACCCACCGCTGAAGCCTCAACCGACCGGAGCGCTTGCGCCGGCGGGAAATAGGGAGGGAGGACGACTCAGGGGCTGACTGATAGTGGGTCGACGGTTGCCGCAGGAGGACACCGCGGACGCACGCGTGAAAGTCCGTCGCCCCACGGACGGGGAGCGCGTCGATGTCGAGTGGAGCCTCCTGAAGCCAAGCAGAGTCGTCGGCGATGAACGTGAGCGCGCCGAGATGGATCTTGCGGCCCTCAACCAAAACTCCACCTGAAACCATGATGAAGGAGATCGGAAAAATCACAACTTCTCCAATAAGTCGCTAAGACACCTGCCCCACGGTGGGCGCCAACTGTCATGGTTCTAAGTCTGACAGTAGAATAGGGGGGTAGGAATGGAGAGGCAAGATCCTAGCTATGGAGTAGTTGTATACGCAAGATGTTTGTGAGTTCAGGCCCTTCTCGGAGGAAGTAACAACCCTACGTCTCGGAGCCCGGAGGCGGTCGACTGTATTATGTGCGTATAAGTTATAGGGGTGCGAACCCTTGACACTAAGGAGGGGGTGGCTTATATAGAGTTCGCCAGACCCCTCCGGCCCTCAGTTATGTAGGGTTTAAAGTACATTAAGATCGGGGGTTACTGGTAACGCCCCACATAAAGTGCTATGATGACCATAAAAGCTACTTAATGACCGACCGTTTGTGTGCAGACTGACTTTAGATCTCCTGGTGGTCGAGTGGTTGGCTTCATGGTCGAGTGTCTTCAAGTCCGTCGAGTGGAATCCTGCCAGGTCGACTGAAAGGTAGTCTCTTCTATAGATGTCCTTGGGGAGGGTATCTTGGACAGGTCCATGACCCTACCCTAGGTATATGGCTTCATCAGCATCCAACTTGCTTGCTCATGAAGACCTAGGGCATTTTGAGGAAGCCCATCGTTGGAATATACAAGCCAAGTTCTATAATGAAAAGTTCCCACTAGTATATAAAAGTGACAACAAATGAGACTCTCTATATGAAGAACATGGTGCCACTTTGAGGCACAAGTGTGGAAAAGGATAGTAACATTGCCCCCTTTTTATTTTATTTTATTTTTTTGGGCCTTTCCTTTTTTTGGCCTTTCTTTTTTTCCTTTTTTAATTTAGGGACAATGCTCTAATAATGATGATCATCACACTTCTATTTATTTACAACTCATGAATTACAACTCAAAACTAGAACAAGATATAACTCTATATGAATGCCTCCGGCGGTGTACCGGGATGGGCAATGAATTAAGAGTGACATGTATGAGAAATTATGAAGGTGGTTTTGCCACAATACGATGTCAACTACATGATCATGCAAGGCAATATGACAATGATGATGCGTGCCATGATGAACGGAACGGTGGAAAGTTGCATGGCAATATATCTCGGAATGGCTATGGAAATGCCATAATAGGTAGGTATGGTGGCTGTTTTGAGGAAGATATAAGGACGTTTATGTGTGACAAAGCGTATCGTATCACGGGTTTTGGATGCACCGGCGAAGTTTGCACCAACTCCCAAGGTGAGAAAGGGCAATGCACGGTACCGAAGAGGCTAACAATGATGGAAAGGTAAAAGTGCGTATAATCCATGGACTAAACATTAGTCATAAAGAACTCATATACTTATTGCAAAAATCTACAAGTCGTTAAAAACCAAGCACTACGCACATGCTCCTAGGGGGATAGATTGGTAGGAAAAGACCATCGCTCATCCCCAACCGCCACTCATAGGGATGACAATCTAAGAACACCTCATATTTCAAATTTGTTACACAATGGTTACTATACGTGCATGCTACGAGACTTGCCAACTTCAACACAAGAATTCTTTAAATTCACAATTACCAAAATAGCATGACTCTAATATCACCACCTCCATATCTCAAAACAATTATCAAGCATCAAATTGACCATAGCATCCAATTCACTTTCTATGATAGTTTTTATTATACCCAACTTGGATGCCCATCATTCTAGGACCAATTTTGTCGCGCGCGATGGGTGGCGCGGCACCTATGGGGCCGGGGCCCCTTCGTGTGTTCGGTACGAGGGCGGAGGGTGCGCGGAGAGCAGATCGAGGCGATGCACGCGGGGGATTTTTACCCAGCTTCGGGCCGCGATGGTCGCGTAAAACCCTACTGCTGCATTGTGTTGTATTTGATCTTGCTCCAGAATGTGAGCAAATGGTGGTGTGGTGTATGAAACCAGCCGAATCCCTGGCACTAGGGCTGCCAAGGGTTCGAACCCACGCGAGAGTCGTGAATGATCCCTCGCGAGAGTTGCGAATGGTGGAACCTCCCGTACGTTGTGCATGGGCCTCCTTTTATATGGCAAGGGGTCACCGACAGGTGTCAACGTAGGGTAGAGGGGTAAAAGCGTAAAAGAGGTGGTAGTTGGAACAAGCGGGAACAAAGCATCTACAAAGGCTTGAACAAAGGATTCTACCTACTTTTGACAGAGGGGACAAGAGCATTAAATGCCCGTCGCCGCCGCCCCAAAAGCTCCCCGCCATTGCGTCTCCGCTTGCCACGGGCGATGGAGCCACCACCGTGGAGTGCCACCGCACCTCCATGCAGCCCACCACCCGCCACGCGTCTCGAGAAAAGCTGAAGGCGACGCTGGGCAGATGACTTGGAGTGTGGGCACGTAGCATAGCTCTCCCCGGCAAGCACCTTGCCGGGGCCTTGATCTTGCCGGGCCCGGGAGCTTGTCGGGCTCTATGACTTGCCGCTCCCCGGGCCCTCGCCGGGACGCGCATAGCGCCGAGGCGTGTCTTCTATGGTGTGATCTTCTAGTCTCCCCGGCGAGCTCCTCTCGCCGGGGTCTGCATGAGCGATGTAATCTTGAGCCTCGAGGCGGCCTTCCGGCAAGCTCCTCTTGCCGGGTCTTGAGCTTACATCTGTACACTTTGTTCTTGAATGGCTTGGTGTGGAGCGGAGATGGTCTCCGGCAAGCATATGGTGGATCTGGCTGTGGGGAGCTGTGGTGCCCGTGCACAAGTTGGGGTACTGAGGTACCCCTACCTTAGTACACCGACAGAGCCCCGGCTGGGCCATACACGGTGCCGAGCGCTGTTGGGCCAGGCCCAAGACAAGTCTGCACGGCACATGCGCCCACGGCGCTGTCGAATCTCTTCTTTGCATCTGTCGCCTCCCCTCCATAACGGCCGCGTCGATTCTTGGCGTCGTGGAGATGTGGGCGGCGATGCAGCCTTTAAGGCATCCACCCGTGATCGTGGCGCAGAGCGGGGTCTCTTCACCCGTCGCTCGGCTCCGCTTTTTACGCCACGCCCCCATGCACGGGGTCGGGCGCGCGAGTGGAGACCGGGCGCCACGGGCGGAGGAGGCGAGTCGGCCCGCCCTCTGGCCTCCTTGCTTCGATTGGTCGGCGGGCGGTTGAGTTTCACCTCGCCTCTTTAAAAAGAGGCGAAGGGGAGCACAATGGCGCACTCATCCTCTTCTCCTTCGTCTTCATCTTCTGCTCTTCTCACCGCCATGGAAGGAGGGGATCCGGCTCTTCGACGGTGGCGGCGCTGGTCGCTTCGGCAGCGCACCATTCCCATCTGCTCCGTGGCGGCGGAGCCGCCACGAGAGGGAGAGGGAGGGGCCGTGGCCGCGGTCGAGGTCGAGGGCGTGGCCGAGGCGGTCGAGGGAGAGGCGGTCGCGGTGATGCGCCTCCCCTGTCTCCCCCGGCGTCTCCGGATCATGGCGCGGTCCACACCGGAGACGACCCTTGGGAGTTCTTCATCAAGCTTCGCGGAGCCTCGCCGTCGCCGGGCTGCCGCCCCGCTTGCGACGCGATGGGGCCGGATCCACCCGACGTGATGGAGTTGCGCATGAGGGGCTGCGGATCAGCGGCACTCGGGTGAGTGTCGTGTCCCCAGCCCGGCGTGATGTTCTTCGACCGAGGGTGGAAGACATTTGCCGGATCCATAGCTTGACGGCGGGTTCACCCTCCACTTCAAATTCGGATGGTGACCTCCTCGCCGTCAAGGTCTTGGCAACTATGGAACCCGGGTGCGCTGCTGTGTGGACAGCTCCTCGGATAGCGAAGGCTCCTCCCCGAGCGAAAGTGACGAGGAGGAGAGCGACAGCGGCGACGAGGGGGATGGCGGGCCCGACTAGGCGTCGGACACCGCTGCCTCGCGCCACCGGCAACCCCATCTTCTGGGTTGCCGGGCTCCTGAACTCCCCGGGGCCGTCTCCTTGGCGGCTGGCGCAGAGAGGCAGCGAAGAGGAAGAGGGGACGGCGGCAAGGCCGTTAAGTGAGTCTGAGGCGAGGTGCCCTCGTCGCCGATGTCCCACCACTCCGTCTTCAAGCTCGCCTCCGACGCCCGACTCCGCCAAGCTCTGGCCAGCCCCCGGGTGTTCTCTTGGGGTCTTCGGCGCCTGTGGCTCTCCGCTGGCCAGGGACTTGCAGCTGGCTCTCGGGCATCGTTCCCCATGCCCGTCACCTTGCTGCAGCTCTGCGGCTGGCGGCGTCACCGCCACGCTCCCTAGGCGCTCCTTCGCCCTTCCCGACAAGCTCCTCTTGCGGGGTCTCTTCTCCAGGCAAGCTTATCTTGCCGGGGCTCTTGACCTACCTCCTGAACTCCCTAAGCAGAGAAACAGGAGAGGATCACGGCACCTTATCTTTTAACTTGTAAGCCCTCGGGCATTAGCTGCATTTAAGAACTTGTAATCCTCTCTATCATGTTTTTCATCCTCTATGGACTTGTACTAAATCGGATGTTTTTAATGAAAAGAGGGAAAGCTTGCGGATGAGTCTTTTACTTGATCTGCGTGCCTTGTGTGTTCTCACGCTATCGGGAGCTTGCCGGGCGAACACGCTTAGCGATCATGGACAGCCCGCTGGTGGTGTCGCTTCGGCAAGCAACCTTGTCGGGCGATTCACGGCGCCTACCTTGCTTGAAAGCGTGCTCGGAAGCAAGATAGGGTGCAGCGGCACACTTGTGTTTGTTGAGCGGACTCGAAACAAACCAAATGCATAAATCGACCACGACTCGGCTCCTCCACGTACGGGTTTCTACAAGACACGCTCGTTCAAAAACGCAGCCCCGCACCTCCCGGTCCATAAGAGGATGCATGACGAGGATGAAAACTCATCGATCTCGCAGCCCCAAAGAACTCTGGCTTGCCGGAGATTTAAACTTGGTGCTCGCAGCCCCAGCGAGGTTGGCTTGCCGAGGAGGAACTTTGGCACCCGCAGCCCCCGGCGACCCTGGCTTGCCGGGCCCCAGGCGCTGATGTGATATTTTGGTTCCTCCTTGTCGCTGCAATTTTAGCCATGAAAATAGCTGAGGTAGATATGCAATTGCTCAACGCACATGTATGTGTATATAAATCTTGACTAGGCAATACGATGCCGGGCTTTGTCCTTCGTATGTTTGTACTCTACGCTCTTGGGGAGCTTGCCGGGGCGAACACGCTTGCCGCGGGACAGCCCGCTGGTGGTGTTGCTTCCGGCAAGCAACCTTGTCGGGCCAGTTGCGACGCTTAACTTGCTGAGCATGGCTCGGAAGCAAGATAAGGGTGCTGCAGCACACTTGTGTTTGTTGAGCGGACTCGGAAACAAAACAAGTACGCAACTGGGCCACGACTTGGCTCCTCTTGCGCCCAAGTCTCTCATATGAAGGACACCTCTCGGCAGGGCTCGCCACGTTACACCCTCTTCTTTACGCCCTTTGCGCACTTCCACCCCACGCTTAGGGAACTTGCGGCGCTTAACGCGCTTCTGCTGAGTCTGAGACATCAGCAGCCCGCTGGCTGGCGTTGCTTCCGCAAGCAACCTCGCCGTGTCGATTCGCGACAACTTAACTTGCTGAACAGACTCGAAACGAAACAAGGGCGCGAAGCTGGTCGCGGCTCGCTTTTTTACTCGTTGAGTGTGTTCGAAGCGAAGTAAGGGTGCGGCTGTTCACAAGCAGGCTCCTCGGCGCACAGGTTTCGTGCACAAAGGACGAGTGTACGAGGGATATAACAGATAAAAAGCATGGAAGCTAGAACTGCCCTGCGCGAAGGCTCGAGCGACTTAGCTTTTCTTTGCACTTGCTGGTGAAGCTCGATGGCGCGTCCTCGACGACAGCGCAGCACTCCGGGGAGGTGCGTTTGCCGGAACGAGCATCG
Source organism: Aegilops speltoides (assembly GCA_021437245.1). NCBI lineage: Eukaryota > Viridiplantae > Streptophyta > Magnoliopsida > Poales > Poaceae > Aegilops > Aegilops speltoides. The sequence goes on along the minus strand of CM038147.1, from coordinate 491,150,562 downwards.
GAGTTGTCTTTGCCGGGCTTATAACGTTCCAAGGGGCCGTGCTTGTCGGAGTGAGCGCCAGAGCCGTCCTCGCCGGACTTAGAGCTCGATGGCGCGTCCTCGACGTCAGCATAACGCTCCAGGGAGATACGCTCGCCGGAGCGTAGGGGGAGCGGGAGCGAGCGGCGCGAGGTACAGAACACGCTCGGACTCCTAGTAGCGATAGGAGGAGCAAAGTTCTCCCCGGCACTTTCGCTTTGCTCATGCATGGACAGCGGTCCGGAGCATCCCGCGAGCCCCCAGCATGCTCTTATCCCAACTTGCGGGTACCACCTCTCGTGGTACGGCGCCGCTGGGACGTCGCGTGCTGAGACGGACGTGGATCCACGGAGACCGAGGCGCGGTCGTCCGTCCGATCCCTGGATCTGGTGGCGCCGCGAGTGTCCTCGCCGGCGTCCACCCTTCCGCTGGCGTCTCCCCCGCCCACCGTTGGCTCCGGTGGCGGTGGGGAGGACGGAGATGGGTCTGCGACCCTCGAAGCTCTCGTCTTCGGGGCCATGGCGCAGTTGTCGATGAAGTCGCTGACGAAGCTGGAGAGGTTGATGAAGAAAGCGGCCACGCGAACACCGGATCAGGTCCGCACAACCTCGACGCCCCCTACCTGGCGCGCCAGAGATGTCGCGCGCGATGGGTGGCGCGGCACCTATGGGGCGGGGCCCTTGTGTTGATGCGAGGGCGGAGGGTGCGCGGAGAGCAGATCGAGGCGATGCACGCGGGAGATTTTTACCCAGCTTCGGGCCGCGATGGTCGCGTAAAACCCTACTGCTGCATTGTGTTGTATTTGATCTTGCTCCAGAATGTGAGCAAATGGTGGTGTGGTGTATGAAACCAGCCGAATCCCTGGCACTAGGGCTGCCAAGGGTTCGAACCCACGCGAGAGTCGTGAATGATCCCTCGCGAGAGTTGCGAATGGTGGAACCTCCCCTACGTTGTGCATGGGCCTCCTTTTATATGGCAAGGGGTCACCGACAGGTGTCAATGTAGGGTAGAGGGGTAAAAGCGTAAAAGAGGTGGTAGTTGGAGCAGTCTTGAGGAACAAAGTGCATCTACAATTAGCTTGAACAAAGGATTCTACCTACTTTTGACAGAGGGGGACAAGAGCATTAAATGCCCGTCGCCGTCGCCCCAAAAGCTCCCGCCATTGCGTCTCCGTTTGCCACGGCGATGGAGCCACCACCGTGGAGTGCCACCGCACCCTCCATGCAGCCCAGCCACCCGCCACGCGTCTCTGGAGAAAGCTCAAGGCGACGCGGGGCAGATGACTTGGAGTGTGGGCACGTGATAGCTCTCCCGGCAAGCACCTTGCCGGGGCCTTGATCTTGCCGGGCCCGGGAGCTTGTCGGGCTCTATGACTTGCCGCTCCCCGGGCCCTCGCCGGGACGCGCATAGCGCCGAGGCGTGTCTTCTATGGTGTGATCTTCTAGTCTCCCCGGCGAGCTCCTCTCGCCGGGGGTCTGCATGAGCGATGTAATCTTGAGCCTGGAGCGGCCTTCCCGGCAAGCTCCTCTTGCCGGGGTCTTGAGCTTCTGTCCTGTACACTTTGTTCTTGAATGGCTTGGTGTGGAGCGGAGATGGTCTCCGGCAAGCATATGGTGGATCTGGCTGCGGGGAGCTGTGGCTGCCCGTGCACAAGTTGGGGTACTGAGGTACCCCTACCTTAGTACACCGACAAATTTTGTAACCATAGAAAATACCATGCTCTTCTAAAAGGCCCTCAAAATAATATAAGTGAAGCATGAGAGCTCATCTATTTCTTCAAAATAAAACCACCACCATGCTTTAAAAAGATATAAGTGAAGCACTAGAGCAAATGACAAACTACTCTGAATGATATAACTGGAGATCAATGAGTAGTTGAATAATTATGCAACTATGTGAAGACTCTCTAACATTTAAGAATTTCAGATCTTGGTATTTTATTCAAACAGCAAGCAAAACAAAACAAAATGACATGACGCTCCAAGCAAAACACATATCATGTGGTGAATAAAAATATAGCTCCAAGTAAAGTTACCGATGGATGAAGACGAAAGAGGGGATGCCATCCGGGGCATCCCCAAGCTTAGGCTCTTGGTTGTCCTTGAATATTACCTTGGGGTTCCTTGGGAATCCCCAAGCTTGGGCTCTCGCCACTCCTTATTCCATAGTCCGTCGAATCTTTACGCAAAACTTGAAAAGTTCACAACACAAAACTCAACAGAAAACTCGTGAGCTCCGTTAGTATAAGAAAATAAATCACCACTTAGGTACTGTTATGAACTCATTCTAAATTCATATTGGTGTAATATCTACTGTATTCCAACTTCATTATGGTTCATACCCTCCGATACTACTCATAGATTCATCAAAATAAGCAAACAACACATAGAAAACAGAATCTGTCAAAAACAGAACAGTCTATAGTAATCTGTATCATTCTAGTACTTCTGTAACTACAAAAATCCTACAAAATTAGGAAAACGTGAGAAATTTGTTTAAAATACAGATCAAAAAGAATCAGATCAAAATAACGTTTCTGTGAATTATAAAAACTAATTTAATGGGTGCAAAAGTTTCTGATTTTCAGCAGGATCAACACAACTATCACCGTAAGCTATCCTAAAGGTCTTACTTGGCACTTTATTGAAATAAAAGCTATAAAACATGACTACTACAGTAGCATAATCATGTGTACACACAAAAACAGTAATGGTAAATATTGGGTTGTCTCCGAACAAGCGCTTTTCTTTAATGCCTTTCTAGCTAGGCATGATGATGACAATGATGCTCACATAAAAGATAAGAATTGAAACATAAAGAGAGCATCATGAAGAATATGACTAGCACATTTAAGCCTAACCCACTTCCTATGCATAGGGATTTTGTGAGCAAACAACTTATGGGAACAATAATCAACTAGCATAGGAAGGTAAAACAAAGCATAGCTTCAAGATTTTCAACACATAGAGAGGAAACTTGATATTATTGCAATTCCTACAAGCATATGTTCCTCCCTCATAATAATGTTCAGTAGCATCATGAATAAATTCAACAATATAACCAGCACATAAAGCATTCTTTTCATGATCTACAAGCATAGAAATATTATTACTCTCCACATAAGCAAAATTATTCGTTATGCCATACGCATCATCACAATAATCATCATAAATAGGAGGCATGCTTTCATCATAATAAATTTGCTCATCAAAACTTGGGGGACAAAAAGTATCATATTCATCAAACATAGCTTACCCAAACTTGTGGCTTTGCATATCATTAGCATCATGGATATTCAAGGAATTCATACTAACAACATTGCAATCATGCTCATCATACAAAGATCTAGTACCAAACATTTTAATGCATTCTTCTTCTAGCAATTGAGCACAATTTTCCTTACCATCATTTTCATGAAAGATATTAAAAAGATGAAGCGTATCAGGCAAACTCAATTCCATTTTTTTGTAGTTTTCTTTTATATACTAAACTAGTGATAAAACAAGAAACAAAAAGATTTGATTGCAAGATCTAAAGATATACCTTAAAGCACTAACCTCCCTGGCAACGGCGCCAGAAAAGAGCTTGATGTCTACTACACAACCTTCTTCTTGTAGACGTTGTTGGGCCTCCAAGTGCAGAGGTTTGTAGGACAGTAGCAAATTTCCCTCAAGTGGATGACCTAAGGTTTATCAATCCATGGGAGGCGTAGGATGAAGATGGTCTCTCTCAAGCAACCCTGCAACCAAATAACAAAGAGTCTCTTGTGTCCCCCAACACACCCAATACAATGGTGAATTGCATAGGTGCACTAGTTCGGCGAAGAGATGGTGATACAAGTGCAATATGGATGGTAGATATAGGTTTTTGTAATCTAAAAATATAAAAATAGCAAGGTAACTAATGATAAAAGTGAGCGTAAATGGTATTATAATGCTAGGAAACAAGGCCTAAGGTTCATACTTTCACTAGTGCAAGTTCTCTCAACAATAATAACATAATTGGATCATATAACTATCCCTCAACATGCAACAAAGAGTCACTCCAAAGTCACTAATAGCGGAGAACAAATGAAGAGATTATTGTAGGGTACGAAACCACCTCAAAGTTATTCTTTCTGATCGATCTATTCAAGAGTCCGTAGTAAAATAACACGAAGCTATTCTTTCCGTTCAATCTATCATAGAGTTCGTACTAGAATAACACCTTAAGACACAAATCAAGCAAAACCCTAATGTCACCTAGATACTCCAATGTCACCTCAAGTATCCGTGGGCATGATTATACGATATGCATCACACAATCTCAGATTCATCTATTCAACCAACACAAAGTACTTCAAAGAGTGCCCCAAAGTTTCTATCGGAGAGTCAAGATGAAAACGTGTGCAAACCCCATGCATAAGTTCACAAGGTGAACCCGCAAGTTGATTACCAAAACATACATCAAGTGGATCACGTGAATATCCCATTGTCACCACAGATAAGCACGGCAAGACATACATCAAGTGTTCTCAAGTCCTTAAAGACTCAATCCGACAAGATAATTTCAAAGGAAAAACTCAATCCATTACAAGAGAGTAGAGGGGGAGAAACATCATAAGATCCAACTATAATAGCAAAGCTCACGATACATCAAGGTCGTATCACCTCAAGAACACGAGAGAGAGAGAGAGAGAGATCAAACACATAGCTACTGGTACATACCCTCAGCCCCGAGGGTGAACTACTCCCTCCTCGTCATGGAGAGCGCTGGGATGATGAAGATGGCCACCGGTGATGGATTCCCCCTCCGGTAGGGTGCCGAAACGGGCTCCCGAGAGGTTTTTGGTGGCTACAGAGGCTTGCGGCGACGGAACTCCCGATCTAGGTTATTTTTTGGAGGTTTCAGTATTTATAGGATTTTTTAGCGTAGGTCTCACGTCATGGGGTTTCTGGGCTGTCCACGAGGCAGGGGGCGCGCCCAGGTGGAGTGGGCATGTGCCCCACCCTCGTGGGCAGCCCGGGACTCTCCTGGCCCAACTCTTTCACTCCAGGGGCTTCTTTTGGTCCGCAAAAAATCGTCAAAAATTGGCACGTCAATTGGACTCCATTTGGTATTCCTTTCCTATAAAACTCAAAAACAAGGAAAAAACATAAACTGGCACTGGGCTCTAGGTTAATAGGTTAGTCCCATGAAATGATATAGAAGTGTATAGTAAAGCCCATAAACATCCAAAATGGGTAATATAATAGCATGGAACAATCAAAAATTATAGATACGTTGGAGACGTATCAAACACCTTGTGTGCTATAAAACGTCACAACGTAACTGGGTAATTATAAAGATGCTCTACAGGTGTCTCCAAAGGTGTTTGTTGGGTTGGCATAGATCAATATTAGGATTTTTCACTCCGTGTATCGGAGAGGTATCTCTGGGCCCTCTCGGTAATGCTCATCACTATAAGTCTTGCAAGCAATTTGACTAATGAGTTAGTTACAGTATGAAGCATTACAAAACGAGTAAAGAGACTTGCTAGAACGATATTGAACTAGGTATGATGATACCGACAATCGAATCTCGGGTAAGTAACATACCGATGACAAAGGGAATAATGTATGTTGTTGTGCGGTTTGACCGATAAAGATTTTCGTAGAATACGTAGGAGCCAGTATGAGCATCCAGGTTCCGCTATTGGAGATTGATCGGAGATGTGTCTCGATCATGTCTACATAGTTCTCGAACTCGTAGGGTCCGCACGTTTAACGTTTTATGACGATCTGTGTTATGAGTTATGTGATTTGATAACTGAAGTTTGTTCAGAGTCCCGGATGAGATCACAGACATGATGAGGAGTCTCGAAATGGTCGAGACATAAATATTGATATATTGGACGATGTTATTCAGACACCGGAAGAGTTCCGAGAGAAACCGGTTAAAAATGGACTGCCGGAGGGGTTACCGGAACCCCCCGGGGAAGCAATGGGCCAACATGGGCCATAGGGGATAGAGAGGACAGCCCTCAAGGGGGTGGAGCCCCCCCCCCCCATGGAGTGTCCGAATAGGACTAGGGGAGGGGGCGCGGCCCCCCCTTTCCCTCTCCCTCTGCTTCTTCCTTCCTTCTTCCCCCCTTCCACCAAGTGGAATCCTACTAGGACTTGGAGTCCTAGTAGGACTCCTCCCCCTTGGCGCGCCCTATAGGGCCGGCCGGCCTCCCGCTCTCCTCCTTTATATACGGAGGCAGGGGGTGCCCCAAAGCACAACAGACAATCTCTTAGCCATGTGCAGTGGACCCGTCCATAGTTTAACACCTGGGTCATATCGTCGTAGTGCTTAGGCGAAGCTCTGCGCCGGTAACTTCATCATCACCGTCACCATGCTGCCGTGCTGACAGAACTCTCCCTCGTCCTCAACTGGATCAAGAGCACGAGGACGTCATCGTGCTGAACGTGTGATAAACACAGAGGTGCCGTACGTTCAGTACTTGGATCGAGAAGACGTTCGACTACATCAACCGTGTTACTAAACGCTTCCGCTTTCGGTCTACGAGGGTACATGGACACACTCTCCCGTATCGTTGCTATGAATCTCCTAGATAGATGTTGCATGATCGTAGGAATTTTTTTTAATTACTATGTTCCCCAACAGTGGCATCCGAGCCAGGTCTATGCGTAAATGATATATGCATGAGTAGAACACAAAGAGTTGTGGGCGATAATAGTCATACTGCTTACCACAAATGTCTTACTTTGATTTGGTGGTATTGTTGGATGAAGCGGCCCGGACCGACATTACATGACCGCGTTCATGAGACTGGTTCTACCGACGTGCTTTGCATATAGGTGGCTGGTGGGTGTCTGTTTCTCCAACTTTAGTTGAATCGAGTTTGACTACGATTGGTCCTTGTTGAAGGTTAAAACGGCACACTTGACAAAAAATCATTGTGGTTTTGATGTGTAGGTAAGAACGGTTCTTGCTAGAAGCCTGTACCAGCCACGTAAAACTTGCAAAAACAAAGTAGAGGACGTCTAACTTGTTTTTGCAGGGCTTGTTGTGATGTGATATGGTCAAGACATGATGAGATATAAATTGTTGTATGAAATGATCATGTTTTATAACAGAGTTATCGGCAACTGGCAGGAGCCATATGGTTGTTGCTTTATTGCATGAAATGCAATCGCCATGTAATTGCTTTACTTTATCACTAAGCGGTAGCGATAGTCATAGTAGCAATAGTTGGCGAGACGACAACGATGCTACGATGGAGATCAAGGTGTCAAGCCGGTGACGATGGAGATCATGACGATGCTTCGGTGATGGAGATCATGAGCACAAGATGATGATGGCCATATCATGTCACATATTTTGATTGCATGTGATGTTTATCTTTTATGCATCTTATTTTGCTTAGTACGGCAGTAGCATTATAAGATGATCCCTCACTAAATTTCAAGGTATAAGTGTTCTCCCTGAGTATGCACCGTTGCTACAGTTCGTCGTGACGAGACACCACGTGATGATCGGGTGTGATAAGCTCTATGTTCACATACAACGGGTGCAAGCCACTTTTGCACTTGCAGAATACTCGGGTTAAACTTGACGACCCTAGCATATGCAGATATGGCCTCGGAACACTGAGACTGAAAGGTCGAACGTGAATCATATAGTAGATATGATCAACATAGTGATGTTCACCATTGAAAACTACTCCATCTCACGTGATGATCGGACATGGTTTAGTTGATTTGGATCACGTGATTATTTAGATGACTAGATGGATGTCTATCTAAGTGGGAGTTCTTAAGTAATATGATTAATTGAACTTTAATTTATCATGAACTTAGTCCTAATAGTTTTTGCATGTCTATGTTGTTGTAGATCAATGGCTCGTGCTACCGTTCCCTTGAATTTTAATGCGTTCCTAGAGAAAGATAAGTTGAAAGATGATGGTAGCAATTACACGGACTGGGTCTGTAACTTGATGATTATCCTCATTGCTGCACAGAAGAATTATGTCCTGGAAGCACCGCTAGGTGCAAGGCCTGCTGCAGGAGCAACTGCGGACGTTATGAACGTCTGCCAGAGCAAAGCTGATGACTACTCGATAGTTCAGTGTGCCATGCTTTAAGGCTTAGAATCGGGACTTCAAGGACGTTTTGAACGTCATGGAGCATATGAGATGTTCCAAGAGTTGAAGTTAATATTTCAAGCAAATGCCCGAGTTGAGAGATATAAAGTCTCCAACAAGTTCTATAGTTGTAGAATGGAGGAGAATAGTTCTGTCAGTGAACACATACTCAGAATGTCTGGGTGCCATAACCACTTAACTCATCTGGGAGTTAATCTTCCTGATGATAGTGTCATTGACAGAGTTCTTCAATCACTGTTACCAAGCTATAAAGGCTTCGTGATGAACTATAATATGCAAGGGATGACGAAAACGATTCCTGAGCTCTTCACAATGCTAAAGGCTGCGGAGGTAGAAATCAAGAAGGAGCATCAAGTGTTGATGGTTAATAAAACCACTAGTTTCAAGAAAAAGGGCAAAGGGGCGAAGGGGAACTTCAAGAAGAATAGCAAGCAAGTTGCTACTCCTGGGAAGAAGCCCAAGTCTGGACCTAAGCCTGAAACTGAGTGCTTCTACTCCAAAGGGACTGGTCACTAGAAGTGGAACTGCCCCAAGTATTTGGCGGATAATAAGGATGGCAAAGTGAAAGGTATATTTGATATACATGTTATTGATGTGTACCTTACTAATGCTCATAGTAGCGCTGGTATTTGATATCTTGGTTACATTGCTCATATTTGCAACTCGAAACAGGGGCTACGGATTAAACAAAGATTGGCTAAGGATGAGGTGACGATGCGCATCAAAAATGGTTCCAAGGTCGATGTGATCACCGTCGGCACACTACCTCTACATCTACCTTCGGGATTAGTTTTAGACCTGAATAATTGTTATTTGTTGTCAGCGTTGAGTAATGAACATTATATCTGGATCTTGTTTGATGCAAGACGGTTATTCATTTAAATCAGAGAATAATGGTTGTTCTATTTATATGAGTAATATCTTTTATGGTCATGCACCCTTGTTGAGTGGTCTATTTTTGTTGAATATCGATCATGGTGATACACATGTTCATAATATTGAAGCCAAAAGATGCAAAGTTGATAATGATAGTGCAACTTATTTGTGGCACTGTTGTTTAGGTCATATTGGTGTAAAGCGCATGAAGAAACCCCATGTTGATGGGCTTTTGGAATCACTTGATTATGAATCACTTGGTGCATGTGAACCATGCCTCACGGGCAAGATGACTAAAACTCCGTTCTCCGGAACAATGGAACGAGCTACTGACTTATTGGAAATAATACATAACGATGTATGCAGTCCAATGAGTGTTGAGGCTTGTGGCGGGTATCGTTATTTTCTGACCTTCACTGATGATTTGAGCAGATATGGGTATATCTACTTAATGAAACATAAGTCTGAAACGTTTGAAAAGTTCAAAGAATTTTAGAGTGAAGTGGAAAATCATCGTAACAAGAAAATAAAGTTTCGACGATCTGATCGTGGAGGCGAATATTTGAGCTACGATTTGGTCTTCATTTGAAACAATGTGGACTAATTTCGCAACTCACGCCACTTGGAACACCACAGCGTAATGGTGTGTCTGAACGTCGTAACCGTATTTTATTGGATATGGTGCGATCTATGATGTCTCTTACTGATTTACCGCTATTGTTTTGGGGTTTTGCTTTCGACACGGCTGCATTCACATTAAATAGGGCACCATCAAAATCTGTTGAGACGACACCATATGAACTGTGGTTTGGCAAGAAACCCAAGTTGTCGTTTCTTAAAGTTTGGGGTTGCGATGCTTATGTGAAAAAGCTTCAACTTGATAAGCTCGAACCCAAATCGGAGAAGTGCATCTTCATAGGATACCCAAAGGAGACTATTGGGTACACCTTCTATCACAGATCCGAAGGCAAGATATTCGTTGCTAAGAATGGATCCTTTCTAGGGAAGGAGTTTCTCTCGAAAGAAGTGAGTGGGAGGAAAGTAGAACTTGATGAGGTAATTGTACCTTCTCCTAAATTGGAAAGTAGTTCATCACATAAATCAGTTCCAGTGATTCCTACACCAATTTGTGAGGAAGCTAATGATGATGATCATGAAACTTCAGATCAAGTTACTACCGAACCTTGTAGGTCATACAGAGTACGATCCGCACCAGAGTGGTACGGCAATCCTGTTCTGGAAGTCATGTTACTAGACCATGAGGAAGCGATGATGAGCCCAGATTCCGCGAAATGGCTCGAGGCCATGAAATATGAAATGGGATCCATGTATGAGAACAAAGTGTGGACTTTGGTGGACTTGCCCGATGATCGGCAAGCCATAGAAAATAAATGGATCTTCAAGAAGAAGACTAACGTTGATGGTAATGTTACTGTCTACAAAGCTTGACTTGTTGTGAAAGGTTTTCGACAAGTTCAAGGAGTTGACTATGATGAGACCTTCTCACCCGTAGCGATGCTTAAGTGTGTCTGAATCATGTTAGCAATTGCCGCATTTTATGATTATGAAATTTGGCAAATGGATGTCAAAACTGCATTCCTTAATGAATTCCTTAAAGAAGAGTTGTATATGATGCAACTAGAAAGTTTTGTCAATCCAAAGGGTGCTAACAAAGTGCAAGCTCCAGCAATCCATTTATGGACTAGTGCAAGCCTCTCGGAGTTGGAATATACGCTTTGATAGTGTGATCAAAGCATATGGTTTTATACATACTTTTGGAGAAACCTGTATTTACAAGAAAGTGAGTGGGAGATCTGTAGCATTTCTAATATTATATGTGGATGACATATTGTTGATTGGAAATAATACAGAATTTGTGGATAGCATAAAAGGATACTTGAATAAGAATTTTTCAAATAAAGACCTCGGTGAAGCTGCTTACATATTGGGCATCAAGATCTATAGAGATAGATCAAGACGCTTAATTGGACTTTCACAAAGCACATACCTTGATAAAGTTTTGAAGAAGTTCAAAATGGACCAGTCAAAGAAAGGGTTCTTGCCTGTGTTACAAGGTGCGAAATTGAGTCAGACTCAATGCCCGACCACTGCAAAAGATAGAGAGAAAAATGAAAGTCATTCCCTATGCTTCAGCCATAGGTTCTATCATGTATGCAATGTTGTGTACCAGACCTGATGTGTGCCTTGATATAAGTATAGCAGGGAGGTACCAAAGTAATCCAGGAGTGGAGCACTGGACAACGGTCAAGAACATCCTGAAATACCTGAAAAGAACTAAGGATATGTTTCTCGTTTATGGAGGTGACAAAGAGCTCGTCCTAAATGGTTACATCGATGCAAGCTTTGACACTGATCCGGATGACTCTAAGTCGCAATCCGGATACATATTTATATTGAATGGTGGAGCTGTCAGTTGGTGCAGTTCGAAGCAGAGCGTCGTGGCGGGATCTACGTGTGAAGCAGAGTACATAGCTGCTTCAGAAGCAGCAAATGAAGGAGTTTGGATGAAGGAGTTCATATCCGATCTAGGTGTTATACCTAGTGCATCGGGTCCAATGAAAATCTTTTGTGACAATACTAGTGCAATTGCCTTGGCAAAGGAATCCAGATTTCTCAAGAGAAGCAAACACATCAAGAGATGCTTCAATTTCATCCATCATCAAGTTGTAGAGGGAGAGACGGAGATTTGCATGATACATACGGATCTGAATGTTGCAGACCCATTGATTAAGCATCTTCCACGAGCAAAACATGATCAGCACCAAGACTCCATGGGTGTCAGAATCATTACTTTGTAATCTAGATTATTGACTCTAGTGCAAGTGGGAGACTGAAAGAAACATTCCCTAGAGGCAATAATAAAGTTGTTATTTATATTTCCTTATATCATGATAAATGTTTATTATTCATGCTAGAATTGTATTAACCGGAAACTTAGTACATGTGCGAATACATAGACAAAACATAGTGTCCCTAGTATGCCTCTACTTGACTAGCTCGTTAATCAAAGATGGTTATGTTTCCTAACCATAGACATGTGTTGTCATTTGATGAATGGGATCACATCATTAGGAGGAGGATGTGATGGACAAGACCCATCCGTTAGCTTAGCATTATGATCGTTACAGTTTTATTGCTACTTCTTTCTTCATGACTTATACATGTTCCTCATACTATGAGATTATGCAACTCCCGAATACCGAAGGAACACCTTGTGTGCTATCAAACTTCACAACGTAACTGGGTGATTATAAAGGTGTCTCCAAAGGTGTTTGTTGGGTTGGCATAGATCAAGATTAGGATTTTTCACTCCGTGTATCGGAGAGGTATATCTGGGCCCTCTCGGTAATGCTCATCACTATAAGCCTTGCAAGCAATTTGACTAATGAGTTAGTTACGGTATGAAGCATTACAGAACGAGTAAAGAGACTTGCCGGTAACGAGATTGAACTAGGTATGATGATACCACGATCGAATCTAACATACCGATGACAAAGGGAACAGCGTATGTTGTTGTGCGGTTTGACCGATAAAGATCTTCGTAGAATATGTAGGAGCCAATATGAGCATCCAGGTTCCGCTATTGGTTATTGATCGGAGATATGTCTCGATCATGTCTACATAGTTCTCGAACCCATAGGGTCTGCATGCTTAACATTCAATGACGATTTGTATTATGAGTTATGTGATTTGATGACCGAAGTTGTTCGGAGTCCTGGATGAGATCACGGACATGACGAGGAGTCTCGAAATGGTCGATACATAAAGATTAATATATTGGAGTTGTTATTCGGACACCGGAAGAGTTCTGAGAGGTACCGGGTAAAAACGGAGTGCCAGAGGGGTTACTGATACGTCTCCAACGTATCTATAATTTTTGATTGTTCCACGCTATTATATTACCCGTTTTGGATGTTTATGGGCTTTACTTTACACTTTTATATCATTTTTGGGACTAACCTACTAACCGGAGGCCCAGCCCGAATTGCTGTTTTTTTACCTATTTCAGTGTTTCGAAGAAAGGAATATCAAACGGAGTCCAAACGGAATGAAAACTTCGGGAGCGATCTTTTTGGAACAAACGCAATCCAGGAGACGTGGAGTGGAGGTCAAGCAACAAATGAGGCGGCCATGAGGGTGTCCGGGACGCCCTATGGGGGTGGGCGCGCCCCCCACCCTCATGGGCCCCTCGTGGCTCCCCTAACCTACCTCCTTCGCCTATATATATCCACGTACCCTGAAAACATCCAGGAGCACCGCGAAAAACTATTTCCACCGCCACAACCTTCTGTATCTGCGAGATCCCATCTTGGAGCCTTCGTCGGCGCTCCACCGGAGGGGGAATCAACCACGGAGGGCCTCTACATCATCTCCAAGGCCTCTCCGATGAGTTGTGAGTAGTTTACCACAGACCTTCGGTTCCATAGTTATTAGCTAGATGGCTTCTTCTCTCTCTTTGAATCTCAGTACAAAGTTCTCCTCGATCTTCTTGGAGATCTATTCGATGTAACTCTTTTTGCGGTGTGTTTGTTGAGATCCGATGAATTGTGGGTTTATGATCAAGTTTACCTATGAAAAATAATTGAATCTTCTCTGAATTCTTTTATGTGTGATTGGTTATCTTTGCAAGTCTCTTCGAATTATCAGTTTGGTTTGGCCTACTAGATTGATCTTTCTTGCAATGGGAGAAGTGCTTAGCTTTGGGTTGAATCTTGCGGTGTCCTTTCCCAAAGGATGTTAGGGCAGCAAGGCACGTATTGTATTGTTGCCATCGAGGATAAAAAGATGGGGTTTATATCATATTGCTTGATTTTATCCCTCTACATCATGTCATCTTGCTTAATGTGTTACTTTGTTCTTATGAACTTAATACTCTAGATGCAGGCAGGAGTCGGTCAATGTGTGGAGTAATAGTAGTTGATGCAGAATCGTTTTGATCTACTTGTTGCGGACGTGATGCCTATATACATGGTCATGCCTAGATAATCTCATAACTATGCACTTTTCTATCAATTGCTCGACAGTAATTTGTTCACCCACCGTAATACTTATGCTATCCTGAGAGAAGCCACTAGTGAAACCTATGGCCCTCGGGTCGATCTTTTATCATATAAGTTTTCCATCTACTTTTATTTGCAATCTTTACTTTCCAATCTATATCATAAAAATACCAAAAATATTTATCTTATCTTATTATCTCTATCAGATCTCACTTTTGCAAGTTTCCGTGGAGGGATTGACAACCCCTTTATCGCGTTGGTTGTGAGGTTCTTGTTTGTTTGTGTAGGTGTGTGGGACTTTTGAGGAGCCTTGTCGGTGTCAAAACCGGCGGATCTCGGGTAGGGGGTCCCGAACTGTGCGTCTAGGCGGAGGGTAGCAGGAGACAAGGGACACGATGTTTTACCCAGGTTCGGGCCCTCTTGATGGAGGTAAAACCCTACGTCGTGCTTGATTAATATTGATGATATGGGTAGTACAAGAGTGGATCTACCATGAGATCAAGGAGGCTAAACCCTAAAGCTAGCCTATGGTATGATTGTTGTAATGTATGTTGTGTCCTACGGACTAAAGCCCTTCGGTTTATATAGACACCGGAGAAGGCTAGGGTTACACAGAGTCGGTTACAATGGTAGGAGATCTACATATCCGTATCGCCAAGCTTGCCTTCCACGCCAAGGAAAGTCCCATCCGGACACGGGACGGAGTCTTCAATCTTGTATCTTCGTAGTCTTGGAGTCCGGCGGACGATGATAGTCCGGCTGTCCGGACACCCCTAGTCGAGACTCCTCGGTAGCTCTGAACCAGGCTTCAATGACGATAAGTCCGGTAGCGCATTATGTTCAGCATTGCAAGGCGGGTTCCTCCTTCGAATAATCCAGAGAAGATCATGAACACCAGGATAGTGTCCGGCTCTGCAAAATAAATTCCACATTCCACCGTTGAGAGAATAAAACGTACACAAGTCCAATCTGCTGACGTATTTTGCGGCATGTCATCACACCGCTACCAAGCCTTTACTTGAATCGTTTTTTATTATACCACCTCAAAGACGTTTAGCGGCGGTTTCTTGGCACGTCTTGTCGAAGCAGAGATCGTGTTCCCCTTATTCCGAGATTCTCATCAATACGGACGTGGGTAACCCAACCGCGCCATTGATGGTGGCGCTTGGGAGATAAGCGAGTTTTACCAGGCTGGTAGGGGGCGCATAGTCTTCGCCCGCCTATATATAAGGGATAAGGATTCACCTTTTCACCCACGCCTTCTTCCTCCTTTGCTTATCCACCTCCGCGCACTCAAGCTCCAACGCCCAAGCTCGCGCATCTCGTCATAACCTTCCCCGACCATGTCCGGAGGGGGAGGCAAATGGTTGGCTTCCACCGTCAAGGAGGAGCACATCACCAAGCTGCGCAACGCCGGATACCTTTCCGGCGATATCGCGACCGGCTGCCCGTCGAGGGGCAGCTCATCCCTACCCCTGGGCCCCATGAGAGGGTCGTTTTCCTTCCCCACTTCCTCCACGGACTGGGCTTTCCACTTCACCCCTTTGTCCGGGGGCTCATGTTCTACTATGGCCTGGATTTCCACGATTTGGCGCCGAACTTCATCCTCAACATCTCGGCGTTCATCGTCGTGTGTGAGGCCCTCCTCTGCATCCGGCCCCACTTTGGCTTGTGGCTCCAGACCTTCAACGTCAAGCCGAAGGTAGTGAAGGGCACGCAGGCGGAGTGCGGAGGTGCCATGTTGGGCAAGATGCCCAACGTCCTCTGGTTCGAAGGGGCCTTCGTGGACTCCGTCAAGGGGTGGCAATCGGGGTGGTTCTATATCACCGAGCCGCGCGACCCTGCGTGGGCGGCGGCCCCCGAGTTTAGATCTGGTATCCCTACGCAGCTCACCTCCTGGAAAGAGAAGGGCTTGTTGTGGGGTAATCCGAAGGAGCTGACGGGACTCCGAGCCTGTATCTAGAAGCTGGTGAACAAGAAGCTCAGGCTCGTTGATGTGGTCCAAGTCATGCTCGTCCACCGGATCCTCCCATGCCAAGAACGGGCATTCAATCTGTGGGAGTTCGATCCAGAACAGCACCAGGCGCTAAGCGGGCTCTTCGACACGACATACGAACGCGCTTGGAGGGTGCTGTTTAAGGTGCAAAGCCCGCATCCGCATGACGGAAGATCGCGATTTCGCCGCAAACATCCAGGTGACGAGGTAAGTGATTCAACCCCTTTACGGGACACTTGCTGTAAATAGATTGATTCTAAGAGGGTTTCAATCTCCCTTTTCCTTTGACAGGAATGGATGCAGAAGGCCGAGCAGCTCATATGCCCGGCTCCCATGCCAGAAGACCCAGTGGACGCCCGTCTAGCGGGGCTGCTGGTGAAGGAAATATGCCCTAGAGGCAATAATAAAGTTATTATTTATTTCCTTATTTCATGATAAATGTTTATCATTCATGCTAGAATTGTATTAACCGGAAACATGATACATGTGTGAATGCATAGACAAAACAAGATGTCACTAGTATGCCTCTACTAGACTAGCTTGTTAATCAAAGATGGTTATGTTTCCTAACCATGAACAAAGGAGTTGTTATTTGATTAATGAGGTCACATCATTAGTAGAATGATCTGATTGACATGACCCATTCCCTTAGCTTAGCACACGATCGTTTAGTATGTTGCTCTTGCTTTTATCCATGACTTATACATGTTCCTATAACTATGAGATTATGCAACTCCGTTTACGGAGGAACACTTTGGTGCTACCAAACGTCACAACGTAATCGGGTGATTATAAAGGAGTACTACAGGTGTCTCCAAAGGCGTATGTTGGGTTGGCGTATTTCGAGATTAGGTTTTGTCACTCCGATTGTCGGAGAGGTATCTCTGGGCCCTCTCGGTAATGCACATCACTAAAGCCTTGCAAGCACTACAACTAATGAGTTAGTTGTGAGATGATGTATTACGGAACGAGTAAAGAGACTTGCCGGTAACGAGATTGAACTAGGTATTGGATACCGACGATCGAATCTCGGGCAAGTAACATACCGATGACAAAGGGAACAACGTATGTTGTTATGCGATCTGACCGACAAAGATCTTCGTAGAATATGTAGGAACCAATATGGGCATCCAGGTCCCGCTGTTGGTTATTGACCGTGAATGGTTCTAGGTCATGTCTACATTGTTCTCGAACCGTAGGGTCCGCACGCTTAAGGTTTCGATGGCGGTTATTATGAGTTTATGTATTTTGATGTACCAAGGAGTTCGAGTCCGGATGTGATCACGGACATGACGAGGAGTCTCGGAATGGTCGAGACATAAAGATTGATATATTGGAAGCCTATGTTTGGAGTTGGAATGGTTCCGGCGAAAACGGAATTTACCGAGTACTTAGGAGGTTACCGGAACCCCGGAGGTAAATGGGCCTCGATGGGCCTTGGTGGAAAGGAGAAGGGCAGCCCAAGAGGGCTGCGCCCTCCCCTTCCCTAGTCCTACTAGGACTAGGAGAAGGGGCCGCCCTCTCTCTCTTTCCCCTCAGGAATCCTAGTTGGACTAGGATTGGGGAATCCTACTCCCGGAGGGAGTAGGACTCCTGGCGCGCCTCCTTTGGCCGGCCCCCTCCCCCTGGCCCTTTATATACGGGGCAGGGGCACCTTGGAACACACAAGTTGATCGTGAGATCGTTCCTTAGCCGTGTCGGTGCCCCCTCCACCATATTCCACCTCGGTTATACTGTCATGCGAAGCTTAGGCGAAGCCTGCGCCGGTGAAACATCAAGATCGTCCTGCGCCGTCGTCTTGTGGAACTCTCCTCGACACTCGGCTGGATCGAGTACGAGGGCGTCATCGAGCTGTACGTGTGTCAAGAACTTCGGGCGTCGGATGCGGCGCCGGATCGGTCGGATCGCGAGGAGAACGTCGACTACTTCCTCTACGTTGTGATCGCTTCGCCGGGTCTACAAGGGTATGTAGACAACACTCTCCCCTCTCGTTGCTATGCATCACCATGATCTTGCGTGTGCGTAGGAAAATTTTTGAAATTACTCGTTCCCCAACAAAGGCATCCGAGCCTAGGTTTTTCTATGGTTTGATGTTTTGCACGAGTAGAACACAAGTGAGTTGTGGGCGATACAAGTCATACTACCTACCAGCATGTCATACTTTGGTTCAGCGGTATTGTGAGATGAAGCGGCCCGGACCGACATTACGCGTGACGCTTACGCGAGACTGGTTTCACCGCCACGAGCACTCGTTGCTTAAAGGTGACCGTGGGTGTCTGTCTCTCTCACTTTAGTTGAACTGAGTGTGGCTCGCCCGGTCCTTGAGAAGGTTAAAACGAGTCTATTTGACGAATATCGTTGTGGTTTTGATGCGTGGGTGAGACTGGTTCTTGCTTAAGCCCGTAGCAGCTACGTAAAATTTGCAACAACAAAGTAGAGGACGTCTAACT
Organism: Aegilops speltoides; assembly: GCA_021437245.1. Taxonomy (NCBI): domain Eukaryota; kingdom Viridiplantae; phylum Streptophyta; class Magnoliopsida; order Poales; family Poaceae; genus Aegilops; species Aegilops speltoides. Next base: position 491,132,073 of record CM038147.1, on the reverse strand, counting down.
TGTTTTTGCAGGGCATGTTGTGATGTGATATGGTCAAGATGTGATGCTATATTTTATTGTATGAGATGATCATGTTTTGTAACCGGTTATCGGCAATGGCAGAGCCATATGGTTGTCGCTTTATTGTATGCAATGCAATCGCTACAGTAATGCTTTACTTTATCACTAAGCGGTAGCGATAGTCGTAGTAGCATAAGTTTGGCGAGGCGACAACGATGCTGCGATGGAGATCAAGGTGTCGCGCGGTGGCGATGGTGATCATGGTGGTGCAACAAGATGGAGATCGTGAAGCACAAGATGATGATGACCATATCATATCACTTATATTGATTTGCATGTGATGTTTATCCTTTTATGCATCTTATCTTGCTTTGATTGACGGTAGCATTATAAGATGATCTCTCACTAAATAATCAAGAAGTGTTCTCCCGAGTATGCACCGTTGCCAAAGTTAAATCGTGCCCGGACACCACGTGATGATCGGGTGTGATAAGCTCTCGTCCATCTACAACGGGTGCAAGCCAGTTTTGCACACGCAGAATACTCGGGTTATACTTGACGAGCCTAGCATATGCGATATGGCCTCGGAACACGGAGACCGAAAGGTCGGCGTGAATCATATAGTAGATATGATCAACATAAGATGTTCACCATTGAAAACTACTCCATTTCACGTGATGATCGGTTATGGTTTAGTTGATTTGGATCACGTGATCACTTAGATGACTAGAGATGTTTTTCTAAGTGGGAGTTCTTAAGTAATATGATTAATTGAACTTAAATTTATCATGAACTTAGTACTGATAGTATCTTGCTTGTTTATGTTTGATTGTAGATAGATGGCTCGTCTTTGTTGTTCCGTTGAATTTTAATGCGTTCCTTGAGAAAGCAAAGTTGAAAGATGATGGTAGCAATTACGGATGGGTCCGTAACGAGGATCATCCTCATTGCTGCACGTAAGAGCTACGTCTGGATGCACCGCTAGGTGACAGCTTCTTCTTTGGAGCAACGCCGGATGTTATGAGCGTCTGGCGAGCAAAGCGATGACTACTCTATAGTTCGATGTGCCATGCTTTACGGCTTAGAACCGGGACTTCAACGGCGTTTTGAGCGTCATGGAGCATATGAGATGTTCGAGAGTTGAAGTTAATATTCCAACAGAATGCCCGGATTGAGAGATATGAAGTCTCCAATAAGTTCTATAGCTGTAAGATGGAGGAGAATAGTTACATTAGTGAGCATATACTCGTAATGTCCGGGTACTACAATCACTTGACACAATTGGAAGTTAATCTTCCGGATGATTGTGTCATTGATGTAATTCTCCAATCACGCCACCAAGCTACAAAGGCTTCGTGATGAACTATAATATGCAAGGGTTAGTGAAAACTATACAGAGCTCTTCGCAATGCTAAAGGCTGCGGAGGTAGAAATCAGAAGGAGCATCAAGTGTTGATGGTCAATAAGACCACTAGTTTCAAGAAGAAAGGCAAAGGGAAGAAGAAGGGAATCTCAAGAAGAACAGCAAGCAAGTTCTTTGCTCGGAGAAGAAACCCAAGTCTGGCCCTAAACCTGAAATCCAGAGTGCTTCTACCGCAAGCGATCGTCACTGGAAGCGGAACTGCCCCAAGTATTTGGCGGATAAGAAGGATGGCAAGGTGAACAAAGGTATATGTGATATACATGTTATTGATGTGTACCTTACTAGAGCTCGCAGAGCACTGGTATTTGATCTTGGTTCATTGCTAATATTTGCAACTCAAAGCAGGGACTACGGATTAGCGAACCACCGGGAAAGGACGAGGTGACGATCGGCGTGGGAAATGGTTCCAAAGTCGATGTGATCGCGGTCGACACGCTACCTCTACATCTACCTTCGGGATTAGTTTTAGACCTAAATAATTGTTATTTGGTGCTGCGTTGAGCATGAACATTATATCTGGATCTTGTTTGATGCGAGGCGGTTATTCATTTAAATCGAGAGAATAATGGTTGTTCTATTTATATGAGTAATATCTTTTATGGTCATGCACCCTTGAGGAGTGGTCTATTTCTTATGAATCTCGATAGTAGTGATACACATATTCATAATGTTGAAACCAAAAGATGCAGAGTTGATAATGAAAGTGCAACTTATTTGTGGCAATCGCCGTTTAGGTCATATCGGTGTAAAGCGCTTGAAGAAACTCCATCTTGATGGACTTTTGGAGTCACTTGATTATGAATCACTTGGCACTTGCGAACCGTGCCTCATGGGCAAGATGACTAGAACACCGTTCTCGGTACTATGGAGAGAGCAACAGATTTGTTGGAAATCATACATACTGAGATGTATGTGGTCCGATGAATGTTGAGGCTCGTGGCGGATATCGTTATTTTCTCACCTTCACAGATGACTTAAGCGGATATGGGTATATCTACTTAATGAAACATAAGTCTGAAACGTTTGAAAAGTTCAAAGAATTTCAGAGTGAAGTTGAAAATCATCGTAACAAGAAAATTAAGTTTCTACGATCGATCGTGGAGGTGAATATTTGAGTTACGAGTTTGGTCTACATTTGAAACAATGCGGAATAGTTTACAACTTCACGCCACCCGGAACACCACAACGTAATGGTGTGTCGAGCGTCGTGTCGTACTTTACTAGATATGGTACGATCTATGATGTCTCTTCTGATTTACCGCTATCGTTTTGGGGTTATGCTCTAGAGACGGCCGCATTCACCTTGAATAGAACACCGTCGAAATCCGTTGAGGCGACACCTTATGAACTATGGTTTAGCAAGAAACCAAAGTTGTCGTTTCTTAAAGTTTGGGGATGCGATGCTTATGTGAAAAAGCTTCAACCCGATAAGCTCGAACCCAAATCGAGAAATGTGTCTTCATAGGATACCCAAAGGAGACAGTTGGGTACACCTTCTATCACAGATCCGAAGGCAAAACATTCGTTGCTAAGAATGGATCCTTTCTAGAGAAGGAGTTTCTCTCGAAAGAAGTGAGTGGGAGGAAAGTGGAACTTGATGAGGTAATAGTACCTTCTCCCTTACTTGAAAGTAGTTAAATCGCGAAACCAGTTTACGAGACACCTATACCAAGTAGTGAGGAAGTTGATGATGTTGATCATGAAACTTGAGATCAAGTTCTCGCAGAACCTCGTAGATCAACGAGTAAGATCCGCACCAGAGTGGTACGGTAATCCTGTTCGGAAGTCATGCTACTAGATCATGATGAACCTACAAACTATGAAGAAGCGATGGTGAGCCCAGATTCCATAAAATGGCTTGAGGCCATGAAATCGAGATGGGATCCATGTATGAAAACAAAGTGTGGACTTTGGTTGACTTGCCCGAGGTAGGCAAGCAATAGAAAACAAGTGGATCTTCAAGAAGAAGACCGACGCCGACGGTAATATTCTTGTCTATAAAGCTCGACTTATCGCAAAAGGTTTCGACAAGTTCAAGGGGTTGACTACGATGAGACCTTCTCACCCGTGCGATGCTTAAGTCCGTCCGAATCATGTTAGCGATTGCGCATTTTATGATTATGAAATTTGGCAAATGGATGTAAAGACTGCATTCTGAATGGATTTACGGAAGAAGAGTTGTATATGATGCAACGAGAAGGTTTTATCGATCCAAAAGGAGCTAACAAAGTATGCAAACTCCAGCGATCCATCTATGGACTGGTGCAAGCATCTCGGAGTTGGAATAAGCGCTTTGATAGTGTGATCAAAGCATTTGGGTTTGTCTGAGACTTTTGGAGAAGCTTTGTATTTACAAGAAAGTGAGTGGGAGCTCAGTAGCATTTCGATATTATATGTGGATGACATATTGCTGATCGGAAATGATATAGAATTCTGGATAGCATAAAGGGATACTTGAATAAGAGTTTTCAATGAAAGACCTCGGTGAAGCTGCTTACATATTGGGCATTAAGATCTATAGAGATAGATCAAGGCGCTTAATTGACTTTCACAAAGCACATACCTTGACAAAGTTTTGAAGAAGTTCAAAATGGATCAAGCAAAGAAAGGGTTCTTGCACGTGTTACAAGGTGTGAAGTTGAGTCGACTCAATGCCCACCACCGCAGAAGATAGAGAGAAATGAAAGATGTTCCTATGCTTCAGCCATAGGCTCTATCATGTATGCAATGCTGTGTACGGACTGATGTGTGCCTTGCTATAAGCCTAGCAGGGAGGTACCAAAGTAATCCAGAGTGGATCATTTGGACAGCGGTCAAGAACATCTGAAATACGAAAAGGACTAAGGATATGTTTCTCGTATATGGAGGTGACAAAGAGCTCATCGTGGCAGTTACGTTGATGCAAGCTTTGACACCGATCCGGACGATTCTAAATCGCAGACCGGATCGTATTTACACTAAGCGGAGGAGCTGTCGGTTGGTGCAGTTCTAAACAAAGCGTCGTGGCGGGATCTACATGTGAAGCGGAATACATAGCAGCTTCGAAGCAGCTAATGAAGGAGTCGGATGAAGGAGTTCATATCCGATCTAGGTGTCATACCTAGTGCATCGGGTCAATGAAAATCTTCTGTGACAATCTTGGAGCAATTGCCTTAGCAAAGGAATCCAGATTTCACAAGAGGACCAAGCACATCAAGAGACGCTTCAATTCCATCCGGGACTTAGTCGGGATGGAGACATAGAGATTTGCAAGATACATACGGATCTGTTGCGGACCCGTTGACTAAGCCTCTTCCACGAGCAAAACATGATCAGCACCAAGACTCCATGGGTGTTAGAATCATTACTGTGTAATCTAGATTATTGACTCTAGTGCAAGTGGGAGACTGAAGGAAATATGCCCTAGAGGCAATAATAAAGTTATTATTTATTTCCTTATTTCATGATAAATGTTTATCATTCATGCTAGAATTGTATTAACCGGAAACATGATACATGTGTGAATGCATAGACAAAACAAGATGTCACTAGTATGCCTCTACTAGACTAGCTTGTTAATCAAAGATGGTTATGTTTCCTAACCATGAACAAAGGAGTTGTTATTTGATTAATGAGGTCACATCATTAGTAGAATGATCGATTGACATGACCCATTCCTTAGCTTAGCACACGATCGTTTAGTATGTTGCTCTGCTTTTATCCATGACTTATACATGTTCCTATAACTATGAGATTATGCAACTCCGTTTACGGAGGAACACTTTGGGTGCTACCAAGCGTCACAACGTAATCGGGTGATTATAAAGGAGTACTACAGTGTCTCCAAAGGCGGATGTTGGGTTGGCGTATTTGAGATTAGGTTTTGTCACTCCGATTGTCGGAGAGGTATCTCTGGGCCCTCTCGGTAATGCACATCACTTTGAAGCCTTGCAAGCACTACAACTAATGAGTTAGTTGTGAGATGATGTATTACGGAACGAGTAAAGAGACTTGCCGGTAACGAGATTGAACTAGGTATTGGATACCGACGATCGAATCTCGGGCAAGTAACATACCGATGACAAAGGGAACAACGTATGTTGTTATGCGGTCGACCGACAAAGATCTTCGTAGAATATGTAGGAACCAATATGGGCATCCAGGTCCGCTGTTGGTTATTGACCGTGAATGGTTCTAGGTCATGTCTACATTGTTCTCGAACCGTAGGGTCCGCACGCTTAAGGTTTCGATGGCGCTTATTATGAGTTTATGTATTTTGATGTACCGAAGGAGTTCGAGTCCGGATGTGATCACGGACATGACGAGGAGTCTCGGAATGGTCGAGACATAAAGATTGATATATTGGAAGCCTATGTTTGGAGTTGGAATGGTTCCGGCGGCGGAATTCTACCGAGTACCGGAGGTTACCGAACCCCGGGAGGTAAATGGGCCTCGATGGGCCTTGGTGGAAAGGAGAAGGGCAGCCCAAGAGGGCTGCGCCTCCCCCCTTCCCTAGTCCTACTAGGACTAGGAGAAGGGGCCGCCCCTCTCTCTCTTTCCCCCTCAGGAATCCTAGTTGGACTAGGATTGGGGAATCCTACTCCCGGAGGAGTAGGACTCCTGGCGCGCCCTCCTTTGGCCGCCCCCTCCCCCCTGCTCCTTTATATACGGGGCAGGGGGCACCTTGAACACACAAGTTGATCGTGAGATCGTTCCTTAGCCGTGTCGGTGCCCCCTCCACCATATTCCACCTCGGTTATACCGTCGCGAAGCTTAAGCGAAGCCTGCGCGGTGAAACATCAAGATCGTCCCACGCCGTCGTCTTGTGGAACTCTCCCTCGACACTCGGCTGGATCGAGTCTGAGGGACGTCATCGAGCTGTCGTGTGTCAAGAACTCGGGGCGTCGGATAACGGCGCCGGATCGGTCGGATCGCGAGGAGAACGTCGACTACTTCCTCTACGTTGTGATCGCTTCCGCTTGGGTCTACAAGGGTATGTAGACAACACTCTCCCCTCTCGTTGCTATGCATCACCATGATCTTGCGTGTGCGTAGGAAAATTTTTGAAATTACTACGTTCCCCAACAGCTGGTTCCGGCACCGCACGTGGTGCCGGAGAAGAAGGCCAAGAAGGCGGCCACGGGCTCTCGAAAGAGTTCCGTGTCAGGCCGTCGACGCGGCGGACTCCTCCCCAAAGATAGGAGGAGGAAGAAGACTCTCTCGGAGGAGGAGAGAGGAAGAGGAAGGCTTCCCAACAGGGGAGGCCAAGGGTCAAGAGGGGAGAACTATTCCCGGACAGCTCCACCAACACCGACGTTGGCGGAGGAGTGGCCTTCAAGGGCCAGTCTCCGGCGAGATCGTAAATATCTGGATCCACGATATGCAATTTCTTTCGTGTCACATAGTGTCCTACTAATGTCGATATCTTGACCGCAGTCCGGCCGATGATGATCTCCCCGCTTCATCGAGCGGGTCGTTGGCCCCGTCGGATGTGGATTCACTTCCGACTGCCTCTACCCCCCACACCGATGAGGACGATGAGGTGGGATCCCAGAAAGGGACCCATCGGGAGGAGGCTCCGGAGGCGCCGCAAGGCAGCCTCCCGGACTTTTGCCTGGACTCTACGTCGGAACTCATAGTGGTTCCAGAGTCCGGCAGCGCCCCTCAAAGAAGGGCAAGACCGTGACGCCTGCGGCCTCCGTCAACCGGGCGCCGGACAACTTGCTTTGGGCGCTCAAGGCGCTTCCATCGAGGAAGAACCCGCCTTTATTATGAGTGCGGTGATTCAAAGTCCGGCTCGCTAAGAGCGGGCCGACCGAAGCTTCGCATAGCCTTTAACAGGCTTTGAGGTAAGAAGTTAAACTTGTGTAATGTAATACCGCATAGACAGTAGCCCCTGATGCTCGGTTCGGTGTTCGGAAAGAAAAGCCGGTCTGAGGATCTAAAAAGATATTCGCAGGTTGCTAATAAATTATGTCAATATGGTTTTGTAGGCTGTTTTTGCGACCTCTGCCGCCTTGGCTCATGGAGGTTGGTACATTAAAGCAAGATCTCGGCGGTCGGCGAGCTCGACCATGCCAAGAGGCAGCTCGAGGACAAAGAAGGTGAGTAGCACCACTTTGAATTGTTACCTTCTGAGAAAAGGATTTTGGTCGCAATAAAATTAACAAGGATAATATGGGTATTGCAGGGGCCACAAACGAGGTGGCAGCCCTGAAGGAGGCTGTGTCCACGGCCGAACGCAGTGCAGCCGCGGAACAGGGAGAGCGAGAAAAGCAGGAGGCACAGGTGGCGGAAGTGCGGCAAGAGCTCCAGCCTCTCATGGAGAAGCATGAGAGCTTGGAGCGCGCCTCCAAGACTCGAGAGTCCGAGCTCGCCTCGGTTCTCGAAAGTGCCAAGTCCGCCAAGGCCGAGGCCCATAAGGCCCTTCAGGAGGTTGAAGATGTAAAGAAGATAGCGGCGGGTAAGGCATTTTTCATGCAAAGCAAGCATGTTAATGTAAACTACCTGACACTTACCCGCATTCGGAGCTCTCCAGGGGCGTTTGCAGATCTGCGCGTAGTGTGTCGATGCGCCCGCATTCTCTGATGGCGAGGAGGGAGCTCAGCGGAGAAGGTCTTCGGTCTCGATGCGCTCGGGCCGGCCATCCGGTGCCCCAAGCGACCAGTGAAGCGGTGGTCGAACTCCTAAGGTAGCTAAGGAGGCCATGAAGGGCCTTATAGTCCGGTTGTGGGCTCGACAGGCCATGCACAGGAGCTACTTGACCTCGTCTGGCGGTGGTGGATCGTGCCCACAGGTGGAGGTCATCAAGCGCTCCTTTGTATTGAAGGTGCTCGTCGGGCCCTTGCCCGCACAAAGGTGCTGCTGGGCAGGCTGGATGCTGAGAAGCTTCTTCTTGACCGCCGCCACCGGGCAAGGAGTATCGTCTTGCCGAAATGTATTATAAAACTGTCTGAAGGGAGCCCGCGATATTGCGGATGAATGCCCTAGAGATGTAATTTTTGAGTAAACTCGCTATGTATTATCCTATGCGCTGAAAACTTTGTTCATGTGCGCTTTAAGCAACTCTTTTTTAATTTAAAATATTACCTTATGTGCGGCCGTTTATAAAATCTGAGAGATGGCAAGTCGTTGGCTTCAGCCCCCAAGCCGCAAGGTGTTTGGGATAATTTGAGCACTCTTGTTCCCACTTTTGGGTCCATCTAGGGAGGCGCTCAACACAACGAACAAGGCAACCGGACTTATAATGCTTGAACACTCTCACTTAGCCATAGAATTCTATAATTTTAAATTTCAGCGAAGCCCCTAGTATTCGGAAGACCGAATTCGGGGCGCTATCCATGCCTTCGTCAGACATTATCCGGAACTTCGCTCGAAGCGGCGTGAGTCTTTAAGGACCTGAAAAGACCTCTCGAACAGCGACCAGTCTCTCGCCTTATCATGCCGGTCAGTTTTAGCTTTCTCCATCGAGGCGCTCGCCCGGCTCAGCAAGGCGCAATTGCGATGGTTCTCCCAGTGCCACCTTAGCCGACGGAGGCGGGCGTAAGGCACCAAAACGTGGGGCCCGGCAAACCCAACTATTGACCCAAGACATGATTCGGAGCCGATTCATATAATGCTATAAGTTCGGGGTGCCGCACTTGTGAAAGTGTTCGGACTTATCACACCATAATGTGGGGAACATAAGCCCCTGGTGTATTAGGCCATATCAAAATATCTGGTGCAAGATGTCATGTAATGAACATATATATGTAATAACAGCAAAAAGTCTTGCATCATTTATTAAAGGAAATCTGCTATGAGTGCGGACTGATACAGATAGTGTGGTAAGAAAGGGTTTTGGACAAAGTAAACATGTCCCCCTCCAGGGATGGGCTGCGGACTTGGTGTATATAATCAAATTTAATGCTTGTAATTGAGACCACCTGAGTGTTCGTCGCCGCATTTCTTACTCCCCGGCTGTTGCATCATGAGTTCGGCAGGTTCACCGCCGGACAGGGCCTCTGGCTAACGGAGTCCTGTGTATACAAAGAAGGAAAATAATAATAAGAAAGAGTGACACACTTGCGATCCCCTGGTGTGGTCGAGCCGCACTCTGGGTTCATTGTGGTCGTGCCCCTTCCCCTGCGCCCATGGTATCTCCAAAGCGTAATGATGTATGCGGAGGGTTGTTCTTGCAGTCATGCGAGAGCGGGGGTTAGGGCCGCATTGCTACGCGTGCTTGGATCGTGCCAGGTGGTCTTGGTTGGTGTTGCTTCGGGCACGTTTGGCTGTATCCGGCCGTTTAACAGCCGGACTCGAAAATTGCCTTAAAGGCTGCTCAGTACTTACGCGAGAGCGTTGTATGTTCCTCCGTTCGGAGGGCGTTCCGTATTTCCGTTGACCGTGATGACTCCACGAGGGCTGGCATATTGAGCTTGAGGTATGCATAATGCGGCACCGCGTTGAACTTTGCAAACACGGTTAAATGCGAAAGCGAGCGTGATAGCCGTTGCGAAATGGGACTATGTCGAAGATTAACTCCTCGCTCCGAAATTATCCGGGATCCGAAGACCACTTCGGTGTGGTGAGCTGCACAATTGGCCTCCACACGGTATGGCGCCTTTAAAGGTTGTCTTTGTAGGTTTAATCCTTGAGGGGTCTATGCCCATCTTGCGCACTATATCCTGATAAAGCAGGTTCATGCTACTGCCGCCGTCCATCAGGACTCTCGTGAGGTGAAATCCATCGACGATTGGGTCTAAAACCAATGCGGCGAATCCGCCGTGGCGGATGCTGGTCGGATGGTCTCTTCGATCGAAAGTGATCGGACAAGAGGACCATGGATTGAACTTCGGGGCGACTGGCTCCATCGCGTATACGTCCCTTAGTGCATGCTTCCGCTCCCTCTTGGGTATATGGGTTGCGTAGATCATGTTCACCGTCCGCACTTGTGGGGGAAACCCTTCTGTCCTCTATTGTTCGGCGGTCGGGTCTCTTCCTCGTCGTCGCTGTTTAGCCCCTTGTCATTGTTTTCGGCAATTAACTTGCTCTGCTGAACACCCAGCAATCTCTGTTGGTGTGATTAGCTGGCTTTTCAGGGGTGCCATGTATCTGGCATAAGCGGTCGAGTATTCGGTCCAAATTGGACGGACCCGGAGTGGTTCTTTTGAATGGCTTCTTCCGTTGACCGTGTTTAGAGCCTTGGAATCCGGTGTTGACTGCCGTATCCTCCTTATCGTCGCCGTTAATGCGGCGTTTATTTTTGCTTCGACGCGACCTGCCATTGTGGTCCTTAGTATCCGGACTACCAGAATTTTTACTGAGGTTGTTGTTGCGAGCTAGCCAGCTATCCTCTCCCGTGCAAAAGCGGGTCATTAATGATGTGAGGGCTGCCATGGATTTCGGCTTTTCCTCTCCCAGGTGCCGGGCTAGCCACTCGTCGCGGATGTTATGTTTGAAGGCTGCGAGGGCCTCTGCATCCGGACAGTCGGCGATTTGGTTTTCTTTGTCAAGAACCGTGTCGAAATTGTCCGGCGATTTGTCTGGCTGCTGAATTATGTGGCTTAGGTCATCGGCGTCGGTGGTCGCTTTATCGTGCCTTGGAAGTTGTCGAGGAATGCGGCTTCCAGGTCTTCCCAACACCCAATTGACTCTGCGGGCAAGCTGTTAAGCCAATGCCGAGCTGGTTTTTTTAAGCTTGAGTGGGAGATACTTGATGGCATGGAGATCGTCACCGCGGGCCATATGGATGTGAAGGAGATAGTCTTCGATCCAAACCGCGGGGTCTGTTGTTCCATCGTAGGATTCGATGTTTACGGGTTTAAAACCTTCAGGGATTTGATGATCCATTACTTCGTCAGTGAAGCATAGCGGGTGTGCGGCGCCTCTATATTGAGCAATATCACGATGTAGCTCGAGAGCGCTATCTGCTGTGTTCGCCCGGCGGGTTATTGTATCCGGCGCGGTATTATTCGTCATGGTCGTGGCGCCCACATGATCCGTAGATGGATCTGGATTGCCTTGATTTGTCCTCAATACATCTCGCAAGTCCGTAGCGTTCCCTCTTGGCCGTACTTTTGGAGCGATGCCGGGTGCGATCTTGGTGGAGGGCACTGGATGCCTCTCTGTCGCGACCACGGGGTGGTCGATCGGCCATATCGTCTTGCCGGTGATGAAGGTATGTATGCTTCCTCCTCTAATCGGGGAGCAACTTGCGTCTTGGGTAGCTTTTGGAGGCGTTCGAGTTTATACTCCTCGACGCGAGGACCTCGGTCCATCGATCGGCCAGGCAGTCTGATCAGCTTGAAGCTGCTCTGCTTTTTCTTTAGGCTATTTGCCGTGGCGATAAGCCTGCGTTTAAAACGCTCTTGTTCGACGGGATCCTCGGGCACGAGCGAATTAAATCGTCGTTGAGGCTTGCCTCGTCTTCGGAGGGAGGTATATAGTTATAGTCCTCGACCTCTTCATCTGCCACCCTCTCATGAGGGCTTGCTTCTGCATCCTCCTGCGCTGAGTCTTGCTGGAGGGGGTTATCTTCGGCACTCTCTGGGGTGTTATTATCTCCTGTGCCGGAATCTCCATTCTTGCTGTGGCGGGATTTAGAGCGGCGCCGCTGATGCCGGCGCTTGGGTTGTTTCTTTAAGGAATCTGGCTCCGCTGCTTCTTCGTCGTCCCCATCTTTTGGGGTGTCCACCATGAATATGTCGTATGACGAGGTGGTCTTCCAGTGCCCTGTAGGCGCTGGTTCTTGTTCGTCTCCGGCATCGTTGTCCATAGCGTCGATGTCTTCGGAGTCGTAGTCTAGCATGTCGGTTAGATCGTCGACAGTGGCTACAAAGTGGGTGGTGGGTGGGCTCTGAATTTCTTCGTCGTCCGTATCCCAACCATCCTGGCCATAATCCGGCCAGGACTCTCCGGATAGCGAGAGATGCTTTAGCGAATTTAGGATGTCGCCAAAGGGCGAGTGTTGGAAGATGTCTGCGGCGGTGAATTCCATAACCTGCGCCCAATCAGATTCAATTGGCAGGGGCGTGGGAGGTCTGGAGTCCGGCAAGGAGTCCGGCACCTCGGAATCACGAGCTTTGTGAGGGACAAGGTTAGTGTTCGGCTCCATCGCCGTAGAAGTTGCAGCCCCGAGGCGGTGTCCAACCACCGGTCCTCGATCTGGGCGATCGGCTCCGGACTAAGGGCGGGCGGATCATGTCGACCACCGAGGCCTTCGCTCGGTGGCGAGCTAGATCATGCCCATCGCAACAAAGGCGGCGCGCTTGGCTGTGGCTCGAGCCCGTCGAAGATCAAGTCCCGCGGATGTCGGCCGAGAAGTTTAGGCTTCGAATCGACTGATGGCGGGGCATAGCTTTCAATCTACTCGGATGGCCAAGTGAATTAGCCCGCGATCTGCGAAGCCGCCAATCTGAAGATCTTGTCCGGGAGAAAAGTCTCACCACGGACAGCGTCGTTGATTGAAGATGCCATCAAGCCTATCGGTGGCGACGGAGGAACTCTCAATGAAAGCACCAATGTCGGTGTCAAAACCGGCGGATCTCAGGTAGGGGGTCCCGAACTGTGCGTCTAGGCGGAGGGTAACAGGAGACAAGGAACACGATGTTTTACCCATGTTCGGGCCCTCTTAATGGAGGTAAAACCCTACGTCCTGCTTGATTAATATTGATGATATGGGTAGTACAAGAGTGGATCTACCACGAGATCAAGGAGGCTAAACCCTAAAGCTAGCCTATGGTATGATTGTTGTAATGTATGTTGTGTCCTATGGACTAAAGCCCTCCGGTTTATATAGACACTGGAGAAGGCTAGGGTTACACAGAGTCGGTTAAAATGGTAGGAGATCTACATATCCGTATCGCCAAGCTTGCCTTCCACGCCAAGGAAAGTCCCATCCGGACACGGGACGGAGTCTTCAATCTTGTATCTTCGTAGTCTTGGAGTCCGGCGGACGATGATAGTCCGGCTGTCCGGACACCCCCTAGTCCAGGACTCCCTCAAGCCTCCTACTGGATTGATACCTTGGTTCTCAAAAACTGAGGGAAATACTTACGCTACTTTGTTGCATCACCCTTTCCTCTTCAAGGGAAAACCAACGCAGTGCTCAAGAGGTAGCAGTTACCGGAACCCCCCGAGGAAGCAATGGGCCAACATGGGCCATAGGGGAGAGAGAGGACCCCCTCCCCCCCACGAGGAGCCCGAATAGGACTAGGGGAGGGGGCGCGACCCCCCTTTCCCTCTCCCTCTCCTTCTCCCTTCCTTCTTCCCCCTTCCACCAAGTGGAATGCTACTAGGACTTGGAGTCCTAGTAGGACTCCTCCCTCTTAGCGCGCCCTACAGGGCTGGCAGACCTCCCCTCTCCTCCTTTATATACGAGGGCAGGGGGCACCCTAAAGCACAACAGACAATCTCTTGTCCGTATGCGGTGCCCCCCCCATAGTTTAACACCTTGGTCATATCGTCATAGTGCTTAGGTGAAGCCCTGCGCTGGTAACTTCATCATCACCATCGCCAGGCCATCATGTTGACGAAACTCTCCCTCGTCCTCAATTGGATCAAGAGTACGAGGGACGTCATCGTGTTGAACGTGTGTTGAACATGGAGGTGCCATACGTTCGGTACTTGGATCGGTTGGATCGTGAAGACGTTCAACTACATCAACCGCGTTACTAAACGCTTCCGCTTTCGGTATACGATGGTACGTGAACACACTCTCCCGTATCATTGCTATGCATCTCCTAGATAGATCTTGTGTGATCGTAGGAATTTTTTGAATTACTACGTTCCCCAACAACAGGTAGACCAATAGCAATATGTGGCATACGAAAACACACACACACGGAAAGGTAATTGGGGTCGTGCAACCAAGGATGAGCCCAAAATGTGGAAACCATGGAAAATGCTCTTATTGCACAACGCTAGAGAGACGCTAGCACGATTGCTCAATAGGCGGATACGAGACTTGTGCACAACCTACAAAGCAAAAATGCAGCGACTTCTATCCCAAGTATGCTATATGTATGGTATTCCGATGATATGATCCAAGATGATCGAGTATGACAATCTTAATGTAGTATGATGCTATGGTTCTCGCTTAAAAGCTCTTTACTTATATTTCTCTTTTGCTTAAAAACTTGTTTGTCTCTTTCTCTTGTGAGCTCTTTTGGTAGCCACTTGTGCAAACATCACGAACCAATATAGCAATTGTGTATATGCGATAACAACCTTGTGACAGAAGAGATGATACCAAGATATGGACATCAAGATGATGTGATATATGCAATCACTACTAGTGAAAAGCTTATACATAGCATCTTAGCAGTAGCGCTTGACAAAACAGGGCGCTACTGCTACTTAGTAGTAGCGTGTTTAATAAACCGCGCTACTGCTACTACTTTAGCAGTAGCGCGTGCTAGGAAAACGCGTTGCTGCTATGTTTGTACTGGGCGCAAATGGCTAGCCCCACTTAGCAGTAGTGCGTATCTGCAACCGGCGCTACTGCTACATTTCATAGCAGTAGCGTGTATCTCGAAAATGCGCTACTACTTACTTACCTTATCCTCAACACGCGCCCGACCCTCTCACTCACTCTCGCCCGCACCGAACCCGTCGTCCGCCGCCGCCGTGCTGCTCCTCCACTGAGGTACTCCCTCCGTCCCTCCTCGTCCCTCCTCCCTCCTTCCCTCCCTCCTCCTCCAGCCACCCTCCTCCCACCGCCCCTTCCTCCTCCTCCTCCGGCCGCCCCCTCCTTCCTCCTCCTTCGGCCGCCTCCTCCCCCTCCTCCCCCCCCCTCCCTCCTCCAATCCCACAGGCCTCCTCTCTCCTTCCTCCTCCCTTCCCCTCCTCCCTCCATCTCTTTTTTTTTTCTGTTTTTCTGTAGCTTTTTTACTATTATATAATGTAGTTTTTTTACTGTTTTTAGTAAGTGTTTAAAATAATTAGTAAGTAAATTAATAAAACTAGTTGAACTAGTTTATTTTTAGTAAGAACTAGTTGAATTAATAGAACTGATGTATTTTTAGTAAGAAAATTAATATAACTAGTTGAACTAGTTTATTTCTAGAAAGAACTAGTTTATTTTTATTTATAGTAAGTTTATTTTTAGTAAGAACTAGTTGAACTAATAGAACTAGTTGAACATGTCACATTTGTTGTTATTTTTTTAGTTTAAGCAATTATTCCCGCATCGTCGTCGATGATGCCTATCCCGCATCCTCGTCATCGATACCCGTCGTTCGCTAGGGTTTTAGTTGTATTAGTGATGTTATATGTATGATACTATTCGGGATGTATTAGTGATAACTTATAGGGTTTTTTGCAAAAAATCTAGGAGCCCCTCCATCATCCCCGCCGTCGTCCCCGTCACCGACCCCCTCCGACCTCGAGGTGAGACCAGCCAAATCTCCATGTCAATATGAGTCCTATAAGATATGATGTAGATAAACACATGTATATCTTGTGTTGCTCAAATAGGACATGTGGTTTCTCAAGTGGCCGGTCATGTTTGCAGGTTACACCTCGAGTGGCCTATGTTTTGCCAGAGTGTTGATTAATTTCCATTCCGGCAAATTTCTGGTGCTCAATATGTCCTTTTTAAGCAAATGTCATACCGGAATTTTCCGTGAATTTTGGCATGACTTGTGCTAGAATATGTAGGAAATATCGAGTGGCCTGGATTTTCTAGAAAGATAATTAAACGATATTTTGGGTTGACTTTAAGTCTGTTGAGGCCGAAGTATACCGACTGTTGTTGTGGGGGTCGTTTCTCCTTCTTCTTCTTATGCTAGAACCTTTGTTATGCACTAGGGGAAGGAGGAGTAACGACCATCATCGACGGTCGCAAATGTCAGAGAGGAATCAGTGAGGGAGAGTCTCCACCATATATGAGAGGACGAAGAATGTTGACTGTTGTCGTGGGGGTAGCTTCTCCTTCGTTCCAGTGTGCTAGACAATTTGGTGTAATGCACTCGAGAACAAAAGGAGGAGCTACCATCACCGACAGTCGAATATATACACCACGTGAGCTGAGAGTTTTCAAGAATATATGTACTACAAAAACTAAATTAAATATATGAATAATAATGATCTAATTTAGTTTTTCTAGTACATATATTTAATTGTACAAGTTTAATCTTTGAATTATGAACATAGGAAATGTCATCGGACGAAGAAGGTCCCGGGGAGTGCTCCTGGTGCGGCGACAACCGGGGTTTCTGTGATAGGCCTCACTTGGTAGAAGGTCGGCGCTTCAGCATTAAGCTCAAGGAGGCCTTCAATTGTGATACGGTAAGCTATGACGCAAAGTATTTTTTTTGTAATTAAGCTCGACTTCTACTACTTCAACGTGTAATTTTCATCTTTTACAATTCGACTAGCTTATCCCATGGCATGCAAGACGCTATGTCTTGGAGAGGATGGGTTTTGAAGATCTTGAGAGGAATGAAACAAAGAAAATTAACCTAAGGATCCATCATGGTATGGATTTTGAGGTAAATCTATACAATTATGAGAGCGTATCCCATTTTGGTTTCCCGGGTTGGGAAGCACTTTGCAAGATGAATGATTTTCAAGAGGGTATGTTTGTCACCATGGATCTTGGTGATCCTGACATCAACCAAGGCAATTTGGACATTTGGGTCCTTGTTGACACGCTTCCAATTCTACCGCTATGTGAGTTTCTCAAACATAGTTATTAACTAATTTATATTGTTTATTTCAAAATAGTTGACAACTTATTTCCATTGATAGCTTATTTTCATTCTTCAAAGAATGTGCGGAAGATGGTAGACAGAACCTACTACACTGATGGCTCTGAGTTAACTTATCAGGAGAAAAATCATCTAGTCGCATATTGTACTGACCTTGAGAATTATAATGCCTATTATCGAACTCCTCCACATTATGGTCAATACGTGCCACTAGTGCACGTGTTGAACCATGATAACTTCCATGGAGATGTCCTGGTAATATTTTTTACTATTACGACATCTGTGCATCTTTTGCATACTTCTAAAACTGAACTACATTGCTAACTGCTACATCTTTAGCTTGCGTTGGTTTTCATTGAAGAGGAAAGGGTGATGCAGCACAGTAGCGTAAGTATTTCCCTCAGTTTTTGAGAACCAAGGTATCAATCCAGTAGGAGGCTCCTCAGAAGTCCCACACACCTACACAAACAAATAAGAACCTCGCAACCAACGCAATAAAAGGGTTGTCAATCCCTTCACGGCCACTTGTGATAAGTGAGATCTGATAGATATAATATGATAAGATAAATATTTTTGGTATTTTTATGATATAGATTGGAAAGTAAAAGATGCAAATAAAAGTAGATTGAAAACTTATATGATAAAAGATACACCCGGGGGCCATAGGTTTCACTAGTGGCTTCTCTCAAGATGGCATAAGTATTACGGTGGGTGAACAAATTACTATCGAGCAATTGATAGAAAAGTGCATAGTTATGAGATTATCTAGGCATGATCATGTATATAGGCATCACGTCCGTGACGAGTAGATCAAAACGATTCTGCATCTACTGCTATTACTCCACACATCGACCGACTCCTGCCTGCATCTAGAGTGTTAAGTTCATAAAGAACAGAGTAACGCATTAAGAAAGATGACATGATGTAGAGGGATAAACTCATGCAATATGATATATACCCCATCTTTTTATCCTCGATGGCAACAATACAATATGTGCCTTCTTTGCCCGTCTTTATCCTTTGGGAAAGGACATCGCAAGATTGAACCCAAAGCTAAGCACTTCTCCCATTGCAAGAAAGATCAATCTAGTAGGCCAAAACAAACTGATAATTCGAAGAGACTTGCAAAGATAACTTAATCACACATAAAAGAGTTCAGAGGAGATTCAAATATTTCTCATAGATAAACTTGATCATAAACCCACAATTCATCGGATCTCGACAAACACACATAAAAAGAGTTACATCAAATAGATCTCCAAGAAGATCGAGGAGAACTTGGTATTGAGATTCAAAGAGAGAAGAAGCCATCTAGCTAATAACTATGGACCCGAAGGTCTGTGGTAAACTACTCACAACTCATCGGAGAGGCCTTGGAGATGATCAGAGGGCCCTCCATGGTCGATTCCCCCTTGTGAGCTTGGCGAAGGCGCCAAGATGGGATCTCGTGGATACAGAAGGTTGCGGCGGTGGAAATAGTTTTTTGTGGTGCTCCTGGATGTTTTTGGGGTACGTGGACATATATAGGAGGAAGAAGTAGGTCGGTGGACGCTCGAGGGGCACGCGAGGGTGGGGGGCACGCCGGGAACCCTCGTGGCCGCCTCGCTTGTTTCTTGACTTCCACTCCAAGTTCCCTGGATTGCGTTTGTTCCAAAAAGATCGCTCCCGAAGGTTTCATTCCGTTTGGACTCCATTTGATATTCCTTTTCTTCGAAACACTGAAATAGGCAAAAAAAAGAGCAATTCGGGCTGGGCCTCCGGTTAGTAGGTTAGTCCCAAAAATGATATAAACGTGTGAAGTAAAAAAGCCCATAAACATCCAAAACGGGTAATATAATAGCATGGAACAATCAAAAATTATAGATACGTTGGAGACGTATCAAGCATCCCCAAGCTTAATTCCTGCTCGTCCTCGAGTAGGTAACTGATAAAAACAGAATTTTTGATGTGGATTGCTACCTAGCATAATTCTCAATGTAATTTTCTTTATTGTGGCATGAATGTTCAGATCCAAATGATTCAAAATAAAATTTCATATTGACATAAGAAATAGTAATACCTCAAGCATACTAATCAAAGCAATCATATCTTCTCAAAATAACATGGCTAAAGAAAGTTCATCCCTACAAAATCATATAATTTGGTCATGCTCCATTTTCGTCACACAAAAATGCTCTCATCTTGCACACCCCTGATGACAAGCCAAGCAATTGTTTCATACTTTAGTAATCTCAAACTTTTTTCAACTTTCACGCAATACATGAGCGTGAGCCATGGATATAGCACTATGGGTGGAATAGAATATGATGATGGAGGTTGTGTGGAGAAGACAAAAAGGAAGAAAGTCTCATGTTAACGAGGCTAATCAACGGGAATGGAGATGCCCATCAATTGATGTCAACATGAGTAGGGATTACCATGCAACGGATGCACTAGAGCTATAAATGTATGAAAGCTCAACAAAAGAAACTAGTGGGTGTGCATCCAACTTGCTTGCTCACGAAGACCTAGGGAATTTTGAGGAAGCCCATCGTAGGAATATACAAGCCAAGTTCTATAATGAAAATTTTCCACTAGTATATGAAAGTGACAACATAAGAGACTTTCTATATGAAGAACATGGTGCTACTTCGAAGCACGAGTGTGGAAAAGGATAGTAACATTGCCCCCTTTTTTATTTTCTCTTTTTTTTGTCCTTCCTTTTTTTATGTGGCCTTTCTTTTTTTTCTTTGGCCTTTCTTTTTTTTCTTTGGCCTTTTATTTATTTATTTTTATTTGGGGACAATGCTCTAATAATGATGATCATCACACTTCTATTTATTTACAACTCATGAGTTACAACTCAAAACTAGAACAACATATGACTCTATATGAATGCCTCCGGCGGTGTACCGGGATGGGCAATGAATCAAGAGTGACATGTATGAAAATTATGAAGGTGGCTTTGCCACAATACGATGTCAACTACATGATCATGCAAGGCAATATGGCAATGATGATGCGTGTCATGATGAACGGAATGGTGGAAAGTTGCATGGCAATATATCTCGGAATGGCTATGGAAATGCCATGATAGGTAGGTATGGTGGCTGTTTTGAGGAAGATAAGGAGGTTTATGTGTGATAGAGCGTATCATATCACGGGGTTTGGATGCACCGGCGAAGTTTGCACCAACTCTCAAGGTGAGAAAGGGTAATGCACGGTACCGAAGAGGCTAGCAATGATGGAAGGGTAAGAGTGCGTATAATCCATGGACTCAACACTAGTCATAAAGAACTCATATACTTATTGCAAAAATCTACAAGTCATCAAAAACCAAGCACTATACGCATGCTCCTAGGGGGATAGATTGGTAGGAAAAGACCATCGCTCGTCCCCGACCGCCACTCATAAGGATGACAATCTAAGAACACCTCATGTTTCAAATTTGTTACACAACGGTTACCATACGTGCATGCTATGTGACTTGCCAACTTCAACACAAGCATTCTTTAAATTCACAATTACCCAACTAGCATGACTCTAATATCACTACCTCCATATCTCAAAACAATTATCAAGTATCAAATTGATCATAGCATCCAATTCACTTCCTATGATAGTTTTTATTATACCCAACTTGGATGCCCATCATTCTAGGACCAATTTTATAACCATAGAAAATACCATGCTGTTCTAAAAGACTCTCAAAATAATATAAGTGAAGCATGAGAGATCAACAATTTCTACAATATTAAGCCATCGCCGTGCTCTAAAAAGTATAAGTGAAGCACTAGAGCAAAAACTATCTAGCTCAAAAGATATAAGTGAAGCACATAGAGTATTCTAATAAATTCCAATCAAGTAGGTTTCTCCCAAAAGGTGTGTACAGCAAGGATGATTGTGGTAATCTAAAAAGCAAAGACTAATATCATACAAGACGCTCCAAGCAAAACACATATCATGTGGCGAATAAAAATATAGCTCCAAGTAAAGTTACCGATGAACGAAGACGAAAGAGGGGATGCCTTATGGGGCATACCCAAGCTTAGGATTTTGGTTATCCTTGAATATCTTGGGGTGCCATGGGCATCCCCAAGCTTAGGCTCTTGCCACTCCTTATTCCATAGTCCATCAAATCTTTACCCAAAACTTGAAAACTTCACAACACAAAACTCAACAGGAAATCTCATAAGCTCTGTTAGTGAAAGAAAGAAAAACCACCACATAAGATACTATAATGAACTCATTCTTTATTTATATTGGTGTTAAACCTACTGTATTCCAACTTCTCTATGGTTCATACCCCTTGATACTAGCCATAGATGCATCAAAATAAGCAAACAACACACGAAAAACAAAATCTGTCAAAAACAGAACAGTCTGTAGCAATCTGTAACTCTTGAATACTTGTGGAACTCTAAAAATTCTACCAAAATAGGAAGTCCTGGGAAATTTTTCTATTGATCTACAGAAAAAAGAATCAACGCAAAAGCATATTTGTGTGAATTACTAAAATTATTTTCGTGCGTGCAAAAGTTTCTGTTTTTCAGCAGAATCAAATTAACTATCACCGTAGGTTATCCTATAGGTTCTACTTGGCACAAACACTAACTAAACATGAAAAAACATCTAAACAGAATCTAGATGAAATATTTATTACTAAACAGAAGCAAAAAGTAAGAAACAAAAATAAAATTGGGTTGCCTCCCAACTAGCGCTATTGTTTAACGCCCCTAGCTAGGCATAAAAGCGAGGATAGATCTAAGTAGTGCCATCTTTGGCACCCAATTCATAAGTAGCTCGCATGATAGAGTCATAAGGTAATTTAACTTTCTTTCTTGGAAAGTGTTCCATGCCTTTCCTTAATGGAAATTGGAATCTAATATTCCCTTCCTTCATGTCAATAATTGCACCAATCATTCTAAGGAAAGGTCTACCAAGAATAATAGGACATGAAAGATTGCAATCTATATCAAGAACGATAAAATCTACGGGCACATAATTCCTATTTGCAACAATAAGAACATCATTGATCCTTCCCATAGGTTTCTTAATGGTGGAATCCGCAAGGCGCAAATTTAAAGAGCAATCATCAAGATCTTGGAAACCTAGAATATCACATAAAGTTTTTGGAATCGTGGAAACACTAGCACCCAAATCACACAAAGCATAGCACTCATGATCTTTAATTTTAATCTTTATAGTAGGTTCCCACTCATCATAAAGTTTTCTAGGTATTGAAACTTCCAAATTAAGTTTTTCCTCATAAGATTGCATCAAGGCATCAACAATATGTTTGGTAAAAGCTTTATTTTGACTATAAGCATGAGGAGAATTCAACACGGATTGCAACAAGGAAATACAATCTATTAAAGAACAATTATCATAATTAAATTCCTTGAAATCCAAGATAGTAGGTCCAATGCTATTTAAAGTCTTGACCTCTCCAATCCCACTTTTACCAAATTTAGCATCAAGATCTAAAAACTCCGAATTATTGGGACGCCTTTTAACTAAAGTTGACTCATCTCCAGTCCCATAATTATTAAGATTCATATTGCAAAACAAGGATTTAATAGGGGACACATCAATAACTTTTAGATCTTCATCATTATCTTCCCCTAACCCTTCTGGTTTGGCAGCCATCTTATTGACCAAGGTGGCTTGCTTATCAGAAATTTGGGCTATTGATTTTTCAAGACGAGTGATCTGAGAAATCAAACCAAAAAATTCTTTAGACATATCATCAAGCTCTTTGTTCATGTACTCCATAAAACTTTTTTGTTCTTTAAGCTCTTTTCTAAAGAAACTATTATATATGCTCAAATTGTAAAGTCATAAAACTTCTAATGTTTAATTCAATCTCTTACAACCTTATAAGATGAAGATCGATGTTCTTAGGCAAAGCCATAAGGGCAGACAGGCACACAAGAAGACAAGCGAAGGAGAAAGGAGATTGGGAAAGAGAGGGTGAATAAAACGGCAAGGGTGAAGTGGGGGAGAGGAAAACGAGAGGCAAATGGCAAATAATGT
Organism: Aegilops speltoides; assembly: GCA_021437245.1. NCBI lineage: Eukaryota > Viridiplantae > Streptophyta > Magnoliopsida > Poales > Poaceae > Aegilops > Aegilops speltoides. Next base: position 491,108,964 of record CM038147.1, on the reverse strand, counting down.
AATGCGAGGGAGATGAGTTTGTGATGGGTACTTGGTATGTCTTGACTTGAGCGAAGACCTCCCCGGCAACGGCGCCAGAAATCCTTCTTGCTACGTCTTGAGCTTGCGTTAGTTTTCCTTGAAGAGGAAAGGGTGATGCAGCACAGTAGCATAAGTATTTCCCTCAGTTTCTGAGAACCAAGGTATCAATCTAGTAGGAGGCTCCTCAGAAGTCCCACGTACCTACACAAACAAACAAGAACATCGCAACCAGCGCAATAAAGGGGTTGTCAATCCCTTCACGACCATTTGCGATAAGTGAGATCTGATAGAGATAATATGATAAGATAAATATTTTTGGTATTTTTATGTTATAGATTGGAAAGTAAAAGATGCAAATAAAAGTAGATTAAAAACTTATATGATTAAAGATAGACCCCGGGGCCATTGGTTTCACTAGCGGCTTCTCTCAAGATAGCATAAGTATTACGATGGGTGAACAAATTACTGTCAAGCAATTGATAGAAAAGCGCATAGTTATGAGATTATCTAGGCATGATCATATAGGCATCACGTCCGTGACGAGTAGATCAAAACGATTCTGCATCTACTGCTATTACTCCACACATCGACCGACTCCTGCCTGCATCTAGAGTATTAAGTTCATAAAGAATAGAGTAACGCATTAAGAAAGATGACATGATGTAGAGGGATAAACTCATGCAATATGATATATACCCCATCTTTTTATCCTTGATGGCAACAATACAATACGTGCCTTGCTGCCCCTGCTGTCACTGGGAAAGGACATCGCAAGATTGAACCATTGCAAGAAAGATCAATCTAGTAGGCCAAACCAAACTGATAATTCAAAGACATGCAAAGATAACTTAACCACACATAAAAGAATTCAGAGGAGATTCAAATATTTCTCATAGATAAACTTGATCATAAACCCACAATTCATCGGATCTCGACAAACACACCGCAAAAAGAGTTACATCAAATAGATCTCCAAGAAGATCGAGGAGAACTTGGTATTGAGATTCAAAGAGAGAGAAGAAACCATCTAGCTAATAACTATGGACCCGAAGGTCTGTGGTAAACTACTCACAACTCATCGGAGAGGCCTTGGAGATGATGTAGAGGCCCTCCATGCACTAGTAGAAAAAGGGTCAAATGTGAAGCACATTAGTGCCGGTTTGTATTAGAGCCGGCACTAGTGTATACATTAGTGCCGGTTCCAACGGCTAGCCGGGCCGCTCTCATTAGTACCGGTTCGTGGCTAACCTTTAGCACCGGTTTGTGCCACGAACCGGTACTAATGAGAGTGGTGGCGAGGATGTTGTCGATCTGGGCCCCTCCAAAGACCTTTAGTACCGGTTCGTGCCACGAACCGATACTATAGGTCGTCCTACATAAACCCTTCGTCCACCCGAGCTCACTCTGTTCTTCCCCTTTCCCCTCTCCTCTCTGTTCTTCCCCTCTTCCTCTCGAGCTCATCACACATTTTGCCCAAAATTTGTCAAGATTTGAAGGCCCCATCCATTCAAATGATCACAAAGGTTAGCAACTTTGTCCTTTCATCTCTCATTGCTAGATTAGCTCTTGCAATGCTTTATATAGTTACTAATTTGTGAGTTTAGTAATTTGGGAGGAAATATATATATGTGCTAGTATTTGATTTATATGCAATTTGAGGTCAAAATAACACTTAGTTTGCATATGTAGGTGTGGTTTACTTAGTGCCTTCTAAATCTCCGTCGTAACCACCGTCGATCGCCCAAGACCGTCTCGTCAACGGCACCACCTTGTGGTGAGCCTCTTGTTCATGTAATTTTATATAAAAATTGATGTTTGTGTGATTTGGATATATAGTTAATCATGTAATGATTATCTTACCCGTACGTTGTTTGTTATACATAGTGCCATGGTTTTGATATCCGTCCCCGTCGGCCCTCGTCCTTGTTATGATTCGGATGTGGTATATTCTCTTTTAAAACTATTAGTTGCATTTCGTGTTTATGACAAATTATGCCCATCAAGTTGACATAGATATTTTTATCTAGGAGGTATGTGAACCGGAAATTCCAACCGACCCTATTGTCGAGAGGTTAAATTTAGTTGAAAGAAAAAGGAGTACTTGAAAGAAAAATTGAAAAGAATTCAGGGGAGAAGATGGAATTGGAGTTGCATGTTGCCGATGTAAATCGATGATCACAAGATCAAGATGGAGAAAATGCGCTTGAAGAATAGAAAGATTAGAAAATATGCCATCGATAGTGAGGCTTGGTATCATTATCTTTGTTGGATCAATTATTACCTTAGTTGCGATCTTGATCGCATTTGTTGTTGCATTTAAATGCTTTAGCTAGAGAGTTATTTGTTTGTTGCATTTAAGTGTTGTATGAACTTTATGTATGAACTTGTATTAATTTGGTCTATTCGGTGTTGTGTAATGAAGATGAGCCGCAATGGATGTCGATGACCGATGCTCACCCCAGTTCGTTGAGGCGTGCATACTTTTACGCTTCTGGCCGAGGCAAACAAGCGGGCGGATGGTTTTATGCCTTGTCCATGTGGTGTCTATAAGAATGGTCACAATTACTCTACGTCAAGAACCATTCACATCCACCTGTTTAAGTCCGGTTTCATGCCCCACTATAATGTTTGGACCAAGCACGGAGAAAGAGGGGTTATGATGGAAGACAATGAAGAAGAAGAGGACGACGACAGCTATCCTGGCCATGGGTTCCCTGAATACGATGATACAACAATGGGGGAAGAAGCTGAGCCGGTAATGCGGGAAGAAGCTGAGCCGGCAATGCGGGAAGAAGTTGAAGAAGAGGCATTAGATGAGCCCATTGATGATCTAGGTCGGGCCATTGCCGATGCAAAGAGAAACTGCACAAGTGATTTGGAGAAGAAGAAGTTGCAGTGCATGTTAGAGGATCACAAAAAATTGTTGTACCCGAATTGCGTGGGTGACAAGAAAAAGCTGGGCACCACATCTGAATTGCTGCAATGGAAGGCGAGAATGGTGTATCGACAAGGGATTTGGAAAGTTCTTTGGTAATGATAAAGGATATGCTTCCAAAGGACAACGAATTGCCCGAGAGTACGTCTGAAGCAAAGAAGGCTGTCGCCCTCTAGGGTTAGAGGTGCAAAAGATACATGCATGCCCTAATGATTGCATCCTGTCATCATGTGAGTACGAGGATTTGAGCGCTTGTCCGGTATGTGGTGCATTGCGCTATAAGATCAGCCGCGATGAGCTCGGTGATGTCGAGGGCGGCGCCCAGAAGAAGATTCTGCCAAGATGATGTGGTATTCTCCTATAATACCACGGTTGAAACGTTGTTCCAAAACAAAGAGCATGCCAAGGCGATGAGATGGCACTGAAGAAGACCGTAAGAAAGACGGAAAGTTGAGAGTACCGGTGACGGGTCGCAGTGGAGAAAAATCGAAAGAAAGTGCGGAAGGAGTTTACGAGATGGCGCAAGGAGCGTATGGTTTGGTCTAAGCGCAGATGGCATTAATCCTTTTGGGGAGCAGAGCAGCAACCATAGCACCTGCCTGTGACTCTATGTTTGTATAACCTTCCTCCTTGGTTGTGCATGAAGCGGAAGTTCATTATGATGCGGTGCTCATCCAAGGCCCTAAGCAACCCGCAAACGACATTGATGTGTACCTAAGGCCATTAGTTGAAGAACTCTTACAAATGTGGAATGGAACAGTGTACGCGTGCGTGGGATGAGCACATGGGGAAGAATTCGACCTCAAAGGCGTTCTTTGTTCGTGACCATCAATGATTGGCCTGCTCTCGGTAACCTTTCGGACGGACAAACAAGGGATACCGCGGATGCACACACTGCTTTGGATGATACTGACGATATATATTTGAATAGTTGTAAGAAGAATGTGTACACAGGACATCGTCGATTTCTTCCGAGCGGGCATCCGTAAGAAAGAAAGGCAAGCATTTCAAAGGTGAGGCGGATCACGGGACGAAGCCTCTGTTGGGGAACGTAGTAATTTCAAAAATTTCCTACGCACACGCAAGATCATGGTGATGTATAGCAAGAGGGAGAGTGTTGTCTCGTACCCTCGTGACCCGGCGAAGCGATCACAACGTAGAGGAAGTAGTCGCGACGTTCTCCTCGCGATCCGACCGATCCGGCGCCGTTACTCGGCGCCCGAGTTCTTGACACACGTACAGCTCGATGGCGTCCCTCGTACTCCGATCCAGCCGAGTGTCGAGGAGAGTTTCGACCTGACGGCGTGGTGGCGATCTTGATGTTTCACGGCGCGAGGCTTCGCCTAAGCTTGCGACAGTATAACCGAGGTGGAATATGGTGGAGGGGGCACCGCTGCGGCTAAGGAACGATCTAAAGATCAACTTGTGTATTCAAGGTGCCCCCTGCCCCGTATATAAAGGAGCAAGGGGAGGGGCGGCGGCCAAGGGAGGTGCGCCAAGGAGTCCTACTCCTCTGGGAGTAGGATTCCCCCAATCCTAGTTGGACTAGGATTCCTGGAGGGGGAAAGAGAGAGGGGGCGGCCCCTTCTCCTAGTCCTAGTAGGACTAGGGAAGGGGGGCCTTGGCGCCCCACCTAGGGCTGGCCCTTCTCCTTTCCACTAAGGCCCATCGAGGCCCATTTACCTCCGGGGGTTCGGTAACCTCCGGTACTCCGAGAAATTCCGTTTTAGCCGGAACCATTCGAACTCCAAACATAGGCTTCCAATATATCAATCTTTATGTCTCGACCATTCCGAGACTCCTCGTCATGTCCGTGATCACATCCGGGACTCGAACTTCTTCGGTACATCAAAATACATAAACTCATAATAACATCGCCATCGAAACCTTAAGCGTGCGGACCCTACGGTTCGAGAACAATGTAGACATGACCTAGAACTATTCACGGTCAATAACCAACAGCGGGACCTGGATGCCCATATTGGTTCCTACATATTCTCGAAGATCTTTATCGGTCGATCCGCATAACAACATACGTTGTTCCCTTTGTCATCGGTATGTTACTTGCCCGAGATTCGATCGTCGGTATCCAATACCTAGTTCAATCTCGTTACGGCAAGTCTCTTTACTCGTTCCGTAATACATCATCTCACAACTAACTCATTAGTTGTAGTGCTTGCAAGGCTTGATGATGTGCATTACCGAGAGGCCCAGAGATACCTCTCCGACAATCGGAGTGACAAAACCTAATCTCGAAATACGCCAACCCAACATCTCGCCTTTGGAGACACTGTAGTACTCCTTTATAATCACCCGATTACGTTGTGGCGTTTGGTAGCACCAAAGTGTTCCTCCGTAAACGGAGTTGCATAATCTCATAGTTACGAGGAACATGTATATGTCATGGATAAAAGCGGTAGCAACATACTAAGCGATCGTGTGCTAAGCTAAGGAATGGGTCATGTCAATCGATCATTCTACTAATGATGTGACCTCATTAATCAAATAACAACTCCTTGTTCATGGTTAGGAAACATAACCATCTTTGATTAACAAGCTAGTCTAGTAGAGGCATACTAGTGACATGTTGTTTTGTCTATGCATTCACACATGTATTATGTTTCCGGTTAATACAATTCTAGCATGAATGATAAACATTTATCATGAAATAAGGAAATAAATAATAACTTTATTATTGCCTCTAGGGCATATTTCCTTGATCTCCCACTTGCACTAGAGTCAATAATCTAGATTACATAGTAATGATTCTAACACCCATGGAGTCTTGGTGCTGATCATGTTTTGCTCGTGGAAGAGGCTTAGTCAACGGTTGCGCAACATTCAGATCCGTATGTATCTTGCAAATCTCTATGTCTCCGTCTGGACTAAGTCCGGATGGAATTGAAGCGTCTCTTGATGTGCTTGGTCCTCTTGTGAAATCTGGATTCCTTTGCTAAGGCAATTGCTCGATATTGTCACGAAGATTTTCATTGGACCCGATGCACTAGGTATGACACCTAGATCGGATATGAACTCCTTCATCCGCACTCCTTCATTAGCTGCTTCGAAGCTGCTATGTATTCCGCTTCACATGTAGATCCCGCTTCTGACGCTTTGTTTAGAACTGCACCAGCCCGACAGCTCCTCCGTTTAGTGTAAATCGTATCCGGTTTGCGATTTAGAATCGTCCGGATCGGTGTCAAAGCTTGCATCAACGTAACCGTTCATTTATGAGCTCTTTGTCACCTCCATATCGAGAAACATATCCTTAGTCCTTTTCGGTATTTCAGATGTTCTTGACCGCTGTCGATGATCCACTCTGGATTACTTTGGTACCTCCTGCTAGGCTTATAGCAAGGCACACATCAGTCCAGTACACAGCATTGCATACATGATAGAGCCTATGGTGAAGCATAGGAACATCTTTCATTTTCTCTCTATCTTCTGCGGTGGTGGGGCATTGAGTCGACTCAACTTCACACCTTGTAACACGAGCAAGAACCCTTTCTTTGCTTGATCCATTTTGAACTTCTTCAAAATTTTGTCAAGGTATGTGCTTTGTGAAAGTCAATTAAGCGTCTTGATCTATCTCTATAGATCTTAATGCCCAATATGTAAGCAGCTTCACCGAGGTCTTTCATTGAAAAACTCTTATTCAAGTATCCCTTTATGCTATCCAGAAATTCTATATCATTTCCGATCAGCAATATGTCATCCACATATAATATCGAAAATGCTCTGAGCTCCCACTCACTTTCTTGTAAATCTGAGGCTTCTCCAAAAGTCTGTACAAACCCAAATGCTTTGATCACACTATCAAAGCGTTTATTCCAACTCGAGATGCTTGCACCAGTCCATAGATGGATCATTGGAGCTTGCACACTTTGTTAGCTCCTTTGGATCGATAAAACCTTCGGTTGCATCATATACAACTCTTCTTCCGAAAATCCATTCAGAATGCAGTCTTTACATCCATTTGCCAAATTTCATAATCATAAAATGCGGCAATTGCTAACATGATTCGGACGGACTTAAGCATCGCTACGGGTGAGAAGGTCTCATCGTAGTCAATCCCTTGAACTTGCGAAAACCCTTTGCGACAAGTCGAGCTTTATAAACGATAACATTACCGTCGTCGTCGGTCTTCTTCTTGAAGATCCACTTGTTTTCTATTGCTTGCCGACCTTGGGCAAGTCAACCAAAGTCCACACTTTGTTTTCATACATGGATCCCATCTCGATTTCATGGCCTCAAGCCATTTTGCGGAATCTGGGCTCACCATCGCTTCTTCATAGTTCGTAGGTTCATCATGATCTAGTAGCATGACTTCGAACAGGATTACCGTACCACTCAGTGCGGATCTTACTCTGGTTGATCTACGAGGTTCTGCGGTAACTTGATCTGAAGTTTCATGATCAACATCATCAACTTCCTCGCTACTTGGTGTAGATGTCTCGAAACTGGTTTCTGCGATTTAACTACTTTCAAGTAAGGGAGAAGGTACTATTACCTCATCAAGTTCCACTTTCCTCCCACTCACTTCTTTCGAGAGAAACTCCTTCTCTAGAAAGGATCCATTCTTAACAACGAATGTCTTGCCTTCGGATCTGTGATAGAAGGTGTACCCAACTGTTTCCTTTGGGTATCCTATGAAGACACATTTCTCCGATTTGGGTTCGAGCTTATCGGGTTGAAGCTTTTTCACATAAGCATCGCATCCCCAAACTTTAAGAAACGACAACTTTGGTTTCTTGCCAAACCATAGTTCATAAGGTGTCGTCTCAGCGGATTTCGACGGTGTTCTATTCAGTGTGAATGCGGCCGTCTCTAGAGCATAACCCCAAAGCGATAGCGGTAAATCTGTAAGAGACATCATAGATCGCACCATATCTAGTAAAGTACGATTCGACGTTCGGACACACCATTACGTTGTGGTGTTCGGGTGGCGTGAGTTGCTAAACTATTCGCATTGTTTCAAATGTAGACCAAACTCGTAACTCAAATATTCACCTCCACGATCAGATCGTAGAAACTTAATTTTCTTGTTACGATGATTTTCAACTTCACTCTGAAATTCTTTGAACTTTTCAAACGTTTCAGACTTATGTTTCATTAAGTAGATATACCCATATCTGCTTAAGTCATCTGTGAAGGTGAGAAAATAACGATATCCGCCACGAGCCTCAACATTCATTGGACCACATACATCAGTATGTATGATTTCCAACAAATCTGTTGCTCTCTCCATAGTACCGGAGAACGGTGTTCTGGTCATCTTGCCCATGAGGCACGGTTCATAAGTGCCAAGTGATTCATAATCAAGTGACTCCAAAAGCCCATCAGTATGGAGTTTCTTCATGCGCTTTACACCGATATGACCTAAACGGCGATGCCACAAATAAGTTGCACTATCATTATCAACTCTGCATCTTTTGGTTTCAACATTATGAATATGTGTATCACTACTATCGAGATTCATAAGAAATAGACCACTCCTCAAGGGTGCATGACCATAAAAGATATTACTCATATAAATAGAACAACCATTATTCTCTCGATTTAAATGAATAACCGTCTCGCATCAAACAAGATCCAGATATAATGTTCATGCTCAACGCAGCACCAAATAACAATTATTTAGGTCTAAAACTAATCCGAAGGTAGATGTAGAGGTAGCGTGCCGATCGCGATCACATCGACTTTGGAACCATTTCCCACGCGCATCGTCACCTCGTCCTTTGCGAGTTCGCAATCAGTAGTCCTGCTTGAGTTGCAAATATTAGCAGAACCAAGATCAAATACCAGTGCTACTACGAGCTCTAGTAAGGTACACATCAATAACATGTATATCACATATACCTTTGTTCACCTTGCCATCCTTCTTATCCGCCAAATACTTGGGGCAGTTCCGCTTCCAAAGACCAGTCTGCTTGCGGTAGAAGCACTCTCGAGTTTCAGGTTTAGGGCCGACTTGGGTTTCTTCTCTGAGCAAACTTGCTTGCTGTTCTTCTTGAATTCCCTTCTTCTTCCCTTTGCCTTTCTTCTTGAAACTAGTGGTCTTATTGACCATCAACACTTGATGCTCCTTCTTGATTTCTACCTCCGCAGCCTTTTAGCATTGCGAAGAGCTCGGTATAGTCTTTACTAACCCTTGCATATTATAGTTCATCACGAAGCCTTTGTAGCTTGGTGGCGTGATTGGAGATTCATCTATGACACAATCATCCGGAAGATTAACTCCCAATTGTGTCAAGTGATTGTAGTACCCGACATCTTGAGTATATGCTCACTAATGTAACTGTTCTCCTCCATCTTGCAGCTATAGAACTTATTGGAGACTTCATATCTCTCAATCCGGGCATTACATTTGGAATATCAACTTCAACTCTGGAACATCTCATATGCTCCATGACGTTCAAAACGTCGTTGAAGTCCCGTTCTAAGCCGTAAAGCATGGCACATCGAACTATAGAGTAGTCATCGCTTTGCTCGCCAGACGTTCACAACATCTGGCGTTGCTCGGCAGCGAGGTTGTCACCTAGCGGTGCATCCAGGGCGTAGCTCTTACGTGCAGCAATGAGGATGATCCTCAAATTACGGACCCGATCCGTGTAATTGCTACCATCATCTTTCAACTTTGCTTTCTCAAGGAACGCATTAAAATTCAACGGAACAACAAAGACGAGCCATCTATCTACAATCAAACATAAACAAGCAAGATACTATCAGGTACTAAGTTCATGATAAATTTAAGTTCAATTAATCATATTACTTAAGAACTCCCACTTAGAAAAACATCTCTCTAGTTATCTAAGTGATCACGTGATCCAAATCAACTAAACCACAACCGATCATCACGTGAAATGGAGTAGTTTTCAATGGTGAACATCTTATGTTGATCATATCTACTATATGATTCACGCTCGACCTTTCGGTCTCCGTGTTCCGAGGCCATATCTGCATATGCTAGGCTCGTCAAGTATAACCCGAGTATTCTGCGTGTGCAAAACTGGCTTGCACCCGTTGTAGATGGACGTAGAGCTTATCACACCCGATCATCACGTGGTGTGCAGGCACGACGAACTTTGGCAACGGTGCATACTCGGGAGAACACTTCTTGATAATTTAGTGAGAGATCATCTTATAATGCTACCGTCAATCAAAGCAAGATAAGATGCATAAAAGGATAAACATCACATGCAAATCAATATAAGTGATATGATATGGTCATCATCATCTTGTGCTTCATGATCTCCATCTCGCAGCACCACCATGATCACCATCGTCACCGGTAGCGACACCTTGATCTCCATCGCAGCATCGTTGTCGTCTCGCCAAACTTATGCTACTACGACTATCGCTACCGCTTAGTGATAAAGTAAAACATTACAGGCGATTGCATTGCATACAATAAGCGACAACCATATGGCTCCTGCCGATTGCCGATAACCGGTTACAAAACATGATCATCTCATACAATAAAATATAGCATCACGTCTTGACCATATCACATCACAACATGCCTGCAAAAACAAGTTAGGCGTCCTCTACTTTGTTGTTTCAAATTTTACGTGGCTGCTACGGGCTTAAGCAAGAACCAGTCTCACCTCGCATCAAAACCACAGCGATACTTCGTCAAATAGACTCCGTTTAACCTTCTCAAGGACCGGGCGTAGCCACACTCAGTTCAACTAAAGTGAGAGAGCAGCACCCACCAGTCACCTTTAAGCAACGAGTGCTCGCGGCGGTGAAACCAGTCTCGCGTAAGCGTCTGGCGTAATGTCGGTCCGGGCGCTTCATCTCACAATACCGCTGAACCAAAGTATGACATGCTGGTAGGTAGTATGACTTGTATCGCCCACAACTCACTTGTGTTCTACTCGTGCAAAACATCAAACCATAGAAAAACCTAGGCTCGGATGCCACCGTTGGGGAACGTAGTAATTTCAAAATTTTCCCTCGCACACGCAAGATCATGGTGATGTATAGCAACGAGAGGGAGAGTGTTGTCTACGTACCCTCGTAGACCCGGCGAAGCGATCACAACGTAGAGGAAGTAGTCACACGTTCTCCTCGCGATCCGACCGATCCGGCGCCGTTACTCCGGCGCCCGAGTTCTTGACACACGTACAGCTCGATGGCGTCCCTCGTACTCGATCCAGCCGAGTGTCGAGGAGAGTTTCGTCGACCTGACGGCGTGGTGACGATCTTGATGTTTCACCGTGCGCAGGGCTTCGCCTAAGCTTCGCGACGGTATAACCGAGGTGGAATATGGTGGAGGGGGCACCGCACGGCTAAGGAACGATCTAAAGATCAACTTGTGTATTCAAGGTGCCCCCTGCCTCGTATATAAAGGAGCAAGGGGAGGGGGCCGGACCAAGGGAGGTGCGCCAAGGAGTCCTACTCCCTCGGGGAGTAGGATTCCCCCAATCCTAGTTGGACTAGGATTCTCGGAGGGAAGAGAGAGAGAGGGGGGGCCCTTCTCCTAGTCCTAGTAGGACTAGGGAAGGGGGGCGCGCCCCCACCTAGGGCTGGCCCTTCTCCTTTCCACTAAGGCCCATCGAGGCCCATTTACCTCCGGGGGTTCGGTAACCTCCGGTACTCGAGAAAATTCCGTTTTACCGGAACCATTCGAACTCCAAACATAGGCTTCCAATATATCAATCTTTATGTCTCGACCATTCCGAGACTCCTCGTCATGTCCGTGATCACATCCGGGACTCGAACTTCTTGGTACATCAAAATACATAAACTCATAGTAACATCCATCGAAACCTTAAGCGTGCGGACCCTACGGTTCGAGAACAATGTAGACATGACCTAGAACTATTCACGGTCAATAACCAACAGCGGGACCTGGATGCCCATATTGGTTCCTACATATTCTACGAAGATCTTTATCGGTCGGACCGCATAACAACATCGTTGTTCCCTTTGTCATCGGTATGTTACTTGCCCGAGATTCGATCGTCGGTATCCAATACCTAGTTCAATCTCGTTACGCAAGTCTCTTTACTCGTTCCGTAATACATCATCTCACAACTAACTCATTAGTTGTAGTGCTTGCAAGGCTTCAGTGATGTGCATTACCGAGAGGGCCGAGAGATACCTCTCCGACAATCGGAGTGACAAAACCTAATCTCGAATACGCCAACCCAACATCGCCTTTGGAGACACCTGTAGTACTCCTTTATAATCACCCGATTCGTTGTGACGTTTGGTAGCACCAAAGTGTTCCTCCGTAAACGGAGTTGCATAATCTCATAGTTACGAGAACATGTATATGTCATGGATAAAAGCAGTAGCAACATACTAAGCGATCGTGTGCTAAGCTAAGGGAATGGGTCATGTCAATCGATCATTCTACTAATGATGTGACCTCATTAATCAAATAACAACTCCTTGTTCATGGTTAGGAAACATAACCATCTTTGATTAACAAGCTAGTCTAGTAGAGGCATACTAGTGACATGTTGTTTTGTCTATGCATTCACACATGTATTATGTTTCCGGTTAATACAATTCTAGCATGAATGATAAACATTTATCATGAAATAAGGAAATAAATAATAACTTTATTATTGCCTCTAGGGCATATTTCCTTCAGCCTCGCCATCGTACTGGTGCTGATGTACATGATATGGTCAAGGATTTGAAGGTGATATTTGGAAAGGGTCCTGGCGGACAACCTGTTCCGAAGGACGCGGACGGACGCGCACCCATGTGGAAGAAGAAATCTATATTTTGGGACCTGCCATATTGGAAAGACCTAGAGGTCCGCTCCGCAATCGACGTGATGCACGTCACGAAGAATCTTTGCGTGACCTGCTTGGCTTCTTGGGCGTGTATGGGAAGACAAAAGATACACACGAGGCACGGAGGACCAGCAACGTATGCACGGAGAAGATGGCATACATCGTGGTCATGCAAGCTACGCTCTTACCAAAGAAGAGAAGGAAATCTTCTTTGAATGCCCGCCGATATTAAGGTACCGTCGGCTTCGTCGAATATAAAGGGAATAATAAACATGGCGAGAGAAAAGTTCCGAACCTAAAGTCTCATGACGCCACGTGATTATGACGCAATCGCTTCCGGTTGCATTGAGGGGCTTCTACCGGAAAACATTCGATTAGCCATTGTGAAGCTATGTGCATTTCTCAATGCAATCTCTCGAAGGTAATCGATCCGAAATCATACCAAGGTTACGAGAATGATTTGGTGCAATGTCTTGTCGATTTCGAGTTGGTGTTCCCACCATCCTTCTTCAACATCATGACGCACGCCCTAGTTCACCTATCTTGAAGAGATTAACGTTTTGGGTCTGTATTTCTACACAATATGTTCCCTTTGAAAGGTTCATGGGAGTCTTAAAGAAATATGTTCATAACCGTGCTAGGCGAGAAGGAAGCATCTCCAAGGGCCATCAAAATGAGGAGGTCATTGAGTTTTGTATTGACTTTATTCCCGACCTTAAGCCGATTGGTGTTCTGAATCGCGGCATAAGGGCAAACCGGATGGAAAAGGCACGCTAGGGGGAACAAATAATATGTATGGACGGACATTCTCTCACCGAAGCACACTACAGCTTCTACGAAATTCCACCTTGGTGGCTCCGTATATGGATGAACACAAGAATTTGCTACGCTCCAAACACCGGAGCGGTCTCGATGAGTGGATTACACGTGAACAAACCAGAGTTTCGCCAACCGGTTGCGGAACACGTACCATGCATGCCACCTCTATTGAAGATGACCTGTACTTGCTGTCCCAGCTACCATCTTGAATATAATGACTTTCAAAGTGCGAGATAAATGGTAATACATTTTACACGATTGCCCAAGATAAGAAGAGCACCAACCAAAACAGTGGTGTCCGCTTTGATGCGAAAACCAAGACGGAAAGGAAACATATTATGGTTATATACAGGGACATATGGGAACTTGACTATCGACGTGGTTTAAAGGTCCCTTTGTTTGGTGCAAATGGGTCAATATGACACGAGGCGGGTAACGGAAGACCCGCGATGCGGAATGACAACAAGGATCTCAACAATCTTGCGTATGCGAGCAGAACCATTCGTCCTAGCCAATGATGTGGCACAGGTTTTCTATGTGAAGGACATGTCTACCAAGCCAAGAAAAAGAAAAGATAAGGAAGCGAATGCATCGTCGATGAGCCAAAGCGGCACATAGTTCTTTACGGGAAGAGAAACATCGTGGGAGTGGATGACAAGACAGACAAGTCGAAGATTATGAAAAGTTTGATGAAATTGCTCCATTCACGGTGAATATTGACTGAGCATCCCGTTAAATGATGAAGATTTTCCATGGTTCTGGCGCAAAGGGACACACGCGAAGAAAAAGTTTCACACCCAAAGATCTGGATGTGATCGGCTTCACTATCATCACTTTCTTCATGTTTCACACCCCAGGAGGGAATGTCTGTAATAGTTAGGGTTGTTATGTGTTTTGGCATTTGAAACGAAGAAATTTTATGTGCAAACAAATTCTTTTCATGCATTTACTTGATTTTTTTCCAAATTAAATGACCTGAAATTGAAAAGCAATTCAAATGAACTTCGAGAAAAGGTTGAAAGTTGGCATGGTATCATAATTTCATATAAATAGCATGTGCAAGAAAGTAGAGAGGGTTACGACAAAAGCTGGATGCACTTCGTGTACAAAATGGACAATCTCTTTGAAGTATCGGGGTTTCAAGCGAAAACTGAATCATTACAAAGGCATTTCATTTTTAAATAACCTAAGCATTACTAAATTGAATATAATGATAAAACACACTAATATTGAACATAAGAAAAAAGAATCACTTGGAAAAACTTTTTCAAAGTTAAGTTATTCACAAACTAGGGATTCACACAAATTTCAAATAATTCAAAATTTAAACTATTCAAATTTGAAATCTACCGGCACTAAGAGAAAGTTTGTAATTTTTGTACCTAAAGCAAAAATATTCACAAAGAAACTCTAAATACAACAAAAACAACTCAAAAATAAATAAAGGAAAAAATAAAGCAAAAAAAGCCCGCCATCTTTGGGCCAAAGCGGCTGCATCGACCAATGACACAACTTTTCATTGGGCCGGGATGCAGGCCCGCCAAGGCCCAGATAGGCCCACAAGGCGAGGAGGAGGTAGGCCCAGAGGGCTGACTAGGAGAGGAGCTCGAGAGCTACCGACTGGGGCTTATAAACCAGGTCAGGTAGCCCTCGACTAGCGAGGTGGGACTAAACTTCCGACCGCACTGTGCAGTGCACCCCTTTAGTACCGGGTCGTGGCACAAACCGGTACTAAAGGGGGCTTTAGTACCGGTTTGTGCCATGACCCGTACTAAAGGGGTCGCTTCGCCGCTTGGCTCGGCAAAACAGACCTTTAGTACCGGTTGGTGGCACCAACCGTACTAAAGGTGCCTTCTATATAACTAAACACTTCAAAATTTCGCCGCTTTCTCATCTCCTCTCGCTTCTTCTCCTCTTGCACTCCGCCGCTTCGCCGCCGCCGACCCGTCGTCGCCGCCCCATCATCGCCGCCGCCGCCGCCGCTCGTCCCGTCGTCGCCGCCCGTCGTCCGCCGCCCGTCCCTGCGCCGCCGCCCATCGCCGCCCGACGTCTCGTCCCGTCCCGTCGTCGCCGCCGCCGCGCCTTTGTCGCCGCCCGTCGCCGTCTCTTGCCTTGCCGCGCCTCTCGCCTAGCCGGCGGTGAGCGCCTTTTACACACACATACATTGTTAGAATTGTTAGAAATGTTTGAAATTGTTAGATTTGTTAGAAATGTTTGAAATTGTAGAAATTTTTCTGTTTTTAGAAATAGTTAGAAATGTTAGAATTGTTAGATTTGTTAGAAATGTTTGAAATTGTAGAAATTTTTCTGTTTTTAGTTATAGAAATATATAGTTATAAAAAAGTTAGAATTGTTAGAAATTTTTCTGTTTTTTAGTTATAGAAATAGTTATAAAAATGTTAGTTATATATATAGAAATGTTATAATTTTTTTCTGTTTTTTAGTTCTAAAATATTAGAAATGTTATAGAAATGTTAGTTATATATAGCATTGTTAGAAATGTTATAGAAATGTTAGTTATATATATAGAAATGTTATAAATTTTAGTTATCAAAATCCAATCATTAAAAAAATGTTACTTTTTGTGGGCATATAGCTAGTATTTGTTCTCGACGATGCCCGGCCCGCATCCTCGCCGTCGACCCGTCATGACGACGTCCAGCCGACCCATGTCCGGATCGGGCTCACGGCCGGCACCAGGAGGTGCTGCTTGAGGGCGCGCCGCTTGACGAGGAACCCGACCGCGGGTCCATCGTCGACCGATCTCGTTTGGTGGCGTTCACGTGGGCGATTTGGTGCGAGGGACCCGCCCCGCGGAGGTGGTACGTCGCCGTGTCGAGGAGGAGGACGAGCACGTCCATCGCTACATGGTTGCGTTAGAGGCGGCAGTTCTCCAATACGTGGCGATATCTTGAGGATCTCACTTCAGCTATGATCCCGTGAGGTTCCTTCTCTTTGGGTGTTCACTTGCCTGCCACGGAGGAACCGCGAGTGTCCTAGATTCTTCCAGTAGTATTCGATCTTTATTAGCTAATAGCCGTGATGTACTTTTCTATATTATATATTATTCGAGACGATGTATTGAGATTATATCTATTATTCGGGCGATGTATTCGAGATTATATCTATTATTCGGGCGATGTATTGAGATTATATCTATTATTCGGGCGATGTATTCGAGATTATATCTATTATTCGAGATTTGAATACTAAATTGTTTTATATTTCTTTTGGATTAGTTAAACAAAAGCTATGGCGCATAATACCGACAGAGAGGGAGAATGCACCATGTTCGATATGATACGCAGGCGAGATGATAATCAAAATGAAGAAGATTATGATGGCTCGAATTTCTAAACAACACCGGAGAGGGTGATATGATATTCGATCACGACAAAGTCATGAATGATTATGACGATGACGAAGAACATGATCTGAAACAACAAACACCGACGAGGTATATATATATTTATATAAGCGGGCATCGGTGATCATCACATGTTTTAAATGTCTTGAAGATATATTAACGAATCGATCTTTGTTCTTTCAGCCATCCGGATCGAGCAAATCTTCGTAAAAATGATTTAAACGAGGCCCGAACAAAAATTGAAGCCGGGCGTAAAGTACAATATCGAGGCATGCGACCGTCTTGGCAAACCAATAGCGCCTAAGAAGATTGCGAACAAGTTCGTTCGTCGGTCACGGAGTTCTTGTGAAGGACCAACTCGATCAAACTTCAAGAATGGAGGCGCCAAAGAAAGCCACGTCCGGATGTTACTTATGTCGACAAGAATCAAAAGATCGCTTTGGGATACTCTCATGGAACATTTCACCCTACCGATCATTTCACGAAGCGAGATGTGCGAGAAAGTCAAAGAGGCTGCTCTTAAGATGATGGCGAATGGATTCAAGAACTACAAGAATGGTGAATGGAACAAGTACGTCGGCGGAGGAAGGAAGACTCCAGATTCAAGGAACACCGGAGAACCAACGTGATCATTGGGCCGATTTCGTGAAATTCAAGGATTCGGAATTAGCTAAGGAACGGTCGAGAATAAACAAGAAGAATGCCAAAAGAAGGATAAGTTCCATAAGTCAGGCGGTGGCTATCACGGTGGCAATGCCTAAGTGGGATAAGTCGAGAAAGAGATGGAGGATGCAGGTGTCACTCCGGTTACTAAGAGCTGATTCCGCCAGGTCGGGACTTGGTTCTATGCGCATGGGGGAGTTGGACCGGAGATGTGAAAAGTTTCGACGAGGGCAAGTCTGAATGGAGCCGACGATGCGATACTTGTTGCAATAGAAGAGGCACGAACGGGGTGTTCCAGCCCAACAGAGAGAACGACGAGCTTACGCGTGCCTGGGAAATCTCGAACACCGGGAAGAACACGAGGCAAGGGCGCTATTCCGTGGTATGAGGGTTTTCGATCGGAACACCGACTACGTAACCCGTGCGAGAAAGAAGATTGCGGAGGAGAAGAAGAGGAAGATGGAGGAGGAGCAGAGGAAGCGGGACTATGAACGCCTTCAAGGCCTAGAAGCAAGTCAAGCGGAATTGGCGGTCAAATTCCAGGCGGCGAGGAGCAGATCGACTCACTTACCCATCAAAGGGGTCTCAACAGCCGCAGCAGCTAGCGATGATCCAGATTGGATAGCACCGCCCATCCATGCCGAGAAGCGGCGTGGGTTCCGTCCCCGGACGACACAATGTTGGGTAGATACCCGTGGATGACATCACGGAGAACACTAATCGCGAGCTACACTACAAAATGAAGAACATATCCATGAAGGTGGCGGACGGCTCTGCTTTCACAAATCCCCGAGGCAACCTTCCATGGCAACCCGATTCAAAGAGGCTATGCTCGTGTCGTGGTTGATGATGTCTGGACCCATATTCGGGCTACAGACTTGACATTGCTTTGGAGGTGACGGCGAGCTTTCTCGGAGAGGCCAAACATCGATCATCCTATGGAAAAAGGATTGCATCATCTTTCCAAGGCCACCCACACCGGGTCACCCGAGTCCTCGTCGAAGTTCGCCACCGAGTCGCCAGACTCCGCTCCTCCAAGTCCGCAAAGTGTCGGGACAATCCTCCTCCTCCAAGTCCGGCAAAGTGTCGACAATCCTCCAAGTCCGCCACAGCGTGTCGACGTCCCTCCTCCTCCAAGTCGGCACAACCTCGGGCCCTCCTCCTCCTCGTCCAACTCAGTCCGTCGGCCATCTCCGCCGCCTCGGCAATCGCAGAGACACCCGCAGCTCACAGTGCGTAATCAGTCTGGTCGAGGTAGTACAATTTGGAAGTACAAAGGAGGCAAGCGGTATAAATATGGTCCAAGCTCAAGCCTCTTCCGCAGAGGTCTTATGACAAGTCCGAGGAGGAAATCACAGCCATATCGAAGGTCGAGGTGGAAGCCCATTTTGCACCGAAACCGCCACCGCCGCCAAGGAGAAAGTGCACGAGGAAACGATTGACCACTTCATTCGTATGGCTCAACCACCAGCTTCCAAGCTGTTGACACGCACTATGAGCGTCACATCGGAAGTTAAATCGAGCACGTCTACAAAGGGAGGCGAGCACGTCTACATCGGGATCGAGCAAACAAGAAGCAGCTGCCAAAAATGCGGAAAACCATTCCCGGTTTGGAGAACAGTAGCGAATCGATCCCTCGCTTGTTGTGCCAACAACAGTGACGATCTGGCCCCAATATTATTGTGGGCAAACGATTGCATGTTCCCGAGGTGGGCAATGTGGTAATAACGGAGGAGCATATAATGCGGTGAAGTTCTCAACATCATCATTGGACAACTCCTCGAGATCGAGCCCATGCCTTTGCTTAGAGAGGATGAAGTAAACGGCAATATGTCCGGGGCCAACCTTTGGTCGCGCCAGACAAGGTCAAGAACCTCCCAACGAGAATGTATGAATTGCATCAATGGTACATGAACATGACCAAGATTTCAGATCGAGTGTCCCTCATGGTGAATGTCAAGGAGGACCATTACTACCATGAGAAAGCTGGGTCCGTTGAGTATGTAGAACTGTTTCAGTTATACAATAAGGAAGCACTCGACAAATCTATCGTCGGTTGCTATTGTCTGTAAGTGATTTCTTTCTATAATTTAAGTCTCAAGCTAGCTGTAGTGATCCTTTTGAGATCAATCATTACCTGTAATTATCCTCACTATATTCTTTTCTATGGTATTATGCAGGATGAAGATATATGAAATGAGAAAAGGTGGACTCTATGGCATTGGGTTCATTGACCCAAACACCGTTAATCAATTCACATGGATGATAAATGAACATCATGCAAAGGAAGTAGAGGACAGCATGCTAGAGTTCTTGAAGCGCCTCAAATACAATGAAGATATACTACTTCCTTACCACTTTGGGTGAGTCACACTGTCTTGTACTACAAATTCTCTGTTTTTGCCTACTAGCTATAGCTACATGTTTTTGCTAACATATGCCCGCTTAATTAAGACATGTAAACGTGTGCATATGCAGATTTCACTTTGGGTCTTGTGTATCATTAAAGTTGACGCTTGAACAGTTGAAGTCTTGGACTCACTAGTCTAAAAAAACTGACTTTAACATCTTGTATGGGATAGTCAACGGGTAATTTCAATCATTATTAACTATATATCTCGGCCTATTTAGTTCGTCATTTCATGATATGAACTATTTAATAACCCTTTATTCATTTTCTTTGTCGGCGGTAGGGCTTGGGCAAGATTCATCGATCACGCCCGTAATGGAAACAAAAGCTTGAATGGTTTCACCCAAGGTAAGTAATTAAGTAGTACTAGCTAGCTAGCTGCCATCTCTTTAATTATCATGCTTGATTAATTTTTATCTGATCAAATTCCATTCTCGTAAAGGCCTCAAGCGGTAGCGCAGGGTATCGATCTGTGTGCATTCTGCGTTTGCGAGAATATTCGCATGATGGCGTCCGAAAGGAGCAGATCTCAAAGACAACAATGGGTACGCTTGTCGAACACTATTCACAATTTTACACCATTATCGATATCTAGCTAGTCACACAACTAATACACATGCATATTGATCTCCTTCTTAACAGTTCAAAGAGGTGCGGAGAAGCTCATAGAAGCGGAGTGCGTAGAAGCACTTCAAGAGGAAATAAGCGGGATTTTTGCTCGACGAGGTCATAAATCCAATGGAGAATTCTATTACCGCTACCGCCCCAATGAAAACCACTTTCAATTGTCATCGTGCTCAAGGCACCAATTAGACTGGCTCAAGGCAACATTCATATGTAGGAGAAATTGTATATATCTGTACATGTGTGTATGTGTGAATTAATTAATATGGTGGTTTAATTTGTGAGACATTGATGTGATATATATATATGCATGATTGGTTCTACTAGAAATTATATATATATATATATATATATATATATATATATATAACGTGTACAATGTGTGGTATCGTAAAATACCAAAGAAACGAAAAAGAATTAAAATGGAAACACAAAATTAAATGAAAAACAAATCATAAAACTAAAACCCACCAAACCTTATAGTACCGTTGGTGTTACCAACCGTACTAAAGGCCTCGAGTCACCGTACTGGCTAGTGCCACGTGGTTGCTCTTTAGCACCGGTTCGTCTTTGAATCGGTGCTAAAGAGGGGGCCTTTAGTGACCACTAATTAGTGCCGGTTATGTAACCGGCACTATAGGGCCTTACGAACCGGTGCTAATGCCCGGTTCCGCACTAGTGATGGTCGATTCCCCCTCCGGCGAAGCGCCGGTGAAGGCTCCAAGATGGGATCTCATGGATACAGAAGGTTGCGGCGGTGGAAATAGTTTTTCGTGGTGCTCCTGGTTGTTTTCGGGGTACGTGGACATATGTAGGAGGAAGAAGTAGGTCAGTGGGCGCTCGAGGGGCCCACGAGGGTGGGGGGCGCGCCGGGCACCCTCGTGGCCGCCTCGCTTGTTTCTTGACTTCCACTCCAAGTTTCCTGGATTGCGTTTGTTCCAAAAAGATCGCTTCCGAAGGTTTCATTCCGTTTGGACTCCCTTTGATATTCCTTTTCTTCGAAACACTGAATAGGAAAAAAAGAGCAATTCGGGTTGGGCCTCCGGTTAGTAGGTTAGTCCCAAAAATGATATAAAAGTGTAAAGTAAAGTCCATAAACATCCAAAACGGGTAGTATAATAGCATGGAACAATCAAAAATTATAGATACATTGGAGACATATCACTAACTACGAAGTTATTACTATGTTTTTCAACAGAAAACCCCGATGGATTGTGTGCCTCATTTGATGTATCAGAATGGTCGCCTTGATGTTTTGAACATACAACCAGGTCATCCTACGAATCTCACCTGTCCATACCGGATTTCTAAAACCGATGAACACATGATAATCAAAGAATGGAAAATGTATGGACAGTAGTAAGGAGGTTCTTGGAAGCAACATTGTGCGAAAGGCAAGAATTGGAGACACGATAATCTCCATTCTCCATAATGGAGAGTCAGGGGCTATCTTGTTTTATGCTATTTTACCTAAGAGAATATAGTAGGTCCTAAGAGAATGTAGTAGGTCCTATGAGGTACAATATGTTTATGAGAGTTGATGACGAGTAGTAGTTGTGATTATGACTAGTGACCAACTTGCTATGTGATGTCTCATTGATGAAAACGATGATCATGAGGAGGTGTTATATGACAATGATGTATTATGATGATAAGTTGTTAATGATATAATGATGATGATGATGATATTTATTATATCATTGGTTGAAAGAACCGCGGCTTAGTTTCAAGTGGATGTCCATCCACTTGAAACTAGTCCACGGTTCTTTCTCCAAGTGATGTAATAACTCATTATGATGTAAAAACAATCTCTAAATTGTTGCGGTATGAAAACTTGTATAAAGATGTATGAATACAACATGAAATAAAAAAGAAGTAAAATACGGAATAATAGTAGTAGCGCGTGCTGGGAGAAGCGCTACTACTATTTACCAGTAGCGCTCATTGTAGAAAGCGCTACTACTAAGTCGATATTGCAGTAGCGTGGTCCGACCCACGCTATTGCTAACCTTTAGCTGTAGCGCCTTACTAGTAGTGCGGTTCCCTGCGCTACTGATAGGCATTAAACCCGCGCTACTACTAGGGTTTTCCCTAGTAGTGAATGATCAGTAATGTGCACAAGTAACATTGTCGGCAATACTCAAATGGCTAGTCTCGATAGGAAAGGTACGCAAAATGGGCTATGGGGTTATCAATGCAATGCAAGGAATACACAAAGTGTCGTCGAAGTTACCATCAATGGCTATGTCGATGACGAAGATGAGCGACGGTGATGTCGATGTCAAATCGTCCCTAAGTAGATGAAACACGTTAGGAAAAAGAAATTGCAACTCCAATTCTCAAAGACTGAAAGTGGAAAAATTGTCGGAGTTGGTGGCGGGTAAGTGATGGTGGTTGCGGAAAGCTATGGTGGTAGGCTGCAATGCAATGTGGGGTTATTGGAGTGGTGGTATGGAAGCTGTAGTCGGTGGCTGTAAATTTTTGGGCGAAAAATTTCAGTTCTGTTAGGAAACGTCGGACGTCCGATGGTTGTCGGACGTCCGGTGCCTGGGCGATTTCGGACACGGGATGAACTCTAGGGTTCGTGGTGGAGGGGGAAAATTGAGGGCAAAATTTGACAAATTTGTGGATGGAAATGGAGGAAATCATGGGGGAAAGCTAGATCCAGTCGTGGCAAAGCAAATCCATGGATCAAATCCAACCAAGCTTCATCAAAACCAACAAATCACAAAAACAAATTGGGCTATTTTTGTGGGGGATATTCAAAATTAGGACGAAATCAACAAACTAGGCTAGAAAACAAAGAGAGGGGGCTCCAAAACCGTGATCAACGATGCTCATGATACCAAGATGATGTAGGGTAGAACCCTAGGTGCCCGATCTTTCACGATTGGAGCGGATCCCGCGAAGAACACGAGGAACATGAGGAGAAAGAGAACACTCAAACCAACAAGATTCGATTACACATGTGTTAGATCCGAACACACGAAGAGATACAAGATTCAAAGTCAAGGACGAACGATACAAGTGGTGACTAGTTCATCTCCGTGAGGAGGCCTTGAATCCGCGAGGGATCTTTCCGTGAGGGGCCTTGAATCCACGTGTGGATCTTCTCCATAGAGGTCGCGGTCTCTCAATCGAGTAGAACCACAAAGAGGAGCAAAAATCTATCTCTAAATGAGCTAAACCTATGCTGACCTTCGAAAGGGGAAGGAGGAGTATATATAGTCTAGGTGGGCGAAGGGGTACATGGGCCTCTGCCCAACAGGCTGTGCACAAACAGGCGTTGGTCGTCCGAAAGTTACCGGACGTTTGGTCGCTGGCGGGGGCCCGGTCGTCTGGTAGATGCCGGACGTCCTGCGTTTCGGCTCGTATCAGGCGGCGTCGGACTTTCGGTTGGGGTCGAACGTCCGGTGCGTTGGTCGTCCGATGGTCTTCTTTCTTCCGATGTTTCCAAACTGGACTGGTTGTCACGGTCATCCGGAGTGTCGGTCGTCCGGTCCTTGTCGGGCGTCCGGCCGCTGGAGCGTGAGCTGGCTGGGACTTGGGCGGGCCAGCTGGTGCCTCCAGGTGTCGGACGTCCGGTGGCTGTAGCTTCCTGGTAGCTCTTCCTCCTTGTCCTTGTACTCGGTGTCCTTGTCGTCTTGTCCGTTGGGTGTAGTTGTCCCATGGCTTCCCTCCAAGTACCTGATCACTGATGCGGCTTGAACTACGTCGGTATTTCCCCAAAGAGGAAGGGATGATGCAACACAACGACGGTAGGTATTTTCCTCACTGATGAGGCCAATGTTATCGAACCAGTAGGAGAACCACGCAACACTACGTGAACGACACTTGCGCACAAAGAACAAATACTTGCAGCCCGATGTAAAGAGGTGTTGTCAATCCCTCCCGGGTAAAAGATATGTAAAAATTGTAGTAGATTGGATAAATAAATCTCGCAGGAACGCGAGATAAAATAAATAACAATAAATTGCAGGAAGGTAATTTTGTGTTTTTGGATTAATTGATCTGAAAATAAAAGCAAATAAAAATAGATCTCGAAGGCAAATATAATAAAGAAGAGACCCAGGGGCTAATTTCACTAGTGGCTTCTCTCGAGAAAAATAGCATACATCGGGTAAACAAATTACTGTTGGGAAATTGATAGAACTTCAAATAATCATGACGATATCCATGCAATGATCATTATATAGGCATCACGTCCAAGATTAGTAGACCGACTCTTGCCTGCATCTACTACTATTACTCCACACGTCGATCGCTATCCAACATGCATCTAGTGTATTAAGTTCACGGAGAAACGGAGTAATGCAATAAGAACGATGACATGATGTAGACAAGATCTATTTATGTATAAATAGACCCCATCTTGTTATCCTTAGTAGCAACGATACATATGTGTCGGTTCCCCTTTTGTCACTGGATCAAGCACCGTAAGATCGAACCCATCACAAAGGACCTCTTCCCATGGCAAGAAAATCGATCTAGTTGGCCTAACTAAATCAAAGATTCGAAGAAGAAATACAAGGCTATAAGTAATTGTGCATATAAGAGATCAAAGAAACTCAAATATCTTTCATGGATAAAAACATATATCTGATTATAAACTCAAAGTTCATCGGATCCCAACAAACACACCGCAAAAAGAGTTACATCAAATAGATATTCAAGAGACCATTGTATTGAGAATCAAGAGAGAGAGAGAGAGAGAGAGAGAGAGAGAGAGAGAGAGAGGAAGCCATCTAGCTACTAACTACGGACACGTAGGTCTACAATGAACTACTCATGCATCATCGGAGAGGTACCAATGAGGATGATGAAAACCTCCGTGATGGTGTCTAGATTGGATCTGGTGGTTCTGAAACTTGCGGCGGCTGGAATTGATTTTCTTCGACTCCCCTAGGGCTTTTGGAATACTGGGGTAATTTATAGAGCGAAAAAGCGGTGCGGGAGGCAAACGAGGTGGGCACAACCCACCTGGGCGCGCCTGGGCCCCCCAGGCGCACCCAAGTAGGCTGTGCCCCCCTCGGAGCTCCCGTTTGGTACTTCTTTGACCCATCATGTGTCTTCTGGCCCAGAAAAATTCTCCAAAAAGTTTCGCTGCGTTTGGACTCCGTGTGGTATTAAAAAACAAGCAAAAAATAGCAATTGGCACTAGGCACTATGTCAATAGGTTAGTCCCAAAAAATGGTATAAAGTTGCTATAAAATGATTGTAAAACATCCAAAAATGATAGTATAACAGCATCTGACAATCAAAAATTATAGATACATTGGAGACGTATCAATCACACATATGATTTTTGCTTGAGGTAGTAGTCATGTCTCATATGTAGAAAGTGGTAGTTTAGAGAGGAGCAAGTTCACCTTAGTTTCGATAGCCTTTGCTCGGGGTCTTGTCATTGGTCTGAGTGGTGTCGTGGGAGCCGTAGGTAGGTCCATGGGGATGACCGTGGGATGCTTCACATCATAATGGGTCGAAAGCGGACAGAAAATGGATGATGGTTCGTTTGCAGCCGCGCGTTGGAAGGCCTCTTTGTTCGTTTACCCCCAAATGGACGCGAATGGACATGATGGGGTCGCGCGTTAGAGTTGGCCTGAGAGAAAAAAATCGCTAGGAGGAACCCTCCAGCGAATGTTTCACGCTTCCCCGGTCGTTGCTAAGGTGAGGGTCCAGCACAGCCACTTAACTGATTTTTTTTGCAAAAATGAATGCCATCAACAACAGAGCTTTAATTTATGAAAAAGGCATAGCAATGTAAATTTACAATTTTCATGATCTAAGTTTAAAAAAATTGCCATGCTATAATATATAAAACTGCCATCCTATAATTTGTAAAATTTACAATTGTATCTCAAAAATAAATGTACCGTGTTATCTAGAAAATAAAACAGAGAAAAAAATTACACACAAATTTGCCATGGGTGTACATAATAAAACTACAAAACAAAAATTGTCATGCTCTAAAGTAACAAAAAATTGCCGTGCTCTAAACACCACTCTAAAAATAACAAAATATTGTAATGCTCTAACCAGCTCTAAAATAACAAAAAATGCCATGGTTTAAAACAATTTAAATTGTCGTGCTACCTACAATAAAATTATCATGGTACGATTAATAAAATTGCCAGGTCTTACTGAAAAAATTGTCATGATCTATAGTAATGAAATTGCTGTGTCATCTACAATTAAATTACCATAATCTAATTAGTAAAATTGTCATAGAGTAACTGAAAAAATTATCTTGGTCTAAAATAATGAAATTGCCATGCAGTCTACAATAAAATCAACATGATCTAATTTATAATTTTACATGGTCTAATTGAAAAAATTGCATGCTATCTACAAAAACCACCATGGTCTAAATAATTAAACTTTCACGCTACCTACAATAGAACTATCATGGTCAAAATAATTAAAAATTGGCATAGACATATGGAAAATTTGGGAATGATGCATACGATTAAAAATGTATTTTTGTGTTTAAAAAACGTTGCAAGATAAATCAAAACAATTTGCAGTAATGACCATTTGTACCTAGCAAGAAAATTCGCCATGTACACTTTAAATAAATTGCCATGTACCTTTTTTGCATTTTTTCACACTTGGCAAAAAGAGAAGCGAAAACAAAGGATCGGGATTCAAACAAAGGTCTCCGGCGGAGTCGTGAGGTGCTAGCCAGTGTGGTGGGTAGGTCTGTTTGGACAGAGGAGCGTTCACGTTGCTTTTGTTCCCGGTGAACGGCTTTCTAAAGCTGATGTGCCTCCTCACCCTGCTCCAAGATCCGGGTGACACATCCGACGATGACGAGCACATTCGTTGGGAGGGAAAACATTTATGCCATTCGCCAAATATCATTTCCCCTCTTTGGAGGAGGGGAGTTGCGTACAAGGATAAGGTGTGAGATTGAACGACTGACGTGGGTTCGGTCATACGACATGGGAGTAGGCCGATCCGGTGCTAGATCGGTTGATCTACGCAAAGTAGTGTCTGACGACACAATGGTCCGATCCAACGGCACATGATCTCGTCGATGCGATTGTGTTTTTTTAGGGTTAGATCTGATCTATGATCCAACGACGCATAACACGACCGGTTGAATGCCAGATTGGTCGCCAATTTGAAATACTTCCCGTTAATGTCTAAAAATAACTTTCATACCCAAACAATTCCATGTACGAGATTGGGAAGGTCATATTTAAGCATTGTTCTCGTTCTTGTAATCAAGCGTTTCATGTGCTAGCTTATTTTAGTTATGGTAATAAGAGTTTGATTAGTTGGTTGGACGAGACTCCTGATTTTGTTGTAAGTGAGCTCGTGTACGATGTAAATATCAATAAAGCTAGTCATGATGTCCTTCTCTAAAAAAAAGCCTTCACGCCAAAAAAAAATTGTGGGTCACTTGGAGTAAAAAAGCATGCAATAGCTAGGATTCAAAAAACTTTCCATATAATGTCTAAAAATAGCCATTGTGCTTAAAAGACAGCCTTTTGGATAATTTAGAATTACAAAAAAACTTCCAATAGCTCCATGGTTTGAAACACTTTTAGGGTATCTCCAACGCCGCCCCTCAAAACACGGACAAGTATCCGTCCGTGAACATGGCTACTAGAGCCGGTCATGTAATCCTATACCTCAAATGTTCGCTTGTATTAACTTGAAAAACTGCAAGATTTGGTGTCCAAGACGTCCACCGTGACCCCTGCCCCCGCCGCCAAAGCTGGGAGTGACGTTTTCGATTCCTCCCGATTCTGACCGTTCCCCTCCCCTCCATCGATTGAAA
Organism: Aegilops speltoides; assembly: GCA_021437245.1. Lineage (NCBI taxonomy): Eukaryota > Viridiplantae > Streptophyta > Magnoliopsida > Poales > Poaceae > Aegilops > Aegilops speltoides. Next base: position 491,080,584 of record CM038147.1, on the reverse strand, counting down.
CGGTCACCACCGCACCACTGTGGGCCGCCGAGCCACGACTCTGTTTGGAACTATCGCTGCTCAGGCGACATTGCGCCACCGGAGTTGGCCGCACCCACGTCTCCCATCTGTCCCATGCCCCGCCTTTCCTTAGCCTCCAGTGACTTTCACCAGTCAAAATCAAGCTCGGCGCCCTGCGATCGTCAGATCTGCCTCCCAGCCTCCCCACCGTTGAATCTCACGCTTAAATTGTTTTTCAAATTTTAAGACAACAGTTTTCCCCCGCAAAAATAAAATAAAATAAGACACCAGTTTTAAATTAAAGCGGTTGAGACACCAGAAACTTTTCTAGTGCCTAAAAATCTTCTTCTTTCTCCTCGCCTTTCGAAAAAAAAAATCATTTTTTGGGCCATAAAATGTTCAGCATCCGTTGAAGATGCCCTAACGTTCGACTAGCCGTCTCTCTCTCGTCTGCCGCCGTCGGCGTCGCCCTCCATCCCGCGGCGTCTGCTCCGTCGCGTACACGCCCCAGCTTCGCGTGACCCCTTGTCCGCGACCCGACCCACTAGGAAACCAGGACGCGGGTACCACCCACCAGTTAGCGGGCAAGTGGATGCGAACCCGAACCAAAAAACCCGCCTCCGGCGCCACGTGTCACCAGTTGGAATAAAGTCCCGCCTGTCTCCTCCACCGCTCCCTCTCTCTCGCTTCGCCCCCCGCAAAAACCCTAGAGACCTCCCGCCTCGCCTCGCCGCCGCCGCCCTCCCCCCCCTTGGCGAGCCGGTGAGCCCCCCCCCCCTCCCCCCTCCCCCCCTTCCCCCGCCTCACTCTTCGCTCCTCGCGCTCACCGGGCTCTGGATTTTCTTACCCTCTCGCCAGGGATTCCAAGCGCGATACATCTTCCAGGGAGGCCGCCGGGCGCGGAGGCGATGGTGGCCGAGCTGCGGCGCGACGACATGGCGGAGGAGGCGGGGACCATCCGCGACTCCGTGGCGTTCCGGCTCGTCGAGCGCGTGCTCCAGTCCGTGCGGATGGTGAGTCGTGGCTCCAGCAGCCCCCCCTTTTACTGCCCGTTTGCAGTTTTGATCCGAGTGACGCGAGCCTGGAGCAGGGGAAACGCTCGTTTTGTTGCTGGATCGTTATCCTCGAACGTTTTTAGCTTGAATTGCACTCGCTAGTAAAATTAGCGCTTTAGCTGGTACTTTGGAGTTTGGACTGCAAATTCCCCCCATTTGAGTGCCGGTTGCAATCATGGAACCGAACCAATTTAACCACATTACTTTAGAAATCAGTCAGAAGTATACAGTCTCCTATTTCATTGAAAAGCCCCTTAAATTGGTATGATCCTATTGGGAAACCCCGCAGCCAACAAACGGTTTAGCACTTCAGGTAATGGTACTATGGCCCAGTTCTTTCCGCACAGGATTCTGCAGAATCAAGATTCTGGAAAATTCTCCCAGAATCTGTCGTCGATTTCTTTTCTGAGATTGTAGTTTGAGATTCTGAAAAGAGTTGTGTGCCGAAATGTCTGTACCACCCTTAGACAGAAACTGTTTGATGAACTGTTAATACTTTGTTGTTTCTAACAGTATCTTGTTGAATATGAGTACGAAAGTGATTTACAAATATCATGAAGTGCTAAATATTACATTTGGAATGGATCCAAAGTTTTGTTCCTTCAGATTCTGGGAAAATCAAGGTTTTTTGGAGCTTTTGGATTGCACTATGATTCTAGAGCCCTCTCAAAATTTTGGAAGGCAAATCGAGTTCTTTTCGCTCAAGATTTCCCAGACTGAAATTCTCCATAATCTGCTCAAAAGAACTAGGCCTATACTTGACAGAGGTAGGACATGATTTGAGACAATAAATAATATAACTTTTACATAATAACCAAATGTGAGAATCTTTTGAATATGACCAGTGTTTATTTCATTGGAATGCTTAATGTCCAATTTGATGGCGTTGTGATATTGAATTTTTATTTATTTTTGGTTGAAATTGCTGTTGTTACTCTCTGGAAGTCAGGCACGAGTAAAAATCTAATTTGATATACAGCTTCCACCTTCTTCCCTGAGACTGCTCGGGCAAAGGCAGAGCATGTAATGATCGTAAAGGCATCCTTCCTATGTGGAGAAGACGTTGGGGTTCTGGGGCCTTCTGGAGTCTGGACCCCATGATATACCTTGTTCACTTCTGTTGCGTGTATTGAAGTCAATTTGGGGAGCCAGGTGCTTGCGTCCACCCCTTACACATTCAGGCCATCTGTTGTGTACTATTGAGATCAAAGATAATAATTGAATGCATTCATTTATCATTTTATAAATAATGCATTTCTTCAGAATAATATCGAGACATCTAGTAGTGGGTTCAAGTTCGAAATTCAAGGCTGTTATTGAAGATGTGAGACACTATGCCAGATGGATGTGCAGTGTGAGAGTTAGGATAATTGTAAGGTGATTATTTTCCTATGGATGCAATTTTTTGAATGCCAATTTGTGGGTTAGGCAGGAGGGCGCATGTTTCTATTCACACCTGAAAATCACGAAGGAGCTTCCAAATGCTGCATGTTTCTGCCAGCGAACAAATAGATTTATTCCGCCTCAGGCATTTTTAGAGAGTACTTATTATTGCCGTAGATATGTATTTTATGCAGGACAGCCATAACTCCATAACCGTCTCGCTAGATAAAATGTCTTATATTTTGGTAGGCTAGTTAAGCCTACCAAAACGTCTTATATTTTGATACGGAGGTAGCACTTATGTTGTTTATGGGCGTTATTTGAAATTCTTTCCTGTTCTGACTGCTTATCGTTAAGCGTACCAAAACGTCTTATATTTTGATACGGAGGTAGCACTTATGTTGTTTATGGGCATTATTTGAAATTCTTTCCTGTTCTGACTGCTTATCGAGTAATTTCTTCAATCAGATCTTATTGCGGTATATATGCATTCTGCCGAGAGTGACTGTCACATTCTATCGAGAGTGACTGTCATACCTGATACCATACTCACTGGGGATACAACCTAAAGTACTGTTGTTTTATGGGTGATTTATGTTGCGTGAAAATCTATTCCTGCTCTGACTCCACTTATCGAGTAATTCACTCGTCAGGTTGATCCTATACTAGAGCAGTCCATTCCGGCCATGGTTTTTGTTGTGTGGCATCAATCAACTATATATATTTCAAGAACGCCTTTTGAACCGTTGACACCTTGTCTTTGATTTAGGAGTCGTTTCTAATTGACCCGTATGATCTGGAGCAATATAGGATGATGGTAGGCACTCTAGACACCAGCAAGACAAAGAATCGTGACGACGAGGCTTTGTATGTGGTAATACATTGATCCTGTTAATCTATCCTACCAGTTTTTGTACTTGGCATCACTTCTGATAAAATGCACATATTGCCTATTTTTCCAGACGTATTTGAAGGCATTGTCAGAAGCAGTATCCAAACTAGACATCATGTACCATCATTCGCTTTTGAACAATGTAATCTCATATTGACGACTTACTCTTACATCTCCATTTGGTTTGTCGAGTTACTTGAATCTCATCACTTAAAACACATGCATTTCAGATATTTGCTGTCCGCATCTGGTACTTGCAAAGAGATACAATGGTTGCTTTATTGGACCTAATAACCAGATTGGTATTCTTCTAATTGCACCTACATTATTTCCTGCATGATCTGCTTATGACTGTCTAACTAATAGATTATTCGTCCATTCAGGCTGCAGTGGCAGATCAGTATCTCAGAGAATGTTTGCAGATGCTTGTGAACAACTTCACTCCGCCTATTGTTGAACGCAATGAGGTGCCTACATGGGCAGTCTCGAGGAAGAAGGATATTTTTTCTCATCTGTGCGGGAGTTTGAAAACGATCTCCGATACTGTACCCTTAGCACCAAGGATGTTAAGGGATATAATAGATCGGAGTATGCCGAAGTTATTTGATAACAAAGCTGTAAGTGTGAACTCTATAATACATTTTCTGTTTTCATAGTCTGTTGAGTTCTATGAGTTGCTTTTCCTAATTTTAGCTTGAATTGATACTAGGCTAACTAACACACAGATGCTGAAAAGTGGTCTTGGTCTCCCCAGTTCACATTCTAGTTAACCATAAATCCTTAGACACTACACGGCTACATCCTTTAACAACACTGCAGATTGTATTGAATATAAATGCCAATTTGCCATCATTTTAGCTTCTGTATGTTTGTGCGATGACCTTATCTCGAAAGCTTCTTCTATATCAAGTGATAGTTGGCATTTGACTCCTTGGCCTATCAGCTTTTGTTGACAATTTATGCTTCCTGTTTTTTTTCACTTATATGCTGACAATTTAGCCGACGACTTTGCTCGTTATTCATAGAGCATCATTTCTTACTTTCTGGTAATGCCTTTTGCAGAAGATGATCTCGTTTGTCGAGTGCATGTTGGGCCTAGATACTGACAGAATGGGGGATCTTATCGGAGCTATTTTGTTGGCCAAAGTTGTTGATCTTCTTACAGAATTGGATGTATGCTTCTTTTTTCACTACTAGTCTACCTTGCAAGGTCTCAACTGATTCTTGACCTCGTTAGTTGATTGGTGAACTTTTCAGGTTAATATAACCTGGGAAGATATTCTTCAAGAGGAACATGACAAAGGTATATTTGAAATGGAGCTTGAAGATTTGGATGCCGATTATGATGGGGATGGCTTTGGACAAGCAGGAACAAAGGTTTGGGTGCTATACTTAAAATTTCTGCCTAACTAATCGGGTAGTTTTATACAAAAATTGCCAACTCTTATTTTGTTGTTTAGGTCTGTCTTGGAGGAAATGCATGTGCTGAAAAGCTTGATGGTTTAATGGTTGTTGTATGCGAGCACCTTAAGTCATTAGATCGTCAGCGCCTATATAAGGTGAGTACATGCTATGCAGTTTATGCAGGTCTTTGCAGAAAAAAATCTGTTGTCATATTTTAGCATCCCTAACTTAATTCTTCCACTCGCTCCAGTTCATGAGCAAGTGGCGTTTTGGACATATCTTCAGTCAAACTTTTGAAGATTTGACTGCCAGTATTGTTTTAAATACTCCCTCCGTATCAAAATATAAGACATTTTTTAGGCTAGTTTAGCCTACAAAAACGTCTTATATTTTGGTACAGAGGTAGTACATTGGAAACATGAAAATCATATGTATATATTTGTCTCAAAAAGTAGCTCTAAAATATTGTAGTTTTATAGGGTCTTATGCATATACGCTAGTAGAAATTAGCGGTCACCGCTAAAAAAGGAAATTAGTTTTCATAGTTAAATCTTGAAGATTGTATCAATGTCCAAAACGCCATCCTTTTTGTGAACTTAAGGGAGTAATAAATAAGGAAATTAACTGTTAAAGCTGAATGTTAGTTTGTTCTATTTGTCACTTCTCATGTTCTTTTTTGAACTGGACAGGAATTTGTCATTCTGCAAACTATATTTCGAGCATCTCTGCTGAGAGTGCACAGATCAAAATTTGCCCAGGTCAGGATTCACTGTTATTTGGTGTATGTGTAAACTAGATTCACCGGGCTTTCATGATCGTATTGAATTTTATTCACCTTCATGTTTTCTCAATTGCTTATCGCCTCATCTTCCTTTTAATTTGGCTCTGCCTGCCGTTGTTTGCAGTTTATCATGTTCTATACCTGCTCACTGGATCCTAAAACCCTTGGTGATGGTTTTGCTGTTTTTCTTACTGACATTGTTACGAATAAGAAAGAGGATCCAATTTCAAGGTATGTCTTAGCATGTGAGGCATACACCGTATGCACATCACTTCTATTTATATGTCATGTGTTATTAGCTGCGATCACAACTTGCTTTACATGTTGTGATGATTCGTAGAATCTTTGGTTTGTCGCCACACTTTGCTTTACTCATGTTTGGCCTTTTGATAATCTTGTGGCTGGTGTTTGCTTTGTGACAACAGTTGCGGCGATCCACACTTCTTGGATCTTTCAACCACCTGTCATAGACATGACTTTTTGCCAAGTTGCCACAAATTTGGCAAAAAGTGTTTACATAGACAATTCATGAATACACCCCTCATATTTTCTGTTGCTACAGTGTAGTATATTCTGTTATGATTCCCATTTATAGCCTAAGCTTTTGTACAGGTTGAAGAAGCACTAATTGCCACTTATGTTTTGAAGTGCAGAATGTCTGCAGTTTCATATGTTGGAAGCTATTTGTCTCGGGCAAGGTTTATTTCTGCCGATACGGTTGTTACTATACTCAAAAAGTAGGTGCCCTCTAGAAAATTCATCTATTTACAACTTGCCTGATGTTTGTTCTGAGATCTGAAAGTAACTTTATTTGCTTTACACAGATTAGTAGATTGGTGTGTTGAATATTGTGACCATCAGAGCAAGAGAGAGGCCACACCAATTCCAAATCATCAATTATTTTATGCGACCTGCCAGGTTAGTTATGCCATTGGGTCTCTGGTCGCTGGACCGAATCTGTGTGCTACATACATTTAGTGTTAGTAGTGCTTTTTCAGTATTTTCATCACACTAAGCATTTATTTTCATACATTTCTTAATCTGCAGGCTGTGATGTATGTCCTTTGCTTTCGCTTGAGATCTATTATGGATTATCCAAATCTTAAATCAGATCTGTTTCACATGCCTTTTGGATTTCTGTTTCGCCACCGACTAGAACCTCTAAAGGTTTGTATGGCATGCACTCTCTGCCTCCTTTGATAATATACCCTCTTTAGGTATCTCCATGAGTGGCTACATTTTGATGTTTGGAGTTATTAACTGGCAATACTATGCTATTTTGGCAATTCACAGTGTCTTTTGATATCCTAGGTGTGCTTGCCTTCAATAGTAAACGAGTTTCTGAGACAGGCCAAGGATGCCGGATTGGTCGCTGCATTTGTGGATTCAGCAGCTGAAGATGCAATTGAATCTGATTTGTCCAAGACTTTTGGAGGGATCAATAGACTTGACATGTTCTTCCCATTTGATCCGTACCTGCTAAAAGAATCTGACAGGTTTGCACCACTGACATTTTTTACTTTTGAAGCCTACTACAGCGGCAATGAGCCACTGCTCTTTGCATTGTTTAGGGCTCTTTCCATTGTTTGTGCTATGTCTAGCAAACCTTGTTCTTGTTGGACTTTTGGACTTCCCGTAGGTTTCAGTATTATACTTTGAGAAAAGCTGTTTGGGATTTCAATTTGTTTTATCTGTATCTGGAGGACAGGTGCTAGTTGTCCTCGTCATACTCACAGTTTTGCTCCACTTGTGCTTGCAGATATATCCGACCGAACTTCGAGTTCTGGTCCATGGTCAAGACAACGTACAGCGACGACACCGATGACGATGACGACGAGCTCGAGGACCTTGACGCCCCTGGGATGAACGTGGGCAGCTTGGATGATCATGTCGAGATAGACATCAACAGTGACGACGACGACCTGGAGTACTCAATGAACAAGATGTCTATAACCCCGCACCACTCTTTCTTCCACCAGATGGCCATGGACAGTGACGGTGGCCTCAGCATGCCCGCAAGGATCAGACCTTCGACGAGCCCTCCGTCGCGGTGGGCCATGTCAGGAGAATCACCATAGATGGAAGAAACAGCTGGATACTTGGGGCTGTCCAAGGAGGGTGTATGCCTGTCAAACTGATACGGGGCACTCTGTTGTAGTGGGGTCAAACAACCCATTCATTTGCAGTGTATTCAGCCCAAGTAGTTCGAAAATTTTGGGTTGAGTGTATGAAGTACAGATGTTAGAAAACGTAGTTGAGTGGTTGTAAGATTATATATTATACTGCCACTAGGCTTGCATGAGTAAGACGATGATATTTTGATGTAGAACGGTCTGTCAACAGGTTGTTTCACTGGAACAGCATCGGCTTGAGTGATATATCCTGTTGATTCTTGTTGTTGTTTCTGTTGTACTCCCTCCGTTCGGAATTACTTGTCTCGAAAATGAATGTATCTAGAGCTAAAATACATCTAGATACATCTATTTCCGAGACAAGTAATTCCGAACGGAGGGAGTATGTATGTTTGGTTGATAGAAGAGTGTAGGTTGTGTGGCCTGTTTCTGTAAAGCTGTTGCCCTCTTTTTCCCTTTTTTTTGACATTTCGAATTTTGTGCATGACGTCAAGTTTCATTTCATCACAGAGATAGCAGCCTGGCGTCAATAGTTACCAATTTGAACTACGTATGCTTCTTCTGCCCAGGCCTTTTAGTCCTCGAATTTTGAGTTTGACTAGAACTTAAGAGTAACAACATACTCCCTCATACATGTTTGTGGTGTTTGTGTTAGATGCATCAATATCTTGACTAATCTAAGACAAGCTTTTAAGGATGGAGGTAGTACAAGTTATAGTAGTGTAACATTGGATTCATATTGAAAAGAAGCTGACCATCGAATGTATATAGATACTCCCTCCGTCCAAAAATACTTGTCATCAAAATGGATAAAAATGAATGTATCTAGAACTAAAATACATCTAGATACATCTCCGTTTATCCATTTTGATGACAAGTATTTCCGGGCGGAGGGAGTATGTTTTAATGTGTCTGTACACCCATTTCAGTCTATGTATATAGTCTATATAATAAAATAACCAAAACATCTTATATTTATGAATGGAGGTAGTATTAGTTAACTCCTCCGGGTGAAGGTCGATGCGCACACCCTTGTGCATGAACGACTACTGAGTCATCGCCTCGTCACGATCAGCCGCAGACGCGAAGCGAAGGTACATGGCCCCGATGAAAGAAGGGACGGTGCCCGATGGAGTTGATGACGGCTGCCTGGACAGCAGTGGTGTCGCTGTGGAAGGCGTTGGAGGGCTCGATGGTGACCACGGCAAGGCACCAGGCCGCCTCATAGTCTTCCTCCGACATGAGGACTTCGAAGGGTGCTGGGATTCCGCCGCAATGGAGCGCCCAGAGGCGTCGGACAAGGGGGAGGAGTGAGATGAGCCCGTCAGAGGCGATGGGGAACCGTCCGAGAGGCCCCCGCCGGCAGCAGCCTGGATGGGGGGCGACGCGCCTCCGAGCTGCACGGCAGGCTGGGGATGACCCAGATCGGGAGATGTGACCAAGTGCTTGTAGTTGTAGAGGTAGCGGCGAGGAAGTCTTCTTCGGATATTACTTTGGTATCAAACTGCAAAAGAAACAAAGGTGGCGTGAGAAAGAAACTCCTTCTTTAAAGTAAATGAGAAAGAAACTACTTTTGTGATGTTGCACTGAACACGTACCTTGAGTGTAGGACGGCAGGGATGGATCTCAATTGTGTGCTTCAATGACGTAATTGCAACATGTCAATTCGCATGGTAGCGGTACCATGTATGTGAACGTCAACTTTCTCAAGACGAGGGAGGTTCTCCAAGCTGTTGAAGTCCACGCCACTGGTCAGTACCAGGGCGTATAACATAAGAGACTCTAGGCTGCGCATTGCTCCCCATACAAATTCCGGCCGTACAACATTTGACAGCTCCAAGTATCTCAACTTGGGGAATGCACCCTCTTCCATGGCATCAGGAAAACCAATGTAATCTCTGGAACGAATTTGCAGAGTAATGAGCTCTGAGAACCTCCCAAGGATCTCCATATCCCATGCTTTCGTAGCTTTACGACGAATAAATAAGTGACATAAGTTCGGGAGGCACGAGGAGTTGATCCACATGGGCAGACCAGGAAGCTGACCATTCAGTCTCAGATGACGGAGATGCCCAAGAACCACAGAGCCATTGTAACCAGACCATGGCCCATAACTAATAAGATCAATTTCTATGACTTGAAGTTTGTGCAGATTGCCAATGGTTTCCATCAAATCTTCGAGCCGCACATTACCAATACCAAGCTCTTGATAACCTATCTTGAACTCTCTCAGCTCCATCAGCTTGCCCAGATCTTTCAGAAAGTGAAAAGAGATACCACTCGACAGCATCTCTTCACGGGATGTTATGTTCGTCCAATTCGACAACCCCATGCTTAAACTGCCAAACGCATGCACTTTAATTGTGTTAGCTGACCAACACTTCGAGGTAATTTTATTATGTCAGCTCCGCTCAAGTCCAGTACCTGTAAAAACCTTAGACCGCCTATTTCTTCAGGAACCACAACGATAGGCCTGCCACGCAAGTCAAACTTGCATGAGATTCCAATGTACCTCAAGTGAATCAGCTTCCCAAGATGCTTAAGATGATAAGGAGAAACTTCGGGCTTCATTGAAAACATGTCTCTTCTCAAAAAAGTGCATTCTTCTAAAGCCAATACACGTAGAGCTTTAAAGTTTGTAAGCAATGGCAGCATACTAAAATGACACATGGTGGCATTATATGACCTCACTTGCTGCATGCTTTTGTTAGCCATACAACCGTCCTGCTCTATGACTTAATTTTTCATGGCTAACCTACAAGCAAGGCTATGTGGAGACGTGAGTGTCCTGTTACTGTTCAATACAACACCAAGAGTTTCTTCCTTTAATAGGAAATGAATCATATCGAGCACCAAATCGTGCACACGACAAGCATATATGACACTGTGATATGGCTTCTCCACTGCCTGAATCATGCTTCTATCTATCAGCACGTTGAAGTATTTCTCTCCGATCTCAAATAAATCTTTTCCTGGTTCCTCATGGACGTATCCTTCAGCTACCCACTTCCATATTAAAGTTTGCTTTTTGATCTCATAATCTTCAAGGTATACACTTAGGTGCAATAGACAAAGCCGTGGATAATATGGAAGATCATAGTAGCTATATAGCAAAATCTTTCTTGTGTTATCCACTTCTTTGTTATCTTCATTTCCAAACCCAATAGAGTCATAGACCCCAGACCAATTCTTTATTGGTTTACTAGCCAATAAGCTTGCTATTGTTTTTTTTTGTTTTTTTCTGAACGGTCACCGGGGGGGGGGGAGAGCTTCCCCACCTGAATATATTACCACTCAAGGGAAGTTCGAGTATTACAACAGAGAAAAATTACAACTTCAGTTTTTTAGGGTATAGCTGAGGATAAGAAGTGAAGCCATTGCTTAGCGAATAAATTGTCTTCCTTCTTTTTGAACCGAAAAACCCATAGAGAGAAATCAGCTACAATGTTGCGTAGCGTGGTCCTGTGAGAGTGGTCATCGTTTCTGAAAACTAGGGCGTTTCTTGAGTCCCATAGTTTCCAAGATATAGTGAGAGCGACTGATGGCCATATGTTGGGGTTGAGGCCTTGAAGCGTTTGGTGATGGAGCAGGTCGTCAAGAGAGGTTGGAGCTTGCAGACCCAGGGAGGACCAGACTTGTGCAGCATAAGAACAACTGGAGATGAGGTGGAGCGCGTCCTCATGAGGGTCTTGACAGCGAGGGCATGCGGCTGACTGTGCAATATGCTTGCAAAACAAGTTGGCCTTCGTGTTTAGCCGATCGCGGAGGAGTAGCCAGGCGAAGATCTTGACCTTGATCGGGACTTTTGAGGCCCAAACAAGATCATGGTGTGGGTCGGTGTAGTCTTCAGAAACAATAGAGGAGTAAGCATTCTTGGCTGAGAACGGCAGGCCATGGGTAAGAGACCGTTCGTCCGGTTGGTCCACCTGTTGGAAGTCCTGCAACAACAACAACACACTATCCAGCTTGCGAGCAGCAGCATTAGATAGACGGTTCCGCAGGTTCGCCAATAAGCTGGTTTGCCAGACAGTAGCCACTAAAACCTTATCATCAATGGAGTGGGAGTAGAGGTTGGGGAAAACTTTTTGTAGTGGTGACTGCAGAAGCCATTTATCTAGCCAGAAGAAGGTGGAGAGGCCATTGTATGTGATGACAAAGGAGTGCTCAATTAGCAGTGGCAAGTTGTTGTTGATGACCTTCCATAGAAAGGAAGGTCGTGTGGTTTTTGCAGCTATGCCAAGAGGGTGCTGTTGGTTGAACCACTGGGTCCAAGGGACATTTGGGTGTTGCAGAATTTTGGAGGAAAATTTCATAAGCAAGCAACGGTTTTGGATTTCAAGATTTTTAATGCCTAGACCACCAGTATCTTTGGGTTTGCAAACGTTTTTCCACGCGACAAGGCAGCTCGCCCCAGTGCATGTAGACTCATTAGACCAGAAGAAGACTCTCCGAATAGCGTCAAGTTTTGCTAAGATGGATTTAGGTAACTTGAAGACTGACATAAAATAGACTGTTAGGGAGTCGGGGACCGCAGCCAGGAGGGTGAGCCTAGCCCCCCGTGAGAGTAGGCACGCCACCCATCCAAAGAGGAATTTCCGAAAGTTATCAATGATAGGGTCGAAGGCGGTCAGTGGTAATTTTGTAGGGGATAGAGGTAGCCCTAGGTACACCAGCGGAAAGGAGGATGTTGAGCATCCGATAGTAGCGTCAATGTTATTTTGTGTGGCTGAATCCGTAGCAATTGTGAGAAGAGCAGTTTTGTGATAGTTGATTACCAACCCCGTTGCCAGGGCGAAATCATGAAGGGTGTTTTTGAGAATCAAGGTTGCTGCATCACTAGCAGCAGCGATTATGAGGGTATCGTCCGCATATTGCAGTGTCACCGGTGGTTCATTTGGTCGTAGAGGGTGGCAGAGAACATTGGGTTGAAAGGCTTTGGCGATTAATCTTTGGAGAACATCCGCGACTATGATGAACAGATACGGTGAGAATGGGTCCCCTTGTCTAAGTCCACATCGACATTGTATCCATGGCCCTGGAACACCATTCAAAAGAATAGCCGTTTTTCCAGTAGAGAGGATATTTTGGACCCAAGCGCAGAAGATTGCAGGGAAGCCACGGGCTATTAGAATTTGAATGAGGGAGGTCCAGCATATGGAGTCAAATGCTTTCCTGAAGTCCAATTTAAAAACCATGGTCTGTGCTTTGCGAGTGTGGCACGTACTGAGAATATCTGCAGCATAAATGAAGTTTTCTGCAATGTTCCGGCCATGAAGGAAGCCCGTCTGATCGTAGTGAATGAGAAGCGGTATGAGAGGTTTAACTCTGTTTGTGAGGATTCTGGCAACTGCTTTTGGCGTGCGGTTTTGGAGGAATATAGGTCTAAAGGCATCAGGAGCAGTTGGCGCCTGTGTTTTTGGTAGAAGTACCATGTAGGCTCGGTTGAAGCGTTCGAGAGAGCCGGTTTGATCCTGGAAGGCAGCAAAAAAAGGTAGGATGGATGGTTTGATGATGTGCCAATATTTTCTGAAGAAGATGGGCCCGAAGCCATCTGGTCCGGGGCTGGCATTTGTGTTCATGGAGAGAAAAGCTTGATGGATTTCTTCGTGAGAGAAGGGCAGTGTTAGATCACGAAGCTGAGGGAGGGGTGAGGGGTATAACTGCAGAAGACTGAAGTTCCAGGATGCATGTTTAGTGGTGCCAATCAAATGGTTGAAAAAGTCTTTCAAAATGTGAGATTTTTGTTTGTGGAGAAAAACTTCAGCGTTGTTGTGAGTAAGCATGGGGATTTTATTTGATCTCGATCGCTGGGTTGCCGAAGCATGGAAGAATCTAGTGTTCTCGTCGCCGTCCACAGCCATTCGGACCTTGCCCCTTTGTTTCCAGAAGGAGATCTTTTGTTTGATAGTTAGTTGAAGCAGATTGGAGAGCGTGAGCCGAAGTTTTTGTTCGAGCGGGAGGAGTGGGGCGATTTCTTCTTTTAAATCAAGGGCCAGGATAGCCATTTTGCAGTCAGTTTCTCGTTGGTAGATGGGCTTCAGCGTTTTGGCCCAAGACTTTAGGGCCGATCGCGTAGATTTGATACAACCAGCTAGGGCGGCAGCAGGGTCGAAGGGTGGCCCTTGATGTGCAGTGATGGGCTGCCAACATTCACGAACGACGTCTGCACATTTGGGGAATGAGGCCCAGAATCTTTCAAATCAAAAAATGCGGGAAGATGGGACGGACGTGGATACTGTGACTAGTAGAGGTACGTGATCAGAAATAAACCTAGTGAGAGAGGTTAAGTGAGAGTTTGGGAAGATAGCATCCCAAGCTAGGTTGATCAGAACCCTATCTAGTTGGATTAGAGTAGGAGACTGCCTTTTATTTGACCAGGTGAACTCTCTGTCCAGGAGTGGTAGCTCAATGAGAGCAAGTTGGTCAATTATATCGTTAAAAGCGTCTGCCTCTGATCTTCGAAAGTTGTTGTTGTTGCGTTCGTAGGGGAATCTGGTGATGTTAAAGTCTCCAATTAGGAGCCAAGGTGATTGCGTTGGTGGTTCAATTAATTTTAGTTCGTCGAGGAAAGCCATCTTTAGATCACGTTGCGATGGTGCGTATACATTTGTAACGAAGATGTTGTGTGGCGATGCAAGACACGATAGAGTTAAGGTAGATGTGAAACGGTTGTGTTGGCAGTTGATGAGCGAGAAACATCTGGAGTTTGTGGCCGAAAGAATGCCGCCCGCAGTTCCAGATGCGTCCAGGTGATTGTTAGAGTCAAGGAATCGTGGCAAGATCGATCGAAGCTTGATTGTGTCAGGTTTTTGTAACTTGGTTTCTTGAAGAAGGGCAATGGACGGGCGCAAGCTGTTGATTTCAGAGAACACGTTTGCGCACTTGTCATTATCGCCTAAACCACGTACATTCCAGGATACGATAGAGTAGGATGCGTTCTTCATATATGAAACTTGAGGTAGCACCTTACATAGGGGTATTGACACGATCGACAACCATATCGTGTCAAGTTACAGAACGATGAACTGACAGAAGTAGGCGTGAGCACACTACCAGATTTGGTCCTTCTAACATAGCAACTACCGAGCGGTGCTAGACATCGGATACATGGCCATGATTGGCCGCCACAAGCGTGGCCACAGAACGGATAGCAGATCATGCCGAGCCAAGGTCACCAGAGCCCGAAGCGAGATCCGCAACCTCCTCCGGCGAGGCGCCGCAGGCAGCAGCAATAGCGGCAAGATCTTCTGGCGAGGCGTGACCGTGTGACGATCCGTCGACAAGCCCAGACTCATCGCAGAGACGAGCGTGGATCAGAGCGTCAGAAAGATCCTTGGACGCCGCGGCCAGGTCCAACTTCTTGGCCTTGGAACGCATAGCCCTGGCGGTCATGGTGGAGTAGATAGGCGGCTCAATCTCAGCCAGCCTGGCGCTGCGCCTGGCCTTGATGCCAGAGTCAGCCGCCATCTTAGCGCGCCGGCTGATACGCCTGGCCAGGCATTCATGGGTGGGCTCCGGCGAGAGGATGGCCATGGGGGCAGGTGGGGGTGGTGGTGGAGATGGCGGAGCTGGAAGCGGCGGAGAAGGTGGTGGAGCTGGCAGGGCAAGCAGAGGACGAGAAGGGCCAGGGCGAGCCCGATCCCGAGCTGGAGAGGGAGAGCGAGCTGGGGGAGCCCAAGGGGCATGAACCAGCATGGCGACAGGCATGCCATCGGCCATGACTGCCAGGATCGGGATGCCTTCGAGAGGCCGGTCCACTGGAGATGGAGGAGGGCCCGTGGGTGACTCCGGTGAACAAGCGAATGGGGACATGGCCGTAGCGATATTTCTGATCTGTGAGATGGTGGAGCGTGAGAGATGAGGGTTTGTAATGAGGGAGGAGAGGGAGCCATCGTCCCCGTCCTCCGAGGAGAAGGGGGAGGCATGAGAACCATGACGGAAGAGCGCACGGCTCTCAAGCTTGACAATGACAACGTCGTTGTCAGGAAGCCTCACCATGAGGCATGGGGGGAGGACGAAGTCACGGGCAACCATGACCAGAGCGCGGACGCTCGAGTAGTCGCCCTGAAAGCCGTGTTGGTCGGCAGAGACGAAATCTCCAAGGTGAGAGAAGAAGTAGTCGACTCCCTCCGGGTGCCAAAGCTCGTCGGGGAAATCGAAAGCCTTGATATCCGCCATGTGAATGAAGATAGCTGTGGACTGTTGTCGGCGTGCTCTGGCCGTTCGAAGAAGAGCGTGTTGCCTTGGAAATGGATTGGACCATGGCTAGTGGCCGCGAGGCGCTCCTCCGCGTTAGGGAAGGAGAGACGCCCGACGCCACGAGCGGAGGAGGTGAGGCCGAACGCAGGGTTATTGCAGTGGTGAGCAAGGGCTTGGCGAATGAACCTAAATGGGTTGTGCAGCGGTGTGGCGAGGTGCACGTAGGGCAGGTTATCAACCTGCCTAACGAGGCAGCTAGGTGGGACTAGGAGGGGAATATGTGGTGACGAGGGGGGGGAGCCTGATGCAGCGGAGGGCATGTTGATTGGAGATGGAGGCGGAGGCGGGGCGAAGGACGGCGCCGGGGAGGATGATGAGGAAGCACGCGACCCGAAGATGAGCGGGAGGCGGAATGGTGGCAGGTCATTGGTGAGAACACAGTGGGAGCCGAACCAGATCGGAGCGCCATTGGAATGCGCGGATCCGGCAGATGAGCCGGAGGCGGTGTGTGTACCCGTCGTATGAGCCATTGAGCTGCATGGAGGCCGCACAAATGCAGGGTTAATACGAGGAGAGGGAGGCATTGCAGGGAAGAACGGAAGGAAGCGGACAACCTTGCACCTGAAGCTTCGGTGGCCGGAGCACCAACAGCGGGAGCACCGTACGGGGTCGCGGCAGTCAGCGATAGTGTGATCGCTAGCAAGGCACCGAGAGCATCTACTCTTCTTCTTGCGGCTGTAATGGTGGTGAATGTGTTTGGGGTTTGCTAGCAGCGGAGTGGGAGATATATAGGCCGGAGAGGCCGATGGGGGCGGGCTGGTGGATGCAGAGACCCGAGGCGGGGGGCTCAGCAAAACCTCCCGGTAGGAGCGCGAGTCCTGCATCGTTGCGGAGATCGAAGATCGCAGAGAGGTGGCAGCAGCGGCAGGGGCGTGCGACTGGTTAATGGCGATCTTGGGACGGAGCTGAGATGACTGGGCGGGCGTAGGCTGGTGGAGGTAGGGGAGGCAGGTGGTGGACTAGACGTGATGATGGGCGCATGCGTGGGCATGCAAGCGTTGTTTTTGTCATGCTGGGTGGTGGAGCTGGGGGGCGTTTGTGGGGCCCGTGAATCAGCGACTGATGGGTATGGGTTTTGGTGAGAGGAAGCGCCTAGGGAATTGCAGGAGCTGCGCGGCCGACCGGGGGGCGGCTGGATCGACTCGAGTGGGGTCTCAGCGTTAGTGCGATGTGATATGTGGCGTGGAGGCGGGTCGATAGTGGCCGGCTCGGTTAAAATACAGGTCTGGTCTATGGAGGGTACGACATAGCCACCTAGCGGTTCATTTTTTCTCACCGGAGGAGGGGAGCGAGGAGACCCGACGGAGTTGCCAATCCATGAGAGTGGCACACGTGTCCCAGGCCATCGATTGCATGGCGGTCAACATGGTCATCGGTAGTGGATTCCACGCACTGAACAGTGCCGTGAATCTTGGCTTGCAGGAGAGAAAGATCTTGTGGTGTTGTTATGGTTGACGGGTGCGGTCCAAGGCAGGACGAGCGGTGGGTGGGCAGGACGGTCACGCACGTACCAAGTGAGTCCGGTTCAAAGACGACAGGCAGCGGTACTGCTCGCACTGTTTGCGTAGCTTGGTCAAACGAGTCAAATAGTTGTAGTTCAAAATTTGAAAACCGGATGGGCGCGACACGGAGAATTTCATTTCTGACCTGGGCCGAGTAGACATGCACTAGAAACAAGATTGGAGCTAGCGTGGTGGCGTGGAAAACCCGTTGAAACGAGAATTGGTGGTCTAGAGCATTATTGATCAAGGTTTCATTAGCACACACTGACTTTGAGATAAACACAATCCATATCGGAGTGGTTGGTTTGTGTGTTAGGCATGTGGTTGGCGAGGTGACAAGGCAGTGGTACTTAGAGTAAATCAACTTATTAAACGAAATGCCTGGTCGGAACGGCCGTACCTTTGCATGCGTTCGCTGTGGAGAGAGTGGAGCGGAAGTCGCAGTAGGCCCAGCTGGCGGCCGACCGTTGGGGGCTGCAGGTCCCACCTGCATGGAGGACATGCACGGAGTGGAGCTTGGTTGGTTGTTGACGCAGCTGCGGGGAGATGCCGGCGATGAGCGAGGCGGCGACTGTGGCCGCCCAGCCGACACCGCAGACGAGCCGCGGGGCGCAACCCTAATGGTGGCGAACATTCGAGGAGCCACGATTGGGGAGCATGCCGCCATGAGAGTTGCGACGATGTTGGAGGAGACCGGCGTTGCGAAGGCAGCGTTGGAGAGACGGCGAACGGCGATGGACCTCGCGTGTCCCCTAAAGCGAAACGAGAGGAGGGTGGCGACGAGAGTTTCATCGACCATGAAGTCCGCTCTGTGGACGAAGAAGATGATAGAGCTTGGTGTGGCCGCGTCCGTAGGCGGGTCGAAAACTTTGGATGAGAACAGCTCAAGGATATTGAGCTCGAAGTCGATTCCAGGAGAGGGGGCTAACCGAAGCTGAGAGCGCAGGAACGCGTCAGCGTGTCCGAAGCGGTCCCCAATGTCAAAGAGCTTCCTTTGGTCGGTGGGCTTTGGGTGTGAGGAGGAGTGAGGCGGTGGATAAGGAAGAAACTGTATGGAGTGTGTTTTTCCGGTGAGAATGGGCTCGGCGATGAGAGCTTGAACAATGCGCTTGTGGGAGACCGAGATACGAAAAAGCTGATTCCGGAGGCGGGTTACCTGGAAGGCGGGAGCATTGCCCCCAGGCAAGCTTGCATGAGGACTGCCACGAGATCCTCGTCGAGGTCGAGAGAGTCATGGTGGACGTGCACCGAGAGGAAGCAGGGAGCTTCATGGCGGCGCGGATTGATGTGCATGGAGAGGCATCTCCATACTTGCGCTTGAAAGTCCTCCCCCATTGCATCACCCACATCGAGCGCAGCACGCAGTGCCTTGTCAGTGGGGGAGTCATTCCATCGAAGGGGGGCGTGGAAGGATGCGGTCGCCGGAGCTGGGAGGGAGGGGGCAGTGGTGGGGCTGGGGTTGCCGGAGGAGAGCGGGAGGGGAGGGAGGGGAGGGTGGAGAGGAGCCATCGGGTCATAAGCTTGCTATTGTAATGATAGCTAACGGCGTGCCACCACATTTCTGTAATATCTTTTTAGATGTCTTAACCGATAGATCACTATTGTTTTTTGCTTATGCTAATAGATAATCTCAAAAAGAACAATTCCTTAGATCTACCAGGAGAAAGGGGTTCTTGCCTGTAAATATCACTTGCCACTTTCGCCACTTCAAAGATATGAGTAGTTGTGATCACTCTGCTTCCACATTCACTATCAATAAAAGCACATTCGAGTATGTCCCATGAACTCATATCCCATATATCATCAACAATGATGAGGTACCTATTGACATGGCAACACGAGAGGCATGGATTAGTAAACCTATATATCTAAAGTGTCGACATAGAAATAAAAGAAATGTGCAAGAACCTCAACCATGAATCCGAAAACAACATTATTCTACTTACACCAAGGTGCTTCATAGGATGAGTAAATAATAAATGAGAACTGGAAGCCATTATCAAAATAGATGCAAGGGATTGATTGAGTTAATTCTATTAGAGTTTCTTAAACCTTATTCCATAAATGAAATATAATATTTCATATAATACACATACACCATCTAAACTAACATGATTCCAGTCAGGCAGAAATAATTGGCACGAACATTTGATAGTAGGTAAATCTGGTATTTGTTTAACACACATAAGAGTATTACAAGGAAATCTAAAACTAATTGATGTAAAACATCTGCAAGAAAACAAAGCACCTATTTCTGCCTAACCCTTTTAATTATAAGATAGGAGTATAGAGTAATCATGCATTTGCAGTGAGATAAATATCTCATAGCATGGATATTAGGTTGGATAGTGCGTGGTACCTCTTATTTGCAAGAAGCCCTCGGAGTTTCTCAATGAGCAGCCCCTCATCTAACATCGTTTCATTGGAACAAGAGTCTTTCTCAAGTCGGAGGAGAATTCCTATGAGAACATTCTTCAGGTTAGGATTCTAACCCACCGAATAAAAAGCCTTGCATTCAAATTTCGTTTGCAACTTATCATAAACTGCTCTGGCAAGAGTTGTCTTGCCAAGTCCTCCAAATCCGAAGATCGAGAGTACCTTGAGCTTCTGCTTGGACACACAATCATCATTACCAGCCTCTTGATTAGCTCGTCCCTTGGCTTCTTGATACCAACAAGCTCTCTCTGATCTTTGAATTGAACCATCATGCGAGGGTCAACAGGGTCAATGATGGTTGTTGTAGCCTCACTTGCCTCAACATCATCAATCTTGTACCTGTCACGTCGATCCGCCACCTGCTGGACCTGATCCTTGATGCCTTTGATTGCATAGGCGATCTGGTGGCGGGTCTTGACTTCTGTGAACACGTTGGACACCTTCTTCACGAACCCTTTGAAGCTGCCTAGGTTAGTGGCAGGCACAAAGCCAACCACCAGGAAGCGTTCAACGGCATTCTCCATCTCGTATGATTTTTTTTAGAAAAGGAGGAATCACCCCCAGCCTCTGCATCCGGATGATGCATGCGGCCATATTATTTATTATTCACAAAGACCTTACAAAATAATACAATAGTAAGCCCGAGGCCACCATCTAGACGACACCTGTCGCTACTCCTATCCCCTTGATGAAAGCGTGCCGAATGTCCGGGCCAAATACCAAACAGACATCGCACGAAAGCCTAACATCTAACGCCGGATGCCCCGTCCAGGCCACATAGGCGGGGCTGGGTAACACTCCGGTCCGGCACACTCTCAGTGAGTACCACACGCACACGCTGCAAAGGGCCGTCACCTCCATCTTCCCTTGATCCATCCTCAAAGCATGTACTGACGCATCGACCTTGTCAGGCCTCTCTGCCATCGACGCCACCACGGCGCCAGACAACGTCGACCTCCTGCGCGTGTCCCTCACCACACATCTGACGCCAAGCCTCCACTGCTCCATGCCGTCGAGAACCGCCGCCATGAATATGGAGAAAGAAACACCGCTCCACCGCAGCTGCCATCCGCTGGTCCCTCGAGCCCGAGTGCATCTCCAAAAATGCCGCCCCCAAGGGGGTAACGACATATGAATGCCGCCGTCATCCGATCAACTGATCTAGGGTTTCCCCCGGAGGTATTGGGTGGGGTTGGGAACTTCACCTCGATGATGCCTTCATGAAGGAAACGATGATAAAGCATCGTCATCACCGGCTCCGGCCAATGACCGAAGACCAAGTTTTCACCCGGATCCATTCCAAGAAATCCACCCGACAACCTGTGCACTGTCTCGACCGCCTTCAAAGCCCCAGCCCTAGCCTCCTAGATCTGGCGACCAACGCGACAAAGAAGCCACCGTAGGAGCCTGGCGCACCATAATCGCTGAATGTGCCTGCTGGAGCTCGGGAGGAGGGCTCCCACCCCACCTCGCCAAACCGCGAGAGCCGCCGGGATGGATCCCGCACGCTCATCACCGTCTCTGATCTGAACCAATCTGTGGCCAAACCACGAGATCGCCGATGCAGATCCGCCTTGGATAGGGAGTACACCACGCCATGCCGCCGCGGGAAGCCAGAGCTTCACTCGCCGCCACCTTCCAGGGCCGCCGCCCCGGGATCCAGCCGCCGCCGGCGAGTGGCGCGCCGCTCGTCAGCAGCAGCGGAGGAGCCCCGATCCAGATCTGGACCGAGAAGTCGACCACGGCTGCCCCACGCCGCACGCCCGCTGGCCGCGAATCTGCAGCCACCCGCCTCCGTGCCAGAGAGCCGCCATCCGGCCGCCCTCGACTCATCCACGCCGCGCCGCCCTGCATGGCTGCGCGCATCCGTCTGGCGCCGTCCCCGCCGCCAGCCCCACACCGCGAAAGGGAGGAGGCCCATCACATCGCCGGCCGGGCTTTGCCCGGCGGCGGCGGGGAGAGGGAGGGGACGGGGAAGGGTTGGAGGCGGCGGCGCGTGGGTTCGCCCCCCCGCTCGCGGGAGCGGGCTGGGCGAGACGGGACCTCTCCATCTCGTATGATAGCTTCTTGACATCATTGGCCCAGATCTTGGAGTTCTCATCGAGCTTGCCACTTTGCGGAGGGCAACGTCTATGCTCCTCATCTCCCTCTCGAGAAATTCTACATCTTTCCTCAAATCCTTTTGCAGCTTGTATTCTCCTTGGAGGAGCTCGACCAGCTTAGGGAGGAGGGAGTGCATGGCCGCCGTCGCAAGTTCCATGGTTCAAATGGTGCCTTTCACTTTTGTCTCTTGTTGGTGTAGTTTGCCTTCTGCATATAGCACAGCAGTAATTGTGAACTTGTGATGTGGGTCTGTGAGCTTACTCTTTACTAGATCGGCAACGCGCCCTGGCGCGAGGGTGCCTGTCCAAACGTTTTGGTCAAACGTGTAATGTTAAGTTATTAGTAACTCAAGTTGTTATTTGGACGACGAAAAGGGCAATGAAAGCATGATATTATCATCGTGTGTCTAAATGGGACTAACAACGCCTGAATGAACTGGAGCTATAGATGTTAGATAGAACGTAAATACAAATATCGGTATTCGCCTAACGCTGCAACCTGAGAAACCTCGAACACTCACCCATGAAGCTGTTGCATCACAAAGTATAGATAAATGCTATACTCTGTGTACGTGAGCCCGGAGGGTTCATGTAAAGTTGTTGTAAGCCAAACAAAGCATAATTTAGCAATGCCTGGAGATGACTGTAAAGGCAGTAACTGTAGGGTAAAGATAAAACAGAAGGAAATGAAATGATATTAAAATAATTAAGGCAGATTCATATATAACAGGAATAATCACCGAAGAACCAGTTGGAAACAAAGATTGTTCGCACACTTCACGATCAGGGCCGGGCCCACAATGGTGCAAGAAGTGCGGCCTGCACAGGGCCCAAAATTCTGAGGGGCCCCAAAATTTTTACATAGGCCTAGTATTAAAAAAAACTTATGCCCTACTGGGCTGCTGGGCGCTGTAGTGGGCTCTGCCGCTCTCGCTCTAGGATTGTTACGTCATTAGAGATCGATCGGATGATTCAACAAACAAAGATCAGTAGGGAGGCATGGCTTTATGATCAGGGGGCCTCTTCTGAATCCATGGGTGACCAAGGATGGTCCGAGCTGTAGCGAATCAGAGTCCCTTCAAAGATCAAAATTTTCTTATGGAGGCTTGCTAAGCATTCAATACCTACGGCGGCTCTCCTCCATCACCGGAACATGGCAACAACCAGAGCTTGTTGCCTATGTGGGGCTGTTGATAATTGGCGCCACGCTCTGGTGGACTGCACGGTCTCAAGAATCCTTGGGCACTTTCATCAGAAACTGTCCTTGACAAGCTAAGTACGTGCAGAGAAGAAAATGCAAAGCGATGGATTTTTCGTATGCATGAAGCCCTGAATCAAGAGGATTTCCTGGTTTTTGTTGTTACATTAAGGGCGCTGTGGGGAGCACGGAGAAAGGCCATGTATGAGGACATTTTCCAAACACCGTTCGCCATCAACGGATTCGTCAAATCCTTCATAGCGGAGCTAAAATCCCTCCAGGTTCCACGGTCTGCCGGAGACAGGGCACCCACTCAGCGTCCTTCTCACTGGATTGCACCACCTGTGGGGATGATAAAAATCAATGTTGATGCTGCGGTTGGCCGAACACAGGGAGCAGTCGGAGCGATATGTCGAGACCGGGATGGATTCTTCTTGGGCGCTTCGACAGTGTGGTTCCCCAACTTATCAGACCCAGGTACCCTCGAGACGTTGGCCATCAGGGAGGCAATGGCGCTAGCAGAAGACCTCTATGTCAGAAAGATCCAAATTGCTTCGGACTGCAAGGTGGCAGTAGGCGATATTCATCAACACTTCAAAGGAAGCTACGGTGCAGTAGTGCATGAAATAATAAATCTCAAGTCTAGTTTTGATACTTGTAATCGTTCATGAATTTAGGAGCTCGAATGTCGAGGCTCACAAGCTTGCAAAGCACGCTCTATCTCTTGGAGTTGGCCGCCATGTTTGGTTAGGCCAACCCAACGATCTTGATTTCGTCCCTGTAAACGTTGTGACGACTTAATAAACCTTTGCAGTTTGTCTCAAAAAAAAAATTAGAGATCGATCGGATCAGGTCACGAGGGGATCGATCGGTCGAGCGACAGCGACCAACGCAGAAACGCTGAAACTGGAGGCCGATCGGGGAATCATTCTCCAGCCTGATGTCCTAGACTCCAGCGCTGGAACGGCGGCATCGACGAGCGCTGAAACGGCGGCAGCAACCAGCGCTCAAAAGAGATTACGATCAGGCCTGCACTCGATGCCTGGATCGCCACAGCCTACAACCTAAAGGGATCTGGTATTCGTGATCATGAAACTGAAAACTCTCGATCATGGGGCGACGACCACGGGCTCATGGCTACAGGAAGGAAAGGAACGTCTCATCGTAATTAGATCGATCGGATCACAGGGCAACCGGCCGCTGCCGCCATTGTCTTCCTTGCCTCCTCTGTCCTCTCTCAAATTTCGATTGATCGGTGACCGACTCTAGCCTCCTGCCAGGTGCTTACTGCTTAGCGAGTCCTTCTTTTCGATTAACTTTGGTTTCTAATCCTAATTCTTAATTTTATAATTAACTATTGGCAGGGATCGTTACGTCATTAGAGATTACTTCTTACTTCTTACCTCCTCGGTTAAAGATCACATGACCCAAACTTAGGTGAGTTACAGATTCGTCTAATTGGCAAACATTGACGCATGATCTCCACCTCCAATTGACATATGCTACTGTACAACTTACCTCCTCGATTAGTTCATTTTTTGTGATATAGGGCCCCATTTTTTAGTTTCGCACAAGGCCCTTGCTTTTGCCGGCCCGGCCCTGTTCACGATAACAACAGGAATCCATAAGATATAGGTATTTATTGTTCGAAAGAGCATCAAAAGGGCAAAGCCTTCTGCAAACGTGTTGGGTACGATGAGCTGACCAAAGTTCACCAGATGCTATCCGTGGTCTCTAGGCACTGCTCCGATTTCATGCCAATATAACGTTGCCTTTTTGCTAACTTTACTGTGCTTGCGAGTGCTGTCTTCATAGCCCTTCTGGTGCTGTCGCGCCCTCTTATGTGTCGAGCAGATGCTGTATTCTGTATCTGGGTAGAATACGAGCTCATGTATCTGGCAGCATAGTACCATCCTCTGCATGCCTTCTTGATTGTTTTGTTTGCTGCATTCAGCAACCTCACCAGGTGCGTGACTTTATTTTCCAGCCTTTTAACATGGATGTAGTGATAGTCCCTGATTTCCTTGCCACATACATCCTCCATAAACCTAATGGCTGCCATAGCAGCACTGTCTTCCGCTTCATCGCAGTTCTTTGAGATCACACCAGAAATTGAGGTTGGAACAAGCAAACCATCGATCAATTGTAATGATGAATAGAAAGTAACCGTCACACGAGACTCGTTGGCTGGATATGTTTTGTGATGATAAGTCGCAGGGGGCAACTTGAGAGCTTGCAGCATGAGGGCAAAGATGTGGGAAAGAGGAATCAGTATTACATAGTCATCTTCCTGCAGAGGAAAGAAAAAGGATAAAATAATTGGGGGACAAAGGTATAATCTCACAAGTTATTGCAGTAATTTGTAGAGAAGGGAACAATAAATTTAAGTTAGGTTGACCAAACCAAATCAAGGTACTGTAAGATGGAAAACAAGCTAAACTAAGGAAAGAATAATGCTAAAAAGCATGGTTCTCCACTAAGTAAATTGGCCTTGTGTTAAAACAAATAGACTCACGATATAACAATTAGGTGCTGGTGCATTATTCGAATTTGTCAGGTACAGCCAGGATGAAATTATTCATTTAATGCAGTTCCCTTTTCTTTTCTTATTCACAAGCCATGTTAATAACCATCTACCAGCAACATAAGCAAGCATAGGATAAGAATTATACTGAACAAAGGAACAATTACCATCTACCAGCGTTACAAATAAGCATGTATCATTATGTACAAACACAACGATTTGAATATAGATCAACCAGGCTCGTTTAAGAAACAACTACCAGCTAACAACACGAAAGATAAAATAACCTATCTATGTATCTAGGCTAATGTACAGAGCATGTTATGTACAGAGCATGTTGTAGTTAAATCAGCACACTGTTCGAACGTGTGTATCATCATATTTGTATTGGTGATTGACCGTTAGTACGCACGGATCCTAGATGAGACATGTGTTTATCTTCAGAGATAGACGTGAGATGTTCTTTCAATCAGTTATGTTCCAGTCATCTTGTAAAATTAGAGAGGAGATGTGACGGGTGTCGGCTCACCTGCGCAAGCCCCCGCAGGCAGCCGTTGGTGGAGCAGGCGGAAGGTGCCATCGCGATCTGATCAGGCAGCTCGTCGGCGGCCATCGCCATCTGATGAGGAAGCTCGTCGGCGGCCATTGCGATCTGAAATCCTCATATGCAGTCACGTATTTACATGCCTGAGACACTGTAGATTTTATATTCAAGCATATAGTCAGGATTCTTGCCTACGCTGCTTCTTCTCAAAGCTGTCAACCACGGTGGCATGCCTTGCCATGAGCTTCTCCTGCATCTCCCTCTCCTTCGCAACCAAGCCCTCTAGCTGTAGCAACAATGCACAAAAAGTATGATTTATTTTTGGTAATCAGAATAAATGCGGAATGGCGGTCAAGATTTAGATTGCACGACATAGCAAAGGAAAATATGTTTCTCAATTTCATTTTTTTATATACAACATAAATGCGGTCGCAGAAGTTTGTTGAGCAAACCTTTGGCCATATCTGATAAGACTGAGGGGATGACTATACAGATAACAACAGCCGCTTCAGTTCTTTCGCTAATTCCTTAAACTGTGCATCAACAGCTTTACGAGCTGCTTTGCAAGATTTATGTGACGCCCGGACAATTAAGCTACAGTGAACCTCCGCTAATGATGCCATGTCACCTCGGTTACTCTAATTCAACTCGCGTTGATTCGAGGCCTATTCAAATTCAAATTTAAAACATAGGCAAACAACAAAAGTTTCCAAACTTTAAAACTAAAATGTTCGGAGTGAACTAAATAATGCATAGGTAATTATGGTGGAGAAACCAAACTTTGATAAAATGTTTAAAGACTCTAAGATAATTAAAACAGTAGTTAAAACAATTAAATAAATGCCTATTGAATTTTGTAAAATATTAAACTATTTTATTTTGGGTTGAGAATTAAGGTGGCAGTAGTATATTTATAAATACAAATTTAGGTGCTAGTGTTTATTTTTATAAAACTGTAATAAAAGAGGAATTAAAATAAAATAGAAAAGAAATAGAAAACAAAAAGAAAAGACCCCCTCTCCCCTGGGCCAAGTGGCCCAGTTGGCCACAGCTGACCAGGCCGACCCAGGCCACCCCTGCCTATACCCCCCACCACGGTAACCCTAGCCCACTACTCCACCACTCGCACCCCCACTCCCCACGATCCCCTTTTCCCCATCCAGAAGGGATCGAGATCGGGCCAACGCCCGGTCGCCGCCGCCCCCAACACCGTCACTCCCCTTCCCGCCGCCGCCCTTCCCGCCGCCTAGGACCGCGCCAGGAGCCTCGCCGTCGTCCGTCTCGTCCTCTCCGACCACCACCTCGAGCTCGGCGGCACCTCACCGACAGGATCGACGCGTCTTCCTCGCCAACGGCCGTCGCTGCCCCACGCCCGATCTACCTCACTGGAGCTCCTCCGCCACACCGGCCGCGTCCTCCGCCTCCCCTCGTGAGCACCACTCCCATTCCCCTCGTTCCCCCTTCGATCCGACGAGTTAAAGGTCGCCGTGGCCGCGGGCGCCCGTGGCTGTGCTCCCGCGCGCCCTGCTAGTCGACCGCGTTCCCTCCTCCGCATGCTGCTCCTGCCCTGCTCCCGTGCGCCCCTGGCCGTCCCTTTGTCGCACCGGGCGCACACCAGGCCGCGCCCTCGCGCGCGTATGTCCACTGAGGCCGTGCCCCTGCTTCCGTAGCTGTTGCTCCTGCTGCACTGCTACTTGCTGCGCGCGCGCCTGGTCGGCTGCTGCCTTGCCGCTGCTGCCCGCACTGCTTCTGATGCTAACGCCGCCGTCGCTCCTAGCGTTGCTGCTTCTTAGCTTACTGCCGCTGCTAGCTTTGGCCGCCGTGGCCTCTGTGCCCGTGCGTGCGTCACAGCCATGGCCTTGGGCTAATGCACGTTGGGGCCGGCCCCTTTGTTTAGATTAGGTGCTAATCCCCAACTAAAACAAGCTCCTATTAGACTATTTTAGTTTTGTTTTAGTTGTATCCTATGACATGTGGACCCTGCTGATAATTAGAAGGTTAAATCTATTTGAAAATGGCCAAGCCTATGACACGTGGGACCCCTGTTACTATTCACCTGTTGACCAGTCAATTGTTGACTGGGTCAACCAGGCCCACTGCCCCCACCTGTAAGCCACTGTGACTAGTCCATAACGGGTACACATAGCAGCTTACTGTTGTAATTCGGATTAATAATAAATTTAGAAAATTATTATAACTTTGAAATTAATAGAAAATAAACCGTAACTCGGATGGAAAAACTTTGTACATGAAACTTGCTCAGAACGGCGAGACGAATCCGGATACGCAACCCGTTTGTCCACCACACATCCCTAGCATAGCGAACTCGCAACTTTCCCCATCCGGTTCATCTGTCTGAAAACGTGAAACACCGGGGATACTTTCCCGGATGTTTCCCCCCTTCACCAGTATCACCTCCTATTGCGTTAGGTCACCTCTAGCACCGCATATTGCCATGCTATGCTTTGTGATACTTTGATTGCTCTGTTATTTATTGTGTTCCCCCTTCGTTACTTCTTTCCGGTAGACCCCGAGGCTGCCGGCGACCCCCAGTTCGACTACGGAGTTGACGACCCCTCCTTGCCAGAGCAACCAGGCAAGCCCCCCCTTTGATCACCAGATATCGCCTATTCTTCTCTATACTGCTTGCATTAGAGTAGTGTAGCATATTCTTGTTTGATTACTCCTATTACATTGCATAGCTTTGTCATTGTTGCTCTAATCATTGATACCTTACCGCAATCCTAAATGCTTAGTATAGGATGCTAGTTTATCATCATTGGCCCTACATTCTTGTCGATCGCCTTGCTATACTATTAGGCCGTGATCACTCGGGAGGTGATCACGGTATATACTATACATATATACATACTACGATGGTGACTAAAGTCGGGTCCGCTCGAAGAGTACCCGAGTGATTCACGGATTGGGGTGAAAGGACCTTTGTCCCGACGGCCCTCTGTGTGGATCTTTGTGGCGGAGCGACAAGGCGAGTTGAGACCACCTAGGCGAGAGGTGGGCTGGCCTGATCGGCGTCATGATTGCTTCATAATAACACGCTTAACGAGATCTTGGTATTTGATCCGAGTCGGCCATTTGGTCTATACGCACTAACCATCTACGTGGGAGTAGTTATGGGTATCCCGCGTCGTGGTATCGGCGAAGCCTTCTTGGCGTCGGCCGATCGAGTGGCGCGTGCGGATTGGAACGTAAGCTTGCACTTGTATTAAGGGGCTAGTTACGCTTCCGGCCACAGTCATAACGTCTTGAGTGTGCTCAGGCGATGGGCCCACCCTGCGCTTAGGTTTAGACCGGCGTCTTGACCTCTCTGTTGTGCCTAGGTGGGGCTGCGGCGTGTTGATCTTCGCGGCGGGCATGACCCGAAAAAGTGTGTCCGCCAAATGGGATCGGCGTGTTGGGTTATGTGGTGCACCCTGCAGGAAGTTTATCTATTGAATAGCCGTGTCCCTCGGTAAAGGACGATCCGGAGTTGTACCTTGACCTTATGACAACTAGAACCGGATACTTAATAAAACACACCCTTCCAAGTGCGGATACAACCCGGTGATCGCTCTCTAACAGGCGACGAGGAGAGGATTGCGGGTAGGATTATGCTATGCGATGCTCTTGGAGATGCTACTTGGAGATGTTACTTGGCGATGCTACTTGGAGGACTTGATCTACTCTCTTCTACATGTCAAAGACGGAGGTTGCGAAGCGTAGTCTTGACGTGATTAGCTATCCCCTCTTATTACGGCATTCTCGATTCGGTCCACCGATATGGCCCTTTACACATATACCCATGCATATGTAGTGTAGCTCCTTGCTTGCGAGTACTTTGGATGAGTACTCACGGTTGCTTTCTCCCCTTTCCCCCTTTCCTTTCTTTACGGTTGTCGCAACCAGATCTTTGGAGTCCAGAGCGAGCGCCACCGTCGAGGACGACTACTACTGAAGGTGCCTACTACTACGTGCGAGCTCTTGCCGACGACGACCGAGAGTAGTTTAGGAGGATCCTGAGCAGGAGGCCTGCGCCTCTTCGATCTGTATCCCGGTTTGTGCTAGCCTTCTTAAGGCAAACTTGTTTAACTTATGTCCGTACTCTCGATATTGTTGTTTCGTGACTTCGCCTATGATCGAGCACTTGTATTCGAGCCCTCGAGGCCCCGGCTTGTATTATGATGCTTGTATGACTTATTTATGTTTTAGAGTTGTGTTGTGATATCTTCCCGTGAGTCCCTGATCTTGATCATACACATTTGCATGCATGATTAGTGTACGATTGAATCGGGGGCGTCACAATTTAGCGTCTCCAGTCCTAGACAAATCGTGCAATGATGTCTATAGCTTATCATGAACAGCTAAGCACTGGTCAAAGATACCCTGGATTTGCTGAACAGTGGCTTGCTACAGCTAGCCATGATTACTACATCCTCCGTTCATAAATATTTGTCTTTGTAGAGATTTCAAATGGACTACCACATACGGATGTATAGACATAATTTAGAGTGTATATTCACTCATTTTGCTCCGTATGTAGTCACTTGTTGAAATCTCTAGAAAGACAAATATTTAGGAACAGAGGGAGTATGTAATTGCGAAGTTATTAACTTTCTCTTCATTTATAAAAAACATCAGGCACATAAGCCTAAAAAACAGTGGAGATTACCTTGGGAAAAGATCACTTTGACCTTTGTCTTTCTACTTCAATCAATGAACCAAATTCTACTCTAGATGGCCCCGGATTGCCCATCATAACGTTAATAAGGTGTGTTTACCAGGTAACCGACTTTTAGTTCTATTAGGTATTAAGAATTGGTCGATGCAACATCTTGAGCAAGAATGGTTCCTTAAATAGAGAAGTTTTTTGGAAAAAATCACATGGAGAAAGCAAGGAATCTAACCATGCTGCCGAGGTGAAACATCTAACAACCCAAAAGGTGTTACCTACATCAGTGTTATACACAAGCATATATGATCCAAGTAGGATAAAGTATCAACAAAAAGAGATGGAATTACCTACAGGATTATGCATAGCAATCAAGGTGCATATTTGTATGTTGCTAAACAATGGGCAATCTGAATAGACTTGAGGGATTAGAAATGAAACTCAACTCATTCTTGCAAGGAAGAAATTAACAAATTTACTGGGCAGATCCACTTGTGGCATCAGTCTTGCTAGCTAATAACCATGATAGATAATACAGGACGATCCTTCCCAATTGCTGCAACAAACCAAGAGGAAAATAGCTCAATTAACCCCGCTCACCAAAAAGAAGAAACGAGAAATAGAAATCCAAGAACTCGAATTTACACTGCAATGGGTGAATGGATAAAAAATACAAACGTGTAGTCGCACAATACGCCTCTTAAGTACAGAAGGCGGCTCAATGGTGACCTTAATGAACCATTACAAATGCAGGCCCCATAAATACATAACCATCTTCTGATAATTAAATGTGTACATACAGTAAATTATCTATTTTTCACAAATACATGGTAATCAGTATAGGAGCTATAACCACAAAAAATATATAAATAGAACAGAAAAACATGACAACACAGAGCTCTACAAACTAAAAATTATGGAGCTGAAAATTATACGGGTTGTCTCATACAGTAAAATTATGGAGCTGGAACTGATCTTTTGGTGTACTGTTTTTTTAGAAATGGCAGTACAAGCTACAATCTGGACAGTACAAATGATATTCATGAACCCCCATATACAGAAGTTGCACATAGAAAAAAAAAGAACAGCTTCTAACAGATTTTTTTTGCATCTAAGTAAAACTCATCGATTATCCTAAATACTCCCTGTCAATAATTATGCTACTAACTGATTGGCAACAATTTCTTTTGGTGCGCAATTCAAACAAAAAAATGACAGTACAAGCAGATCTTTAGTACTCCAATTTCTTTCAGGTTTGACAGATTATTTTCAATTTCAAATCTTGGAGGAAAATGGCGACGGTACGCCTTCCTGGGTTATATATAACTTCAGAATTTCAGGTGAGAGATTCTGAGGATAACTGATGTCCATAATCTTTGCACAGTTGCAGAGTCGATATCACAAAAAAAATTCAATCCATGGTGGAAATTGATGAAGGAAATATGCCCTAGAGGCAATAATAAAGTTATTATTTATTTCCTTATTTCATGATAAATGTTTATTATTCATGCTAGAATTGTATTAACCGGAAACATAATACATGTGTGAATACATAGACAAACATAGTGTCACTAGTATGCCTCTACTAGACTAGCTCGTTTATCAGAGATGGTTATGTTTCCTAGCCATGGACAAAAGAGTTGTCATTTGATTAACGGGATCACATCATTAGGAGAATGATGTGATTGACTTGACCCATTCCGTTAGCTTAGCACTTGATCGTTTAGAATGTTGCTATTGCTTTCTTCATGACTTATACATGTTCCTGTAACTATGAGATTATGCAACTCCCGTTTACCGGAGGAACACCTTGGGTACTACCAAACGTCACAACGTAACTGGGTGATTATAAAGGAGTACTACAGGTGTCTCCAAAGGTACATGTTGAGTTGGCGTATTTCGAGATTAGGTTTTGTCACTCCGATTGTCGGAGAGGTATCTCTGGGCCCTCTCGGTAATGCACATCATTATAAGCCTTGCAAGCAATGTGACCAATGAGTTGGTTACAGGATGATGCATCACAGAACGAGTAAAGAGACTTGCCGGTGACGAGATTGAACTAGGTGTTGGATACCGACGATCGAATCTCGGGCAAGTAACATACCGATGACAAAGGAAACAACGTATGTTGTTATACGGTTTGACCGATAAAGATCTTCGTAGAATATGTAGGAGCCAATATGGGCATCCAGGTCCCGCTATTGGTTATTGACCGAGAATTGTTCTAGGTCATGTCTACATAGTTCTCGAACCCGTAGGGTCCGCACGCTTAAGGTTTCGATGACAGTTATATTATGAGTTTATGAGTTTTGATGTACCGAAGGAGTTCGGAGTCCCGGATGAGATCGAGGACATGACGAGGAGTCTCGAAATGGTCGAGATGTAAAGATCGATATATTGGACGACTATATTCGGAGTTCGGAAAGGTTCCGAGTGATCCGGTATTTTGAATCTGGTACCGAGAGTTACGGAATTCGCCGGGAGAAGTATTGGGCTTTATTGGGCCTGCGGGAAAGAGAGAGGGACTGCCAGGGCAGGCCGCGCCCAAGGCCTAGTCCGAATTGACTAGGGAGGGCCGCACCCCTCCTTCCTTCCTTCTCTCTTCCCTTCCTTGTCTCCTACTCCTAATACATGGAAGGACTACTAGTTGGACTAGGAAGGGGAATCCTACTCCCGATGGGAGTAGGACTCCCCATGGCGCCCTCCTAGGGCCGGCCTCCTCCTCCCTCCGTCCTTTATATCTGGGGCAGGGGCACCCATAGACACACAAGTTGATCTACGGATCGTTCCTCGGCCGTGTCGGTGCCCCCTCCACCATATTCCACCTCGGTCATATCGTCGCGAGCTTAGGCGAAGCCTGCGTCGATAGAACATCATCATCGTCACCACGCCGTCGTCTTGTGGAACTCATCTCCGAGCTCTGCTGGATCGGAGGCGGAGATCGCCATCGAGCTGAGCGTGTCTGAACTCGAAGGTGCCGTGCGTTCGGTACTTGGATCGGTCGGATCGTGAAGACGTCGACTACATCAACCGCGTTGTCATAACGCTTCGCTTACGGTCTCACGAGTGCGTGGACATGCACTCTCCCTCTCGTTGTTATGCCATCACCATGATCTTGCGTGTGCGTAGGAATTTTTTGAAATTACTCGTTCCCCAACATGGCATCCGAGCCTAGGTTTTATGCGTTGATGTTATATGCACGAGTAGAACACAAGTGAGTTGTGGGCGATATAAGTCATACTGCCTACCAGCATGTCATACTTTGGTTCAGCGGTATTGTTGGATGAAGCGGCCCGGACCGACATTACGCGTACGCTTACGCGAGACTGGTTCTACCGACGTGCTTTGCACACAGGTGGCTGGCGGGTGTCAGTTTCTCCAACTTTAGTTGAACCGAGTGTGGCTACGCCCGATCCTTGCGAAGGTTAAAACGGAGTCTATTTGACAAACTATCGTTGTGGTTTTGATGCGTAGGTGAGAACGGTTCTTGCTAAGCCCGTAGCAGCCACGTAAAATTTGCAACAACAAAGTAGAGGACGTCTAACTTGTTTTTGCAGGGCATGTTGTGATGTGATATGGTCAAGACGTGATGAGGTATAAGTTGTTGTATGAGATGATCATGTTTTGTTGAAGTCATCGGTAACTGGCAGAAGCTCTATGGTTGTCTCTTTGTTGCATAAGATGCAAGTGCCAAATAATTGCTTTACTTTATCGCTATGCGATGGCAATAGTTGCAAGAGCAATAGTTGGCGAGACGACCATGTGACGACACATTGATATAGATCAAGATGATGAAGATCATGGTGTCGTGCCGGTGACGATAAAGATCATGACAGTACTTTGGAGATGGAGATCAAAGGCGCAAGATGATCATGGCCATATCATGTCACATATTTTGATTACATATGATGTTTATCTGTTATACATCTTATTCTTGCTTTGATTGACGGTAGCATTTTAAGATGATCTCTCACTAATTATCAAGAAGTGTTCTCCCTGAGTATGCACCGTTATGAAAGTTCTTCGTCTTTGAGACACCACGTGATGATCGGGTGTGATAGGCTCTATGTTCAAATACAGCGGGTGCAAAACAGTTGCACACGCGAATACTCGAGTTCTACTTGACGAGCCTAGCATATACAGATATGGCCTCGGAACACGGAGACCGAAAGGTCGGCGTGAATCATATAGTAGATATGATCAACATAGTGATGTTCACCATTGAAAACTACTCCATCTCACGTGATGATCGGACATGGTTTAGTTGATTTGGATCACGTGATCACTTAGATGACTAGAGATGTGTCTCTAAGTGGGAGTTCTTAAATAATATGATTAATTGAACTTAAATTTATCATGAACTTAGTCTGATAGTATTTTGCAAATTATGTTGTAGATCAATAGCTTGCGTTGTTGCTTTCATATGTTTATTTTGATATGTTCCTAGAGAAAATGTATTGAAAGATGTTAGTAGCAATGATGCGATTGGATCCGTGATCGAGGTTTATCCTCATTGTGCCTGAAAGAATATGTCCTTGATGCACCGCTAGGTGACAGACCTATTGCAGGAGCGATGCGACATTATGAGCGTTTGGCTAGCTCAATATGATGACTACTTGATAGTTTAAGTGCACCATGCTTAACGGCTTAGAATCGGGACTTCAAAGGCGTTTTGAGCGTCATGGACCATATGAGATGTTCCAGAGTTGAAGTTAATATTTCCAGCAAATACCGAGTTGAGAGATATGAAGTCTCCAACAAGTTCTATAGCTAAAAGATGGAGGAGAATCGCTCAACTAGTGAGCATGTGCTCGATATGCAGGTACTTCAATCGCTTGAATCAAGTGGGAGTTAATCTTCCGGATAAGATAGTGATTGACAGAATTCTCTAGTCACCATCACTAAGTTACTAGAACTTCGTGATGAACTATAGTATGCAAGGGATGACGAAAACGATTCCCGAGCTCTTCGTGATGTTGAAATCGACGAAGCTAGAAATCAAGAAAGAGCATCAAGTGTTGATGATTGACAAGACCACTAGTTTCAAGAGAAGGGCAAAGGAAAGAAAGGGAACTTCAAGTGGAAAGACAAGCAAGTTGTCACTCCCGCAAAGAAGCCCAAAGCTGGACCATAGCCTGGCGAGTGTTTACACCGCAAAGGAAATGATCACTTTGAAGCGGAAATGCCCTGAATATTTGGTGGATAAGAAGGATGGCAAAGTGAACAAGGGTATATTTGATATCTGATTATTGATGTGTGCCTTACTAGTGTTTATAGTAGCCCCTGAGTATTTGATACATGTTCGGTTGCTAAGATTAGTAACTCGAAACAGGAGTTACAGAATAAACAGAGACTAGTTGAAGGGAAAGTGACGATAAGTGTTGGAAGTAGTTCCAAGATTGATATGATCATCATCGCACACTCCCTATACTTTCGGGATTAGTGTTAAACCTAAATAAATGTTATTTGGCGTTTGCGTTGAGCATGAATATGATTTGATCATGTTTATTGCAATACGATTATTCATTTAAAGTCAGAGAATAATTGTTGTTCTGTTTACATGAATAAAACCTTCAATGGTCATACACCCAATGAAAATAGTTTATTGGATCTCGATCGTAGTGATACACATATTCATAATATTGATGCCAAAAGATGCAAAGTTAATAATGATAGTGCAACTTATTTGTGGCACTGCCGTTTGGGTCATATCGATTAAAGCGCATGAAGAAACTCCATAAAGATGGATTTTCGAATCACTTGGTTATGAATCATTTGATGCTTGTGAACCGTGCCTTTTGGGCAAGATGACTAAAACTCCGTTCTTGAACAATGGAACGAAGCTCTTGACTTGTTGGAAATAATACATCTTGATGTATGCAGACCAATGAGTATGAAGGCTCGTGGCAAGTATCATTATTTTCTGACCTTCACAAGATGATTTGAGCAGATATGGGTATATCTACTTGATGAAACATAAGTCTGAAATAGTTGAAAAGCTCAAAGAATTTCAGAGTGAAGTGGAAAAATCATCGTAACAAGAAAATAAAGTTTCTGCGATCTGATCGCGGAGACAAATATTTGAGTTATGAGTTTGGTCTTCAATTAAAACAATGTGGAATAGTTTCACAGCTCACGCCACCTGGAACACCACAACGTTATGGTGTGTCCGAACGTCATAATCGTACTTTACTACATATGGTGCAATCTACGATGTTTCTTATCAGTTTACCACTATTGTTTTGGGGTTATGCATTAGAGACAGCTGCATTCACGTTTAAAAGGGCACCATCTAAATCCGTTGAGACGACACCGTATGAACTATGGTTTAGCAGTAAACCTAAGCTGTCGTTTCTTAAAGTTTGGAGTTGCGATGCTTATATGAAAAAGTTTTTCAACCTGATAAGCTCGAACCCAACTCGGAGAAGTGCGTCTTCATAGAATACCCAAAGGAAACTATTGGGTGTTCCTTCTATCACAGATCCGAAGGCAAAAACATTCGTTGCTAAAAAAATGGATACTTTCTAGAGAAGAAGTTTCTCTCGAAAGAAGTGAGTGGGAGGAAAGTAGAACTTGATAAGGTAATTGTACCTTCTCCCTTATTGGAAAGTAGTTCATCACAGAAATCAGTTCCAGTGATTCCTACACCAATTAGTGAGGAAGTTAATGATGATGATCATGAAACTTCAGATCAAGTTGCTACCAAACCTCGTAGGTCTTCTAGAGTAAGATCCGCACCAGAGTGGTACGGTAATCCTATTCTGAAAGTCATGTTACTAGACCATGATAAACCTACGAACTATGAGGAAGCGATGATGAGCCCAGATTCTGCAAAATGGCTGGAGGCCATGAAATCTGAGATGGGATCCATGTATGAGAACAAAGTGTGGACTTTGGTGGACTTGCCCGATGATCAGCAAGCCATAGAAAATAAATGGATTTTCAAGAGGAAGACGGACGCTGATAGTAGTGTTACTATCTACAAAGCTAGTCTTGTCGAAAAAAAAGGTTTTTGACAAAGTTCAAGATGTTGAATACAATGAGATTTTCTCACTTGTATCGATGCTTAAAAGTCTATCCGAATCATGTTAGCAATTGCCACATTTTATGAAATTTGGCAAATGGATGTCAAAACTACATTCCTTAATGGATTTATTAAAGAAGAGTTGTATATGATGCAACCAGAAGATTTTGTCAATCCTAAAGGTGCTAACAAAATGTGCAAGCTCCAGCGATCCATCTATGGACTGGTGCAAGCATCTCGGAGTTGGAATATACGCTTTGATAAGTTGATCAAAGCATATAGTTTTATATGGACTTACGATGAAGCTTTGTATTTACAATAAAGTGAGTGGGAGCACTACACCTTTACGATTAGTATATGTGAGTGACATATTGTTGATCGAAATGATGTAGAATTTTTCTCGCAAAGCATAAAGGAGTGTTTTAAAGGAGTTCTTTAAAAGACCTCAAGAAAAGCTACTTACATATTGAGCATCAAGATCTATTGAGATAGATCAAGGCGCTTGATAAGATTTTCAATAAGTACATACCTTGGCAAGATTTTGAAATAGTTCAAAATGGAGCAGTCAAAGAAAGAGTTCTTGCACTGTTGCAAAGGTGTGAAATTGAGTAAGACTCAAATCCCGACCACGGCAGAAAATAGAAAAGAGAATGAAAGTCATTCCCTATGCCTCAGTCATAGGTTCTACTCCCTCCGTTTCGAAATAATTGTCTTTCTAGCCATCTCAAATGGACTACAACAAACGGATGTATGTAGACATGTTTTAGATTGTAGATTCACTCATTTTGCTCCGTATGTAGTCATTTGTTGAAATCTCTAAAAAGACAATTATTTCGGAACGGAGGGAGTATAAAGTATGCTATGTTATGTACGGACCTATTGTATACCTTGCTCTGAATTTGGCAAGGAGTACAATAGTGATCTAGAGTAGATCATCCTTTGGACATTGGTCAAGAATATCCTTAGTAAGGACTAAGGAGATGTTTCTCGATTATGGAGGTGATAAAAGAGTTTGTTGTAAAAGTTACATCGGTGCAAACTTTTACACCGATCCGAATGACTCTAAGTCTCAACTTTGGATACATATTGAAAGTGGGAGCAATTAGCTAGAGTAGCTCCGTGCGAGCATTGTGGACATAAAATATTTGCAAAATACATACGGCTCTAAATGTGATGAGACCCGTTGACTAAGCTTCTCTCACGAACAAAACATGATCACACCTTAGTACTCTTTGGGTGTTAATCACATAGCAATGTGAACTAGATTATTGACTCTAGTAAACCCTTTGGATGTTGGTCACATGATGATGTGAACTATGGGTGTTAATCATATCTGAGATATGAATATTGGTGTTAAATCACACGACGATGTGAACTAGATTATTGACTCTAGTGCAAGTGGGAGACTGAAGGAAATATGCCCTAGAGGCAATAATAAAGTTATTATTTATTTCCTTATTTCATGATAAATGTTTATTATTCATGCTAGAATTGTATTAACCGGAAACATAATACATGTGTGAATACATAGACAAACATAGTGTCACTAGTATGCCTCTACTAGACTAGCTCGTTTATCAGAGATGGTTATGTTTCCTAGCCATGGACAAAAGAGTTGTCATTTGATTAACGGGATCACATCATTAGGAGAATGATGTGATTGACTTGACCCATTCCGTTAGCTTAGCACTTGATCGTTTAGTATGTTGCTATTGCTTTCTTCATGACTTATACATGTTCCTGTAACTATGAGATTATGCAACTCCGTTTACGGAGGAACACCTTGGTACTACCAAACGTCACAACGTAAGCTGGGTGATTATAAAGGAGTACTACAGTGTCTCCAAAGGTACATGTTGAGTTGGCATATTTCGAGATTAGGTTTTGTCACTCCGATTGTCGAAGAGGTATCTCTGGGCCCTCTCGGTAATGCACATCATTATAAGCCTTGCAAGCAATGTGACCAATGAGTTGGTTATAGGATGATGCATTACGAGCGAGTAAAGAGACTTGCGGTGGCGAGATTGAACTAGGTATTGGATACCGACGATCGAATCTCGGGCAAGTAACATACCGATGACAAAGGAAACAACGATGTTGTTATACGGTTTGACCGATAAAGATCTTCGTAGAATATGTAGGAGCCAATATGGGCATCCAGGTCCGCTATTGGTTATTGACCGAGAATTGTTCTAGGTCATGTCTACATAGTTCTCGAACCCGTAGGGTCCGCACGCAAGGTTTCGATGATGGTTATATTATGAGTTTATGAGTTTTGATGTACGAAGGAGTTCGAGTCCGGATGAGATCGAGGACATGACGAGGAGTCTCGAAATGGTCGAGATGTAAAGATCGATATATTGGACGACTATATTCGGAGTTCGGAAAGGTTCCGAGTGATCCGGGTATTTTTCGAATCTGGGAGAGTTACGGAATTCGCCGGGAGAAGTATTGGGCTTTATTGGGCCTGCTTGAAAGAGAGAGGGACTGCACAGGGCAGGCGCGCTTCCCAAGGCCTAGTCCGAATTGGACTAGGGGAGGGCCACCCCTCCTTCCTTCCTTCTCTCTTCCCTTCCTTGTCTCCTACTCCTAATACATGGAAGGACTACTAGTTGGACTAGGAAAGGGAATCCTACTCTGGTGGGAGTAGGACTCCCCATGGCGCGCCCTCCTAGGGCGGCCTCCTCCTCCCTCCCTCCTTTATATCTGAGGCAGGGGCACCCCATAGACACACAAGTTGATCTACGGATCGTTCCTTAGCCGTGTCGGTGCCTCCTCCACCATATTCCATCTCGGTCATATCGTCATGAGCTTAGGCAAAGCCCTGCACCGGTAGAACATCATCATCGTCCTGCGCCGTCGTCTTGTGGAACTCATCTTCGAGCTCTGCTGGATCGGAGGCGGAGATCGTCATCGAGCTGAGCGTGTCTGAACTCGGAGGTGCCGTGACGTTCGGTACTTGGATCGGTCGGATCGTGAAGGCGTCGACTACATCAACCGCATTGTCATAGCGCTTCGCTACGGTCTCACGAGTGCGTGGACATGCACTCTCCCCTCTTGTTGCTATGCCATCACCATGATCTTGCGTGTGCGTAGGAAATTTTTTGAAATTACTACGTTCCCCAACAATTGAAGCACCAAGCAAAGTCCAAAACTGTATGTGCCCTTAACATCAAGAAGTTGGTATATAAACACCAAGTTATTCCTAATAGCATCTTCATTAAAAGTTCCACCAAAGTAGGACTTGAAGAGGGCCACTGCCTGATAATTTCAAATAATCTTCAGCGGAAATAACGACGAATGAGATGGACATATTAAATTGCTCATAAGAATGTTGATGTGCACATTGAGTAGGATATATACATTGAATTAGCACTGTAGTTTCATCACTGAATCATCTTTGTCCTAATGTACAAATTAAACCAACTCCTAGCCCAACTCCTCTCTTCCAAACAGGCCCTCAATAATAAATCATATAAAACACAAAGGGTTCTTTTATTCATTTAGTCCT
This sequence comes from Aegilops speltoides, assembly GCA_021437245.1. NCBI lineage: Eukaryota > Viridiplantae > Streptophyta > Magnoliopsida > Poales > Poaceae > Aegilops > Aegilops speltoides. Next base: position 491,039,168 of record CM038147.1, on the reverse strand, counting down.
ATCAAAGTATTCCCAACAGTGACGAACATGGAACATCACACCATCTAAACATTGAAAATTTCTAGCAGTACTTTTTAGTACCACATGCTTATATTCTGTTGAGTTTGGCGATTCTGATGTACCATCAACAGATATCCATTCATCGTGTTTCTACTTGTAAGGTTGACCCTAACAGCTTAACATGCCCCTTACATATGTCGATTTCATGAATAGGCTCATGAGAAACCGTTTGTTTTTATGGGTCAAGTCTTAACTATTGTGTTTTTGTTCCTTCCAGCAACTACTTAACCACACTACAGTTCTTGAGTGACCAAACTAAATTGAGATGTTTGAAACAACAAAACGGCCAAGATGGTGAGCAACACACCTTAAGTACATCACGACATGTGATCGGTCATCTGCCAATTCTCATCCTTTTGCTTGTCGAAGAGTTGTGGTATCATGTTGCTGAAGATCCAACAACAGTATCATCACTCTGTTGGCTGAGACATACATCAGCATCCAACACGCCTATCGGGCTTTTCGGCACATAGAACATTGATGATCCAACCGATTTGATGACCGTGGTTCCCATTGCTATCTTGTCCTGAATCAATTTGTAGCATCTTAACACTCGCTCCTACAAAACATCATTGCATTAACATATTAGGTAATGGTGGGCAAATGGTTTAGTTAATGATAACATTGGGACGATGACTACCTTGTTTATACACATGCAATTAGTTGTAGCTCTTTCAACCACTGAAGTTGCGCTCCCCAAATAACAACAAGTGCAACAGGTGCAGCAACCCAAATACAGCAAGTGCAACAGGTGCAGCAAACTATGAAGGTCTGAACCCAAAAATCAGCTCCTGCAATCCAAATTCTCAAACTTTAATAATTGATCGCTGCCAAATTTTACGCATTGAATGATGGATACTAAAAGTGATATTCAATTTAACACATTGATCTATGAATACTATAAAAGGGATCTGATTAACTTTCATACCTTTAGTTGTGCTCGAGATGGGGTCGGTCACGGGTGAATGCGAGCATGGAGGGTGTGTCATGATGATTGAAGTTGCGAAGGAAGTAGTCAATAAATGAGCAAGAAGTAACCGCTCCATCCTTTTTATGCTCATTGCCATACAAAGGAAGACTTTGCCTCAACCACCTGTCAAGCAAAAACCATCGATTAATTGAGATGAAACTGAAAGACAGAACCTTTCAATACGCGGAGGTCTATCATGAGATGAGATGCATCACTCACTGACCTGCAGGTCCATGGGGAGTGGCACATAGGTCTCCTCCATCTTTGAAGCGAGACAAATGCAAGCCACTGCCAAGAGCCGTCCCACGCTTTGCCTTCCTGCCATGAGAAATCAATTTCTCAATGATTCCAACAACTTTATGGGATTTTAGCAGGGTTTCTTCAGTTGCTAATGAGATCATAGACTTACAGGAAGGGGATAGACGAAGAGGAACCTATCAAGGTAGTTGACAAACAACGCCACTGTCAATGGCAAAGAATTTGCAGATTTAATCAGCTATCACGACACCGTTGGTCATGACGGTATCATTGAGCAGCAATCCAATGAGAAAGGCATATTCCAAATCCGACCCATCACATATCAGTACCAGCTAGAAAGGAACGAGTTGAATCAAATCAAGATGCGGGGGCTCACCTTCCAAATCCCATCTATGGCGTACTTTCTAACGGCGGCCAAATCCAGGCCCTCGAGCCGCGGCCACAGCATCTGGGGTACCCGAGCGCGAGCTCCTCCTCGGCGACGGGGACGGGGTAGGCAGCCATGGCGGGCAGGGCGGGACGGCGGGGCCGCACCCATCGTCGCCGCCGCCGCGTGCCCCTCCTCCTTCTACTGCTCCCCGGAGGCGCTCCTCCTCGGCGACGGGGACGGGGCAGGAAGGTGATCTAGGGTTTGGAAGGAGAGAGAGAGAGGGAGGCGCGGGCGGGGACGAGGCCGGGCGGCGGCGGGGAAGGAGGAGAGGGAGGCGCTGATGGGGAGGAGGAGGCGGCGCGAAGGGAGAGGAGCCGGTCGGAGGGTGGAAGGAGGCCGGGCGGCGGGGAAGGAGGAGAGGAGGCGTGGGAGGGAGGGAGAGGAGGCGGGGGGGGCTAGGTCATCCCACATGAGCAGGGCCCTTTATACCCCTGTATGCGGAATGACCAAAATGCCTCTCGGCGGGCAGCAAAATTACAAAGCGGTGGCATTGTTGGAGAGGGCGCATCTCATTTTTTATCCGACGGTCGAGGGCGTTCGGGAGGGGGATCGGACGGCCGGAAACGCATCAAGGAGCCGATCCAACGGCCGAGAAGGTCTGAGCTCTGAGGAGGCTCAGGCATCCCTCCCTCTCATATTTCTGGATATAGAGCCCGAGCTAACTGATTGATTTGCCAGGAAGCATCTGGCGTACACGTTGGCTGGAGACTAGAGCCGGTATACATCAAGCAGCTGGAACCTCCAAAATTACTATTGGTTGAGCTTTACTATGTTTCAGGAGACCGGGCCCGTCATTGTCTTTATCAAGTAATCATAAGATAATATATGTCAACAAACATAAGTAGCTCGTTCTTCTCGTATGTAATATAGGAGTATTAGCTAATCAAGGTAATCATATAGATTCGCACACACTTAGCTTAAGATACCTCATGTATGCCACATTGTCCTTATCCTCATAAGATAATGTTTTTCCTTGGTCCAATCGGGCCGGCAGCATCGGTGTTGCCGTCCATTAATTGTCAGCGATGTTGTTGTGGTCGATCGACGCTGCTAGAAGTACAAGCTTTGGTGTTAGAAGTATCGCTCCAATGATCACATGTGTCCGCATATACCCTTGTTCAAAACCTCTCTACTGCTACATCCCCTAACCAATCCTATTGAAACCAAGAAATATAGGCCTGCTTGCCATCCACACCAGAATAGATAAAGCTTTCCGAAGAAACCTGCCCCTTGCGGGAAACTATATTTCAGAAATAATTCAGTGTCTATGTTTCTCTTATCTTTCTTCGAAGTCCCTGTTGGTGTTAAGAAAAGGCTGGACTTCTATCGATCCCGATTCTTCTGGCAGAGCGATGAACTAAAGAGAAAGTACAGACTCGCTAAATGGGATATCATCTGTCGACCAAAGGACCAGGGGGGCCTTGGTATCGAGAATCTTGAAGTCAAGAACAGATGTCTTCTCAGTAAGTGGTTGTACAAGTTATCAGTTGAGACTGAGGCCACGTGGGCGCAGATTCTTCGTAGTAAGTATCTACAGTCCAAGACTTTGTCCCAGGTGACAGTGAGACCGACTGACTCGCCTTTTTGGAAGGGGCTTATGAGAGTCAAAGCAACCTTCTTTAGTAGGACAAAGTTCATAGTTGGTAACGGCAACACCACTCGCTTCTGGGAGGATACTTGGCTTGGTGAAACGCCGTTGGCGCTTCAGTATCCTTCTTTGTATAGTATTGTTCAACGATGTGATGCTTTTGTTGCAACGACAGTCCATTACCCTAAATATTCAGTTTAGGAGGACGTTTGTTGGCAACCGGTGGGAAGCTGGCTCCATTTAGTGAGTAGACTGATGGAGGTTCAGCTATCTCATCAGTCCGATCAGTTGTGCTGGAAGCTCACTAGGTCTGGAGAGTTCACAGTTAAATCGATGTATCTCCATGTCATCAACTCTAGTGCCATTCCTAGTCCCAAATTTGTTTGGAAAGTCAAAGTTCCTTTGAAAATTAAAGTGTTTATGTGGTTTGTACATAAACAAGTCATTCTAACAAAGGATAACTTGGTTAGGCGCAACTGGACAGGTTCTACTAGGTGTAGTTTCTGTGATCGGGATGAAACTATCAAGCACTTATTTTTTGATTGCCCATTGGCCAAAGTGTTATGGCACACGGTGCACATTGTCTTTAACATTACTCCTCCAAATTCTGTCAGTACGTTATTTGGAACGTGGCTTGCTGGGATAGAGTCTGAAACAGCTAGACACATTCGCGTAGGAGTATGTGCTTTGTTATGGGCAATTTGGAACTGCAGGAATGATTTGGCTTTTAACAGAACAATAACTATACATTTTTTGCAGGTTATCTTCCGAGTTACTGCGTGGATCCGTATGTGGTCGCTACTCACTCCGACGGAGGCCAGGGAGCGTTTGGTTACTGGATCTATCCGGTGGGAGATGGTAGCACGGGATATCTTCAACCGGTTTGGATGACGGTCATGTAATAGGATAGACGATTAGTTTACCTATCTTTATTATGCTAGCCGGTTGTAGCCTCTTGATTTTTGCTTTGGCGTTGTGGCTCTATGTGAGCTTGCCATTACTTTTATTTCAGATTGTTGGACCTTGTTGAACCTTTTTTTATCTATAAAGATGGCCGTATGCATCGTTCTGATGCAGAGGCCGGGGAGTCCCCTTTTTCAAAAAAAAAATGTGTTAAAGTTGTGTGGGTTGATGTTGGGTTGCCAACACCTCCATGTAGGACTTAGCACAACACATGTTAAGCTGTTGCGTTTTATTTGAGCATTCAACCCATCAACAGTCGCGCAAGGGGCGCATGCTCGCGACGTCCACGTCCTCACATGTACGACAAAAAGGTTGATCACGCAGGTGCACGCTTATTGGGTAGAGAAGTTAGAGAGATAGAAAAAAAGGGAGCTCGTCTCGACTCCACCTCTTCCCCACACGCCGCCTCCTCATCTCCCCTCCCTCATCACAGCCGCCCCCACCCCCCACCCCCCTCGCCTCGGCTCCTACCCGGCCGGCTCGTCGCAGCAGCGGTCGGTAGAGAGCTGCGGTGGTCGGCACTCAGCAGTGGAGAAGCAGCGGCGGCTGACGGCGGCGGACCAGATCGGTGAGGGAGAGGACAAGATGGCCGTCACGGGCATAGCAGAGCGAACCCTGCACGGCTGTCGGGCGCCATCTGGAGAACCGGTGGTCGGTGGTGAGCGATCTGGACGATTTGGAGGCGAGGCGACAGCGTTCACCAGGGCGCCGTCGAAGATCCACATCATACCGCTCGGAGAGGAGATCGTCGAGGATCCCCTCTTCTTGACGGATCCGCGATGGAGGTGCTCGAGGAGGAGCTTCTTCTCCGGACGCCATGGAGACCGTCAAGGTGCTCCCCCCTCCCCCTCCCTCTGTCTGGGTATTTGTACTAACCGCCTCCAGCTCGAACAAGGATCCGCTGCACCTCCGTCCTCGTCTTGTTGAAGTAAAGTAATTAACATTTAACCGAATGCCTGCCAATTTAGGGTGGACATGTTAAGTTCGGTAGTACTAGCTGGTACGCCCATGTCTGTCTTTGTTTCACCATCTATTTGTTTCTGACTGATTCGAATGCTCAACAGCAGGTCTTGTTTGATTAAGCATTGGCGTTGGGAAGTTCAGAAGCACATTTTGTCATCTCTTTAACCATAAGCTCATTGAGCCTCAAAACTACAGGTACGTGCTCAGACTGCTCGTTACTTTATAATGCCATAGAAAAGCCAATTCTTTCATTTGGCATCTGATTTGTTGGTAAGGTGACATTTCTTCTTTGTTTTATTTTCGGATTGTTTCAGCCTGCTTGGATGTGTACAAGAGGAAAGTTGATCAGGCACTCAAGTCAAGGGACCTTCTTCTCCAAGCACCGGACTACTCAAAGATGGAGCTAGCCAGGCTCGCTTCTGCCGTTGGAGAGAAATCTATGGCAACAGGTGTAAGTGAAAATACATATCTGCTTTCAATAATCTCAGGCCAACTCAACCTGTCTGTAACTCTGAAGAAGTGAGGCATGCTTGACCAACTAGAGTTTTCGGCATTCTCAGTGTCGTGAAGCAATGTTTTGTGTGTTCTTTGTTGGACTTGTAGTTCTGCTCTGCCATGGTAGATTACTTTCAGTGCTTACCTTGTTGCTACTTCCCCATAATAGTTTGCAGCTAAGACACATACCCTCTAAAGTTGAAAATCTGATCTCGCTTGTTGTACTACGAACTAGAAAGGTTGGTATCTTAATTCAGAATGTTATTAGAATCTTATGGACTGTCATTTACTTGCACAATATATGTAGTCGATTTTGTTTCTTGGGCTATTTTGGCTCCTTGGTGGGTATTTATTTCTTGGATTTTACCTTCATTTTGCTTTGCTTCGTCTTCACCTTATTGACTATTTTTTGTGTACTGCCTAATTTGTTTTGCAGGTACCTATCTTTGGTGTTGATTGTCGCCTCACATTTCTATCAAAGCATTGGTTAGTAACATATTTCGATCAAAATAATTGCATTGTAGACTTGTAATAGTAGTTACTAAATTCGTGCAACCTTAGGTCCGTAGGTGAAGACAACGATCCAAAAAAGATACTGTGTCTGGCCAAACAACGACATTGTGGCACCACGATCCACATTTGATGTCCTTGGTAAGTGATGGACCACATTAGCAAATCACTATGCATGTTTTCCTGAAGCATCAGCTGTCTATGCTAAGGTCTTGGGTCATTATTTTGGGGTGAAGAATATTGATAGGGTGTAGTTAATTTGCAAAACAGTGACTCTGAACTTGTTTCTGCATACAAATATGCCATATTATAGATGGATTATTCACAGAATTGTTTAGACCGTTTACTGAAAATTGCAAGAAGGAACTTGAGACAATTAATAAGGCAATATCCATTTGAACCACCGAAGGTAAAATATTTCTTGCTTGGTTATTCCAGTTATGTTACAATATTTGATTTTCGTAGCTCAGGATGTCGATTCACATTGTCTTAATTCCTGTATGCTGGTTTCTTTCTACCCCTTGACAGGGAGATCCAGGAAGAAGGTGACTGTCTCCCACGGCGTCGCATCTTCGTGAGGAGGACAAAACTGAGCACGGTACCTTTCACAAATCAATCCTATTCCCCCCTTCTATGCGATGCAGTAGGTCACACTAATTCAACAAGTATGTGCGATCTGTTGTGCACAAATTAAACATTTATGCAATTAGGATGTGAATGTTTGAGATATTCAGCTTTGTATGTTGATTAGGGATTTGTTGTTAGTGAAAGAGACTGAGAAATAGAGGGATTTTTCTTTTCAAATAAAGTTTAGATATTGAGCCGTACGCTTGTACTTTAGAATGTAATCTTCGTGTCTCCCCCTTTTCCATCTTTTTGTTTTGTAGATGCCAGATAAACTTATCATACATACACACCGAAATTTATTCTGTTGAGAGTGTATTCATATTTTTCTTCTTATTAATCCATCAAAGAATAGCTGTAGTGAATATTTTATATGGTTACATTCAAGAGAATAAAATATCCTAATGTTATAGCATAAGTTTATATTGATGTACATGAGTGAGACTGAGGACCAAACATTGACAGCGAATGCGCCGACACAAGATAAGTGCGCACATGTCCGCCTCAGGAGGCGCCACCAGGTGGCGCCCCAACCTCTAGTTTGTAATTATTAGTCACGACAGTATCCTTTTCATCACGCAAGTAGCAACTTTACGGAGGTATAAACTTCCAGTAGGAAACCGTGCAAGGTTTCGCTGTTCAACTTGGGAACTCGTGTGCCATAGAGAGTCAGTCGAGCGACGCAAATTCCTTGGCGATTGCACTGCGGTGGCCTGAAACATTAAACTTTGAACAAAACTAAAAGCAAAAGGATTGAATAGAAATTATTAATTTATATAATATATTTATTATAGCTTTTTTTGCAACAAAACGTATTAATGACAGGAGAATTGGGCCATCAGCAAACCTGTACTCCATGCTGATGCCATCACGTGGACACCGCAGAATCGGGCCGGTCAAGCGGAACAAACGGAAAAGGGCAATGGCGCAGTGCTCTGCTCATGACATTGGTGGTGGAACAAAGTGCTCATGATCGACATTATTTTTTTTACAGGTACACCACGGACACGCCTGGTTGTGGAAAGGTAAAGATGCTGTACCGTTTTTTCAGTTAAAAAAGAAAAGAAAGATGCCACCGTTTGGTGTGGGAACCCGCCGAGAAATGGTCGGAAAAGCTGCTGTGCACGGGATCGCTGCATGCTTTTCCTCAGCAACTTGGGAGTAATTAAAGCTATGAGGAGAGCCTCGGGCAGTGCAGCCAATGTGGAACACGTATGTTAGGTGATGCTTCGCTGCAAAGAAACTTGCTGAGAGCCGATAGCGTTACTGGTAGGAGTACATGTAGAAGCTGCTTGAGAAACGCTCGCAAAGCCCCATCTACTTCTTCATGCTTTTGCTCCCAAGTCCCAACAATCAAAATTTCCATACACCCTCCGCCACACAAAAACCACTCTTTCCTCGCTCCTTGTGGCCGTGATGGATCTCCAATTGGCCAAGTGGCGGCGGCGGCGCTCCGTCCTAGCGGAGTCGATGTGGCTATTGTTCGTCCTGTTAATCCTGGTGGCGATCGTCGTTGTGGCGTGGTGGTGCTGGACCAAATGGCTGAGCCTGCTCGGCCAGGTGGATACACTGCTGGCAATCGGGGTGATCCTCAACATCCTTCAGGTCATGCTTGGTACAGCCCGCCGCCGTCACACACACTGGTTAGTCCAGTACGGGGCATTCGTTGCATTCTACTTCCCAGTTCCTGTGGTCGCATCTGCCTTGAGCATCATGCGGTCTGCTTCTCACATCGAAACGGACTTGAAAACTATCATTATACGGGCCCAACTGATCAACTTCGCAGTCAGCCGACGTCTAGATAGCATGGCGTCCTATAGGCTCAATGACACCGTTCAACGTGGCATGCGCCATGCGCAACGGACTCTCTACCCTTTGTACTGGCTTCATATTGTCGTCAGTGCCTGCTGGGACGAGGACAACCATCTCCCATCAGCACATATCTTGACTGCACTGTTGACTGCAGCTTACATTTCCTCCAAGCTTATCGTTACCAATTTTCAGCGTATTGTTATTCCCCACATAATCTCCTCTTACAAGAGTAAAAAGCTGGCTGAATACATGATAAAGGAGGCCAGCCATCCGCACTCCTTCTTTGATTCTGATGTAACTGATATGAAGAACTGTAGATATCCACTCGAAATGAGGTATGATAAACCGGATCAGATTATGGTTGGGCCAAGAGGAAATGGCAGGGAGGACAGCTCAGTCCTGGCGGTGGTCAAAGATGTGCTCCGTCTTCAGCATGGTAGGAAGAACAAAACACATATTGATCAGGTCTGCCTTTCTTACTCCTTGTTCAATATGATCCTCCGGCGTCACTATGGATTTCCCTGTGCTGAACAAGGCAATGAAAGGGTTCTTGAATTTGTGAGGAAAGGGTTTCCAGCAGGTCAAAATGATAGTCCAAATGAATCACTGTCGATGGTGTCTTCGGAAGTTCAAACTGGTGGTCCTGAGTCAGTGACGCCGGAGTCTTCGGCAGTTCAAATTGATCGTCCCAATGAATCAGTGTCGACGGTGTGTTTGGAAGTTCAAACTGGTGGTCCTGAATTAGTGTCGACGAAGTCTTCGGCAGTTCAAAATGACTGCCCCGAAATCACAGCATTTAAGGTGATTGAGGTGCAGTTGGCTTTCCTCCATGATCACTTCTTCATTGAACGATTAACTTATTATCGGCCGATAGCTCTGTTGCTGATCATTGTACCATATCTGGAGTGGGTCGTTATACTTTCTCTGACCAATATATTCTTTGGTGTACTCTATGAAGATTATGTCAAGTGTTTTTTTGCACTGGCTACACTGGTTTATTTACAGGAACAAATACAGTTTTTATTCCACCGTTCATCTGACTGGTTCCAAGTATGGACTGTTCTCCAACGTTGTTGTGGTCATGATGTACCAGCTGAAATGAAGTGCAACGACCCTAATACTTGGCTTGGCAGACTATTTTTTATGTACCATCGCCAGCATTGGCAAAACAAGATTGGACAGTACTCTCTCATTAAAGACTGTGACAACATATCAGTCAAGAAGACACTAATAGCGTCACTAATGCGCTATTTATTGGATGAGCGTTATGACTTCGTCGAGCATCATCAGCTAGAAATGGATTCTGTCAGCTTGCCGGACGTTGTGAAGGAGGCGGTCTTCTCTTCTTTTCATCAGAGTAAGGGCACACTGACCAATGGCGTCTCATCGCTGAAGAGAAACAATGTTTCAGAACTTCTATCATGGACATGCAACCAGCCAACACACACTGACACCATTCTGATATGGCATGTTGCGACATGGTACTGTGAATGTGAAGCTGAAGCAGAAAAGGGCTCCGGAGTTAGTGATAGCTCTTTTTACAAAGTTGCCACAGCATTGTCAAAATATTGTGCTTACCTGGTGGCGTTCCTGCCAGAGTTTCTCCCAGAGCACAGCCTCACCACGACGAACGTGTTTCAGGGAGTCCTCAAGCAAGCAAAAGAGCTACTCGATAAAGTTGAGCTTGAGAATGGTTTTGAGCTGGGACAAATGCCAAGACCTAGACAGCAAAAATTTGCCCTGATTAAAGCGCTAGAACTGCCGCAAGAAGTGGCTAGCCTGACCACTTTTGAGAATGGTGTTAGGCTGGGACGTCAACTCAACAGTCTTGCTGGTTCAGCCGAAGATCTCGAGCTGCGTCGTTGGAAGGTGATGGCGGAATTCTGGGCCGAGACTATGGTGTACGTTGCGCCGTCTGACAAGGTCTCAGCGCACATCGACCAGCTCGCCAAGGGCGGCGAGTTCGTCACGCACATCTGGGCCTTACTCTCCGATGCCGGCATTCTTGAGCGACCCGCTGGAGTAAAGGAATCCAGAGCACCGCCTGTTGATCCCACTGGAGGGCCTCCTCCCAGTCCCAGTCCCAATCATGAAGAAGCTGGAGGTGGCACTGGTATTTCACCTTGGTGAGCCGAGCCATTAATCAATCACACTCCATCAAGTGGAAGCTCATTTTGGTATTTCCCGAATCATTTGCCTTCGAATAAAGATGCAGCTGAAGGAAAGCCTAATCTTCTTTCAGACTCCTGCGTCGTCAGAGACGAATTTTTCCTGCTGGTGTTAATTCCTCTGCTTTGTCAGCATGTATTTGTTTGTTGTTGCTTGAATTTATCTGTACTCTTTCGGCTTGGATTTCTTATCTACATGCCTGTGTATTTGTGTGCGAACGGAACTGCCCTAGGTTTAAGCTAGGGCCTGGCTCGTTGGATTCGTGTGTGTTCATCTACATTGTAATATCATGCTTCGTGCCTCTCATGCGTGAGCAAACGCTACTCTGTTCATTAATTCCACTATTGTTAGTTACCTGATGTGTGGAACTGTTTAATTGAAGAAGAAATTACTAGTCTGCTACTACAAGGTTGTTAATTTCCTCTGCTATGCTTATGTATGACCACCAGCGGTGAAAAGATTCGAGGATCCTCAGTGAAAATCACCAGATTTTTTTTTATCATTCTGTTGTCCTGCAGAATGGATGTTTACTTTGCTGTCTGTGAGTTGCATTATTAGGTGGTATCTACTCTGACATACTGCTATAATCTCTCCCTTCCCGTTTGTTATTGCCATCTCCAAAATCGCAGCAACCAATGAGTATCTAAATAAGTGGTTTTTTCTATCGGAAAGGAGGTTAAATCCAAATAAGTGCCGGGCAATGTATTATTAGCACCCACATATCCACTTCCATGCATTGGTTGATTGCACATGGAGAACCAAAATTTTATGAAATTTATTAATGTAGACATAGCTAATATTTATTCATTCCCGAAACAATGAGCCGTGCAAAAAGAACACCAGGTGTCACCAGACCACTTTCGTCTGTTCATGACATCTCTCGTCAAGACAGCGTCCTGGAAAAGCTGCCAAAGAAAGATTTTTATCTTGAGAGGTATTTTAGCATTCCAGAACCATCTTTAATCGCAGCCTGCGATATTACTCTCAAGCATTTTGTACGTAGATTTCGTGGAGAACCTACGGTTAGGCCCAGGTCCTCATCCTATCCGATCAGATCCAACAGTAAGGCTCCGCTTGGATTATCGTTTCGCCTCTCAATACCCCCTAAAAACGATACAGACCTCTGGGCGTCGTTTTTTCTCCAGGCGGAACTCACGCTGCGGCCGGTATAATACAGGTGTATACAAAACCCGGATGTAATATTTTACACCGATTCCAAGCGGGCCCTAAGTGGGATGTTCTGCTCTCGCCACATATCATCAAGAAGGGGAAGGGTGCAATCTTGTACGAAAGACATCACACACATTCATACCCCTCCATTTATCCACAGTTAGATCAGCGAGGTTGCAGATGCTCGAGGGGATTGGGTACACATGAATGGTAAGCCATCCAAGGAATCTTTCCAGACTGGAGCCACGTTCCCAACCACGCATGTACTAGAACAGGAGCTAAGCAGAGCAGGTCGCACGCGGAGCCGCGTCGACCGTGGGGTGTGAAGTGGCGAACTGCAGCCGCGGCCCTACATTACCGTCTACTAGTACTGTACACAGCTTCGCATCGCATCGCAACGTACCGTATCGTATGAATCGTATGACTGATTGGATCGCGGATGACTCACTGCCACCACCTCACATGCCAGATGCCACTGCCTACTTAACCCAAGAATTTCAAGAGCCATTCTCCCCTCGCCGCCGCCGCCGCTCGCCCGCCAACATCACCGGCAGCGTCAGCATGGGTTCCGACTTCAAGGCCATCCTGCCAGTCAATCAACCAGCCCGTGAATCAACCGGTAATTGCTCATCTACACTTCGCATGCATTGTTCAGACATCAGCGCGCTCGTGGAGAAGGTCGACGATCCGGGCATGGCCGGCGACGGGGACCTGCTGGACGTCGTCAGTGAGCTCGACCGCGCCTGCAAGGACGCCGGCTTCTTCTACGTGGTAACCCACTGTCGTGAGTATCAATGTGCACTTTGTCAAAGCTAACCAAATTGAAATGCTGTGGCTGCGTGTGCTGTGTCATACGTTGTTACTGACAGAAAGGCCACGGGATAGCGGAGCCGTTGACGGCGGAGGTCAGGGACGTCACACGCAGCTTCTTCCAGCTCCCGCCCGAGGAAAAATGCAAGATCAGGCTCACACCTCGGACTGGATACAGGTGTGTGTGTGGTTGCTCAACCATTTACAACTTGTCTTGTTTCCTTTATGGTTTGGTGGGTGCTGAAGTGAACTTCTGTAAAACGGCTCGTGGTCAGAGGGTACCAGAGAGTGGGCGAGAACATCACCAAGGGCAAGCTTGATATGCATGAAGCAATCGATGTAAGTTCAGCTACCCCACACCATGTTGGAGTCTTCCTTCTTCCTTTTTTCCACGGAAATGTATAGGGATATTATTCCACAGTCTCAGAGTTACAATCTTTAGCGACTAGCAAGCGGTGCTATCCCCACCACGTCCAAAGTTCGCTAAGTAGTGTGCAACAATATTATCCCCCCATGTTTGAGTCTTCGTTCTTGTCATGCTTGTTCAGTTAAGTTATTCAGACTTGTCAGCTGATAAACTATCACAACAAACAACACATGGCAGTGCTACGCGCATATCGAACCGGGCAAGTATGGAGATCTCGGCAAGCATTTGGAAGGAGATAATTTGTGGTATGTTTCCCAATCCCATCTCTAATCCAGAGCACCACTCAAGTTTTTAGCATTTCTTGAGGAAAGGGTTTATTTCCTGCTTGTTCCATGCACCAGAAATTTGATTTGATCCAAAACCTCAAGTTGTTATATCGAAAAAGGCTTTCGCCCCGCTTTATATATAAAGCACTGATCAACCACAGCCCAAGTACAAACGCATCCCACGACAACACACGCACACACCCAAGACGGGATAAATAGGCGCTGAGCGCAGCAACACCACCCCTACCACTACAAGAGCAATCGGGGTCCTCCACCGTGAACACGCCACCGCGAAGAGATGAAGCCGCATATGACGAACCGTGAGCTCCAAGGCGGCGCCTCCAAGAAGGTTACGACGCCAACGCGCCGCCACCGCCCGACCCGAGGGGTCAGAGTTTCCTCTAGAGCAACACGATGACCGATGAGAGCCGCGACGACGCCTTCAAGAAGGTAACGCGCTACGCCGCCGCCAGTCCGTTCGAAGATAGAGCAGGTTTTCACCCCAGCTAACACTCATCGCCACCGAACGCCACACCCCTGCCACCATGCCGCCCACACGGCCATGGTCACCAGGCAGCACCAAGCAGCAGGCTCTGCCCAAGAGCATCGCGCTACCACTATACCTAGGCCGCCGCCCTGGCATCCAAGACCTTGACACCACCTCACCTGAGACCCGTCACTACCCCAACCAAAGAGATGAGTGGAAAGGCCGCGCCTTTCACACCCCTGGGTGGCCCCCAGCGCCGAGACCCAAAAGGCCGACCGAAATTGGCCTCCATCGACCCGTCCTGCTGCACCAGGTGCGAGACGAGCTCGACCCTGCGGCCGGGCGCGAGACGAGCTCGGTTTTGCTGCCGGGCGCGAGACGAGCTCGGTCCAGCGACACCGGGCGCGAGACGGATGATGGACTGCAGGTGGGAGCGGGCCAGCCCTTCGATGTCAGTAGAGGCCGACCGAGGAGAGGAAACAAAGGTCGAAACGGCCCGGCCGTAGACGAGCCGACGCAGGAGATGCCAGCCGCCGTCGCGGGCAGAGTCGCCAGCCACCGTGTAGCCGCCGCACCACCTGGAGGCCACCCAGGACCTCCCCGCGCCGCCTCCCACGGCCGGAGCAACAGCCACGCCCGACCGCTGCCCTAACCCGCGCCGCCGGCCGGAAAAATCGCGTCAGATCCGGCCGACACGCCCCCACCTCCACCAGCTGAAGGAAATATGCCCTAGAGGCAATAATAAAGTTATTTATTTCCTTATTTCATGATAAATGTTTATCATTCATGCTAGAATTGTATTAACCGGAAACATGATACATGTGTGAATGCATAGACAAACAAGATGTCACTAGTATGCCTCTACTAGACTAGCTTGTTAATCAAAGATGGTTATGTTTCCTGACCATGAACAAAGAGTTGTTATTTGATTAACAAGGTCACATCATTAGTAGAATGATCTGATTGACATGACCCATTCCATTAGCTTAGCACACGATCGTTTAGTATGTTGCTACTGCTTTTATCCATGACTTATACATGTTCCTGTAACTATGAGATTATGCAACTCCGTTTACGGAGGAACACTTTGGTGCTACCAAACGTCACAACGTAAATCGGGTGATTATAAAGGAGCACTACAGTGTCTCCAAAGGCGATGTTTGGTTGGCGTATTTCGAGATTAGGTTTTGTCACTCCGATTGTCGGAGAGGTATCTCTGGGCCCTCTCGGTAATGCACATCATGAAGCCTTGCAAGCACTACAACTAATGAGTTAGTTGTGAGATGATGTATTACGGAACGAGTAAAGAGACTTGCCGTAACGAGATTGAACTAGGTATTGGATACCGACGATCGAATCTCGGGCAAGTAACATACCGATGACAAAGGAACAACGTATGTTGTTATGCGGTCCGACCGATAAAGATCTTCGTAGAATATGTAGGAACCAATATGGGCATCCAGGTCCGCTGTTGGTTATTGACCGGAGACGTGTCTCGGTCATGTCTACATTGTTCTCGAACCGTAGGGTCCGCACGCTTAAGGTTTCGATGGCGGTTATTATGAGTTTATGTATTTTGATGTACCGAAGAAGTTGAGTCCGGATGTGATCACGGACATGACGAGGAGTCTCGAAATGGTCGAGACATAAAGATTGATATATTGGAAGCCTATGTTTGGAGTTCGAATGGTTCCGGTAAAACAGGAATTTATCGAGTACCGGAGGTTACGGAACCCCGGGGAGTAAATGGGCCTTGGTGGGCCTCGAGGGAGAAGAGGAGGGCCGGCCAGGGGGTGGCCGCCCCTCCCCCAGTCCGAATAGGACAAGGAGGGGGCGCCCCTTCCTCTTCCCCCCCCAATCCTATTCCAACAAGGAAGGGGGAGTCCTACTCCCTGGGAGTAGGACTCCTCCCCAGCCCTCCTCTAGGCCGGCCGGCCTCCCCCTCCCTCCTTTATATACGGGGCAGGGGCACCCCATGACACACAAGTTTGATCTACGGATCGTTCCTTAGCCGTGTGCGGTGCCCCTCCACCATATTCCACCTCGGTCATACTGTCATGAAGCTTAGGCGAAGCCCTGCGCCGGTGAAACATCAAGATCGTCCACCACGCCGTCGTCTTGACGAAACTCTCCTCGACACTCGGCTGGATCGGAGTACGAGGGACGTCATTGAGCTGTCGTGTGTCAAGAACTCGGGCGCCGAGTAACGACGCCGGGATCGGTCGGATCGCGAGGAGAACGTCGACTACTTCCTCTACGTTGTGATCACTTCCGCCGGGTCTCGAGGGTGCGTAGACAACACTCTCCCCTCTCGTTGCTATGCATCACCATGATCTTGCGTGTGCGTGGGAAAATTTTGAAATTACTCGTTCCCCAACAAAGTGGCATCCGAGCCTAGGTTTTTATGGTTTGATGTTTTGCACGAGTAGAACACAAGTGAGTTGTGGGCGATACAAGTCATACTACCTACCAGCATGTCATACTTTGGTTCAGCGGTATTGTGAGATGAAGCGCCCGGACCGACATTACGCGTGACGCTTCTGCGAGACTGGTTTCACCGCCACGAGCACTCGTTGCTTAAAGGTGACCGGTGGGTGTCTATCTCTCTCACTTTAGTTGAACTGTGTGGCTACGCCGGTCCTTGAGAAGGTTAAACGGAGTCTATTTGACGAAGTATCGTTGTGGTTTTGATGCGTAGGTGAGACTGGTTCTTGCTTAAGCCCGTAGCAGCCACGTAAAATTTGCAACAACAAAGTAGAGGACGTCTAACTTGTTTTTGCAGGGCATGTTGTGATGTGATATGGTCAAAAGGTGATGCTATATTTATTGTATGAGATGATCATGTTTTGTAACCGAAGTTATCGGCAACTGGCTGGAGCCATATGGTTGTCGCTTTATTGTATGCAATGCAATCGCCCTGTAATGCTTTACTTTATCACTAAGCGGTAGCGATAGTCGTAGAAGCATAAGTTTGGCGAGACGACAACGATGCTACGATAGAGATCAAGGTGTCGCGCCGGTGACAATGGTGATCATGGTGGTGCTGCAAGATGGAGATCGTGAAGCACAAGATGATGATGACCATATCATATCACTTATATTGATTTGCATGTGATGTTTATCCTTTTTTATGCATCTTATCTTGCTTTGATTGACGGTAGCATTATAATATGATCTCTCACTAAATTATCAAGAAGTGTTCTCCCCGAGTATGCACCGTTGCCAAAGTTCATCGTGCCCAGACACCACGTGATGATCGGGTGTGATAAGCTCTACGTCCATCTACAACGGGTGCAAGTCAGTTTTGCACACGCAGAATACTCGGGTTATACTTGACGAGCCTAGCATATGCAGATATGGCCTCGGAACACGGAGACCGAAAGGTCGAGCGTGAATCATATAGTAGATATGATCAACATAAGATGTTCACCATTGAAAACTACTCCATTTCACGTGATGATCGGTTATGGTTTAGTTGATTTGGATCACGTGATCACTTAGATGACTAGAGGATGTTTTTCCAAGTGGGAGTTCTTAAGTAATATGATTAATTGAACTTAAATTTATCATGAACTTAGTACCGATAGTATCTTGCTTGTTTATGTTTGATTGTAGATAGATGGCTCGTCTTTGTTGTTCCGTTGAATTTTAATGCGTTCCTTGAGAAAGCAAAGTTGAAAGATGATGGTAGCAATTACACGGACTGGGTCCGTAACGAGGATCATCCTCATTGCTGCACGAAGAGTTACGTCTGGATGCACCGCTAGGTGCCAGACCTCTTCTTGGTGCAACTCGGATGTTGTGAGCGTCTGGCGAGCAAAGCGATGACTACTCTATAGTTCAGTGTGCCATGCTTTACGGCTTAGAACCGGGACTTCAACGACGTTTTGAGCGTCATGGAGCATATGAGATGTTCCAGAGTTGAAGTTGATATTCCACAGAATGCCCGGATTGAGAGATATGAAGTCTCCAATAAGTTCTATAGCTGCAAGATGGAGGAGAATAGTTCATTAGTGAGCACATACTCGTAATGTCCGGGTACTACAATCACTTGACACAATTGGGAGTTAATCTTCCGGATGATTGTGTCATTGATGAATTCTTCAATCACGCCACCAAGCTACAAAGGCTTTGTGATGAACTATAATATGCAAGGGTTAGTAAAGACTATACCGAGCTCTTCGCAATGCTAAAGGCTGCGGAGGTAGAAATCAAGAAGGAGCATCAAGTGTTGATGGTCAATAAGACCACTAGTTTCAAGAAGAAAGGCAAAGGGAAGAAGAAGGAACTTCAAGAAGAACAGCAAGCAACTTGCTGCTCGGAGAAGAAACCCAAGTCTGGCCCTAAACCTGAAACGAGTGCTTCTACCGCAAGCAGACTGGTCACTTGGAAGCGGAACTGCCCCAAGTATTTGGCGGATAAGAAGGATGGCAAGGTGAACAAAGGTATATGTGATATACATGTTATTGATGTGTACCTTACTAGAGCTCATAGTAGCACCTGGGTATTTGATACTGGTTCTGTTGCTAATATTTGCAACTCGGAACAGGGACTACAGATTAAGCGAACTCTGGCAAAGGACGAGGTGACGATGCGCGTGGGAAATGGTTCCAAAGTCGATGTGATCGCGGTCGGCACGCTACCTCTACATCTACCTTCGGGATTAGTTTTAGACCTAAATAATTGTTATTTGGTGCCTGCGTTGAGCATGAACATTATATCTGGATCTTGTTTGATGCGAGACGGTTATTCATTTAAATCGAGAATAATGGTTGTTCTATTTATATGAGTAATATCTTTTATGGTCATGCACCCTTGAAGAGTGGTCTATTTTGATGAATCTCGATAGTAGTGATACACATATTCATAATGTTGAAACCAAAAATGCAGAGTTGATAATGATAGTGCAACTTATTTGTGGCACCGCCGTTTAGGTCATATCGATGTAAAGCGCATGAAGAAACTCCATCTTGATGGACTTTTGGAGTCACTTGATTATGAATCACTTGGCACTTATGAACCGTGCCTTATGGGCAAGATGACTAAAACCCGTTCTCCGGTACTATGGAGAGAGCAACAGATTTGTTGGAAATCATACATCTGAGATGTATGTGGTCCGATGAATGTTGAGGCTCGTGGCGGATATCGTTATTTTCTCACCTTCACAGATGACTTAAGCAGATATGGGTATATCTACTTAATGAAACATAAGTCTGAAACATTGAAAAGTTCAAAGAATTTCAGAGTGAAGTTGAAAATCATCGTAACAAGAAAATTAAGTTTCTACGATCGATCGTGGAGGTGAATATTTGAGTTCTGAGTTTGGTCTACATTTGAAACAATGCGGAATAGTTTCAAGAACTTACGCCACCGGAACACCACAGCGTAATGGTGTGTCCGAACGTCGTAATCGTACTTTACTAGATATGGTACGATCTATGATGTCTCTTACAGATTTACCGCTATCGTTTTGGGGTTATGCTCTAGAGACGGCCGCATTCACACTGAATAGAACACCGTCGAAATCCGTTGAGACGACACCTTATGAACTATGGTTTAGCAAGAAACCAAAGTTGTCGTTTCTTAAAGTTTGGGGATGCGATGCTTATGTGAAAAAGCTTCAACCTGATAAGCTCAAACCCAAATCGGAGAAATGCGTCTTCATAGGATACCCAAAGGAAACAGTTGGGTACACCTTCTATCACAGATCCGAAGGCAAGACATTCGTTGCTAAGAATGGATACTTTCTAGAGAAGGAGTTTCTCTCGAAAGAAGTGAGTGGGAGGAAAGTGGAACTTGATGAAGTAATAGTACCTTCTCCCTTACTTGAAAGTAGTCCGTCGCAGAAACCGGTTTCTGAGACATCTACACCAAGTAGTGAGGAAGTTGATGATGTTGATCATGAAACTTCAGATCAAGTTACTCTGAGAACCTCGTAGATCAACCAGAGTAAGATCCGCACCGAGTGGTGCGGTAATCCTGTTCGGAAGTCATGCTACTAGATCATGATGAACCTACGAACTATGAAGAAGCGATGGTGAGCCCAGATTCCATAAAATGGCTTGAGGCCATGAAATCGAGATGGGATCCATGTATGAAAACAAAGTATGGACTTTGGTTGACTTGCCGAGGGTCGGCAAGCAATAGAAAACAAGTGGATCTTCAAGAAGAAGACCGACGCGACGGTAATGTTATCGTCTATAAAGCTCGACTTGTCGCAAAAGGTTTTCGACAAGTTCAAGGGATTGACTACGATGAGACCTTCTCACCAGTAGCGATGCTTAAGTCCGTCCGAATCATGTTAGCAATTGCGCATTTTATGATTATGAAATTTGGCAAATGGATGTAAAGACTGCATTCTGAATGGATTTACGGAAGAAGAGTTGTATATGATGCAACGAGAAGGTTTTATCGATCCAAAGGAGCTAACAAAGTATGCAAGCTCCAGCGATCCATCTATGGACTGGTGCAAGCATCTCGGAGTTGGAATAAACGCTTTGATAGTGTGATCAAAGCATTTGGGTTTGTACAGACTTTTGGAGAAGCCTGTATTTACAAGAAAGTGAGTGGGAGCTCTGTAGCATTTCTGATATTATATGTAGATGACATATTGCTGATTGGAAATGATATAGATTTTCTGGATAGCATAAAGGGATACTTGAATAAGAGTTTTTCAATGAAAGACCTCGGTGAAGCTGCTTACATATTGGGCATTAAGATCTATAGAGATAGATCAAGACGCTTAATTGGACTTTCACAAAGCACATACCTTGACAAAATTTTGAAGAAGTTCAAAATGGATCAAGCTAAGAAAGGGTTCTTGCCGTGTTACAAGGTGTGAAGTTGAGTAAGACTCAATGCCCGACCACTGCAGAAGATAGAGAAAAATGAAAGATGTTCCTATGCTTCAGCCATAGGCTCTATCATGTATGCAATGTTGTGTACCAGACCTGATGTGTGCCTTGCTATAAGCCTAGCAGGAGGTACCAAAGTAATCCAGAGTGGATCATCGGACAGCGGTCAAGAACATCTGAAATACGAAGAGGACTAAGGATATGTTTCTCGATATGGAGGTGACAAAGAGCTCACCGTAAACGTTACGTTGATGCAAGCTTTGACACTGATCCGGACGATTCTAAATCGCAGACCGGATCGTATTTACACTAAGCGGAGGAGCTGTCAGTTGGTGCAGTTCTAAACAAATCGTCGTAGCGGGATCTACATGTGAAGCGGAGTACATAGCAGCTTCGGAAGAAGCTAATGAAGGAGTCTGGATGAAGGAGTTCATAACCGATCTAGGTGTCATACCTAGTGCATCAGTCCAATGAAAATTTTCGTGACAATCTTGGAGCAATTGCCTTAGCGAAGGAATCCAGATTTCACAAGAGGACCAAGCACATCAAGAGACGCTTCAATTCCATCCGGGACTTAGTCCAGGTGGGAGACATAGAGATTTGCAAGATACATACGGATCTGAATGTTGCAGACCCGTTGACTAAGCCTCTTCCACGAGCAAAACATGATCAACACCAAGACTCCATGGGTGTTAGAATCATTACTATGTAATCTAGATTATTGACTCTAGTGCAAGTGGGAGACTGAAGGCAATAATAAAGTTATTATTTATTTCCTTATTTCATGATAAATGTTTATCATTCATGCTAGAATTGTATTAACCGGAAACATGATACATGTGTGAATGCATAGACAAACAAGATGTCACTAGTATGCCTCTACTAGACTAGCTTGTTAATCAAAGATGGTTATGTTTCCTGACCATGAACAAAGAGTTGTTATTTGATTAACAAGGTCACATCATTAGTAGAATGATCTGATTGACATGACCCATTCCATTAGCTTAGCACACGATCGTTTAGTATGTTGCTACTGCTTTTATCCATGACTTATACATGTTCCTGTAACTATGAGATTATGCAACTCCGTTTACGGAGGAACACTTTGGTGCTACCAAACGTCACAACGTAATCGGGTGATTATAAAGGAGCACTACAGGTGTCTCCAAAGGCGAGATGTTGGGTTGGCGTATTTGAGATTAGGTTTTGTCACTCCGATTGTCGGAGAGGTATCTCTGGGCCCTCTCGGTAATGCACATCACTCAAGCCTTGCAAGCACTACAACTAATGAGTTAGTTGTGAGATGATGTATTACGGAACGAGTAAAGAGACTTGCGGTAACGAGATTGAACTAGGTATTGGATACCGACGATCGAATCTCGGGCAAGTAACATACCGATGACAAAGGAACAACGTATGTTGTTATGCGGTCTGACCGACAAAGATCTTCGTAGAATATGTAGGAACCAATATGGGCATCCAGGTCCGCTGTTGGTTATTGACCGGAGACGTGTCTCGGTCATGTCTACATTGTTCTCGAACCGTAGGGTCCGCACGCTTAAGGTTTCGATGACAGTTATTATGAGTTTATGTATTTTGATGTACCGAAGAAGTTCGGAGTCCCGGATGTGATCACGGACATGACGAGGAGTCTCGAAATGGTCGAGACATAAAGATTGATATATTGGAAGCCTATGTTTGGAGTTCGGAATGGTTCCGGGCGAAAACAGGAATTTACCGGAGTACCGGGAGGTTACCGGAACCCCCCGGAGAGTAAATGGGCCTTGGTGGGCCTCGAGGGAGAAGAGGAGGGGCCGGCCAGGGGTGGCCGCGCGCCCTCTCCCCCCCAGTCCGAATAGGACAAGGAGGGGGGGCGGCGCCCCCTTTCCTCTTCCCCCTCCCCCCAATCCTATTCCAACTAGGAAAAGGGGGGAGTCCTACTCCCGGTGGGAGTAGGACTCCTCCCGGCGCGCCTCCTCTAGGCCGGCCGGCCTCCCCCCTCCCTCCTTTATATACGGGGGCAGGGGGGCACCCCATGACACACAAGTTTGATCTACGGATCGTTCCTTAGCCGTGTGCGGTGCCCCCCTCCACCATATTCCACCTCGGTCATACCGTCGCGAAGCTTAGGCGAAGCCCTGCGCCGGTGAAACATCAAGATCGTCACCATGCCGTCGTGCTGACGAAACTCTCCCTCGACACTCGGCTGGATCGAGTCGAGGGCGTCATTGAGCTGTACGTGTGTCAAGAACTCGGGCGCCGAGTGCTTGGCGCCGGATCGGTCGGATCGCGAGGAGAACGTCGACTACTTCCTCTACGTTGTGATCACTTCCGCCGGGTCTCACGAGGGCGTGAGACAACACTCTCCCCTCGTTGCTATGCATCACCATGATCTTGCGTGTGCGTAGGAAATTTTTTGAAATTACTACGTTCCCCAACACCAGCACCAGCCCACCTCTAGCCCCGAGCGAGGAGAGGGAGGCCGAACCGGAGCCCGTAGAGAAGGGGCCCGCCAAAACCCACCCGCTGCAGCCCATGGCCAGATCTGAGCCACCGCCGCCACCACGGGCACGTAGCCGCCGGGCTGCCACCGCCGCCGCCCACCACATCGCCGCGAGCACGCCGCCGTCGGAGCCACTTGCCGCCGATCGCCGAGCCCCACGCACGCCTGACGCCACCGCCAGAGAAGGCCGCCCAAGACCGCCACCCCAAGCGGAGGAGAGGGGGCCCGCCACCACAGCGAGGGCTTTGCCCAGGCTTGCCGGCGGCGGGAGGGGGTAGGGAGGAGGAGGGGGGGAGGCTGCGTCGCTGCCAGTCGCTCATGGGGAGGGGGGGGGAGGAGGGGGGGACGCGGCGGGGGCTAGGAGGAAAGGAGGGGCTCACTTGGGTGGATACATCTCACTCTGCTTTTCTTCTCTGTTCATGCATTATGTGGCTAATTCAGTGGGGCTCACGCGGATTACGGTAAGTTGGACTAGTATACTTTGCTTACTTCTTTGAAAAATCATATACTCTCTGCAGTTTTATTGCCTCCCAAGATCAGTGGAGGGTCTTGCAGTTTATATAAAAAAATCTTGGAAATCATTCACGCCATTTTGTTAAACTGTAGGTCTCTTAACATTGGTTAACCAAGATGATGACATTTGTGCTCTTGAGGTACTTGTCTTTTCATTAACATATCACTGACGTCAGACCGGTTTGAACCCGAACCCGGCAGATGGCTTGGTCGGGGCATCCGGCTTTAGATGTTAGGCTTAGGTGAGATGTATGGGTATGTGGCCCAGCTTGCACCCCTTCATCATTTGGATAGGAGTAGCAGCAGATGTTGTCAAGATGGCGGATTCAGGCATATTGTTGTTATACTTTGTAAGGTCCTCAGGAATAATCAATAAAATGACCGTATGCATCTCCCAGATGCAGAGGCCGGGGGTCATCCTCCTTTTCAAAAAAAAAAAAAGATTAACATATCACTGTCATATACATCTTGCATTTATTTTTGGTTTGTTCCCTCCGCATGCTCTATCATCAATAGAAAAAAAAGCTTCAAAAATTCTTTTCTATATATTATGGTCAGGTCAGAAACCTGTCTGGCGAGTGGATACAAGCGAAGCCAGTCCCTGGAACCTTTGTGTGCAACACTGGTGACATGCTAGAAGTTAGTCTCCTCCAAAACATGAAAGATGCTTGATCCTACTCCAACTGTGTAGGAAAAAAAATGCTCATTACTGACTATCGTACTGATATGGTTCTAGGTTTGGTCCAATGGAATATATCAGCCCACACTCCATAGAGTTTTCAACAACTCCCATCATTACCGTGTATCTGTTGCCTTCTTCTACGAGGTATCTACGCATCAACAAAAGAAAAATAAAATTTTGTGAGGTTAGCAAAACCAACCATTTCTATGCATGTTGCCCGCGGTACTCAAATTCTTTCTTATGTCGCATATATACAGTCGAACTTCGATGCTGTGGTTGAGCCTGCGGAGCTATGCCGGGAGAAAACGGGCGGCGTTGCCAAGTACGACAAGGTGGTGTATGGGGAGCATCTGGTCAAGAAAGTTCTGAACAACTTCGTGCTGTAACGTCTGATGTACAGCTTACGGGCTACAAATCATGATTTTTTTAGGCAATAGAAATCATGATTTTGATGTCCCTTGTTATCGTTACACCGCGCGCCGTTGTAACTTTGTTACCTGAACTCAACATCACCGCTCCTTTCTTTACCGCATGTCTGAAACTTGAAGAAATTTCATCATTGCTTATAGTCATTCCGAGTCAAATTCGCAGTCGTCTCACCACATGTATGACCACCAGAGCCCTGGCCCGTCTCCATGTCCCGTGCAATACCGCACGCCTCGCCGCTATTACCGCGTCGAGCCTCCGCTGTTCCGGTCGAGCCTCAAGGGTCGTGAACCCACACCACTCAACCCCCACTGCAGAGTACCACCGATCATCACCGACCGATGACGAGTTTCACGCTTCCATCAGACCACTGGGCTCCAGTCCGAACTGCATGTCACTCGCTTTTCCCGCTGAAATAAGCTTCGACTCTCTGAGCTGTTATGTCGTAGCCCCTCAATCAGCACCGAGTGAAGTCTTCCAGACTCCAGCTCCACCTTCAACATGACTCCATGGTGGTTGTACATGCCACCCCGCGCCCCGTTGACTCCAAACTCCACGTGTACACCATCTTGAATCAACCCCGCGCCATAGTCTTGTCGAGGCCACACAAGCCTCGGGCCTGCGCCACGTGTTTCCACGCCCAGAAGTCGGTCACCATCGGCATCACGCTCCTACGTCGTTGTCGCCGATCTCACCACCGTCTTCTATACCAACCAACTTACGTCGATCCGTCAGACTGTCCAGGCCAACTGCCCTATGTGTCTGACCCGAGCCGACTTTTCTGACTGCAACCATCTGCAACTCCTCACAGCCCTCATCATCCATCTTAACTGGTTGACATCCCGCAATGCCTTCAAGTATCCTTGTTGTGCCAACAAATCTTTCACCTTATCCGTCATAACCCAAGGTTTTCTGTTCTATCGAACTTCTCCACCTCAAACCTGATACCCCTTGATGCCAGATTCTTTGTATGATTGACCTGTGAAAAAATAACCAAGCTTCTTTCCACGATGCCAAAGTACACAACGCAAACATACGTGCTCGCGTCCCAGTACTAATAGCAATTTCACGTGGTGTAGCTCCTTGCTCAATCCGGATGCTAGCTTACTTTGTCCTCCTGATGGATTTTCTTGTCTCTATAGGTTGCCTTGATATTGCACGACTACCGCTCGGACTCGCCCTTTTCTTTTGGTCCAAAACAAATCTCATGTCTTCTATGTTGCACACTGTATCAGCACCAGCCTACCCAATCACATCCAGGCAGCATCACGCCTCCACCTCGCAGCTACACAAGCCGCGCTGGCTTCGGCTCGCCCGCCTGCAGCCGTGCAGCTTCCAGCCTTCTACCTGGGCAGCGGCCCGCCTACCCGATCGATCCGATCGATCGCCACACGTCTCGTACTGCCTCTATCACAGAATTCCACTGATCGCTGCAACTCGCCGAGATCGCCACGTAACTCTTCTGATTCGCTTTCTCCGATCAAGCTGAGAACCACGCCAAATTGCTGCATCTCAGACTTGATCTTCCTCTAAATCAACAACCCATAGCCTTCGAACAACCTAGGTCATGATACCACTTGTTAAAATAAATCCGAGGCATACTGTTGATCATCCAAGGACCAAGCAATCACACGAGCACGACACCGAGATTTGTTAACGAGGTTCACCAATATGGCTACATCCCCGGGGCTTGACTACGGGCGCTCCTCCCCGTGACACCGTCACAATACCGCACACCGGCCACCCGGGCGCCGGCACACGCCGCCGGCTCCCCCTTGCGCGCCTGTGCTATTATGTTGGCATAGGTTACATCGTGTGTCTACCCTCGCTATATAAGAGAGGCCTAGGATATAAGTGTCCTATTAGGACACGACTCCATATCCTATCTAAACACAATACAACTACAAGTCCAACTGTAACCTACCTCGTACACTATATTCGACACAACTCCAACAGTTCTCATTATGATTATTACCTTATCAGGATTTTGATGTGCTTATGATATCGAGAGACCGGGAGCTGAAACTATTTGCGGTTGTCTCACTTTGATATGGTGCAATAAATCAATGAAATGTTTCTGTCTTTTTGTGTGAGTGTGCTCGATATATAATTCTGATAGCGAGGCGTTGATTGTGAGCGATTCAACCATGAAGTTCCGCGGTTCCAGTGAGTTACACTCAGTTTTTGCAAGAAAATAAAGAGAGAAAAAAACTGTCTCGTTGATCTTATGATGATTGATTAATGTGATAAGAGGAATAATTTGAGTGGGGTTGCTGCGCTGAGGATGAACTTCAATGTTCGAGAATCCACTTTGGTATATGCGTGAACCTCTTTCTTCTTGATGGCAGTTTACTCACGCTTCACACCCAAATTAACAACAAGATTCCACCCCCAGCAGAGCTACTCGATCCATCTTTCACGCTAGCCTGTTGTTGCTGCTACTTTGTGGAAAGAAAAGAAGAAGAGAAGGGTTGCTTCCATTCTTGCTTTCTACTACTAGCTTTACATGACGATTGCTAGATTTCGTAATTACCTTAGCCCAGGTGAACAAGTGCTTGTCTGATCTATAACTGCTGGTTGATTCACCAAACCATCTTCCTTGCCAACTTTAGCATCTTGTGATGTGGAGCCAAGCCAGTGCCAGCCATCTTCCATCCCCATCCGGGCAGGTATTTTTCTTCTCTTGTCTTCACAAAAGGAAAGGAGAGGAAAACATGACGTGGTTGATGTAGTAGCAGAGTTTGGGGACGAGTAAATCCTAGCTTAGTCTGCATGATGTGCATCCTTTATATTGGAGGGCGGTGTGGAATCCGTGAAGGAGTGGTGGAGCCTTAAAGCAGCCTTAAAGCGTCCATGCAGGCGCAATCGCGAAGGGATCTAGTTTCTATTATGTTGCTTATCTCCTGGGAGATCTGAAAAGGGAAGAACACGTGTCTTCCCCAACACCGCGCTGTCGGTTGAAGTTTTTTCTTTATGAAAAAATCCATACACTATAAAAATTCATCAGAAGTACAAAACAAGTCAAACATAATAAAAACTAGAAGCATACGCGCGCCTTACTGCGCCGTTCTACTTTTCTACCATTTATTTGTTTGATTGTTAATTCACAAATAAATTTCTTGCTGCTCTATTTGCGGGTCGGGGTCGTTGTTTATTTCATGGGCCTTTTGTGTTTTGGCTTCCATAATTTTGGGATCAGAGCACTCTTTATTACATTGGAGTGCATGTCCAGTTGCTAGGACACATCATCATTTACTTGATAGGATATTATTCAGTTTTTTTACAACTATTGTTCTTCGCAAAAATGATATGTTAGCAGCACTACCAAAAACATATCCAAAGTAGTGGTTGGCGTCAAACATGTCACGGACCTGTAGGGTTAAACCATAGTACTAGATGAACATGATAATGTAAATCTGCAAAACTAATTCAAAACTATGATATGCATAACTGAGGTTTGTGATTGTAGTATCAACTACAACAATCATACAACTCTATGATTTGACCAACCGATATTTCATAACTTACCTTCGTCACAGATAAATAATACAAAACACCAACAATAATAGTCTGTAGTAATGGTAAAAGGGAAGTGAAAGTTAGAAATACTTGGAAGTTGCAACACAGCACCAAAGTATATGGCTTTCGGTTTTCAAAAATGATCATTCATATGCGTAGTTAGAATCGAAATAGAAAGAACATATTTGAAATAAAAGCAATGATTTGCATAGACTAACGACAGGAAAGGGAATGAAGCATGTTTATAGCAGCTTCTAAGAGGAAGAGATGGAAATAGGAGGATAGAGAGATAATGGTACAACTGATTGATCTCAATTTTCATTTGAATGTAATATTATTGATGCATTAATAAGGCCTGATCAGCTGCGTACATAAGTGACCCAATGATAATTAGGCAAATTATCTTCACAAAAAACCTAGTTATTCTTAGCTGTGTACATAACTGACCCAGAGACCATGCTCCTTAGGCATGGAACGATATGCTAATTAATACTCCCTCCGTTCTAAAATATAGTACATACTTTGTTTTGAAAAGTCAAACGTACCAATGTTTGACTGAGTTTAAAAAAAATCAAGATCCACATGTACCGTTATAGTTTATTTATTTAGTACTTCAGATATTGATAGTCCATTCTAGAAACCTGATGAAATGGACATTTTGACTTTTGAAAAATTAATACGCACTACATTGCGGAACAGAGGCAGCATAAAACATGCCATGTACAAACTACGTGAGGTTGTTAATCCACAAGCACGGAGATGTACTCAAGCAGTGAAACATGATGCTTTTAAATTGAAGCCTTACACAATGAGATAAAATCCCGGTATAATCTGCTACTTGTTTAGCACCGAAGCGAGCAAGATTGAATTTGTATCAGGCTGCCAAAGAAAGGATGACAGAGGGAGAGGAAGGAGGTATCGGGAGTTGTACTGCAGACCTAGTGGGCCATGGCGTGTTGATGAAGGTGACCAAGTTCCAAAGACGACAATCGTCTCCAGGCCCCGAGCGTCGTTCTCGTTGGACGTTAACTACTGCACAAAAGAAGTGGAGAAAGATGAAGTGATGGGCCGGGTGTGCGGCATGGTGGTGGACAGGCAAAGTCCGTGCAGCCTTGTGGTGCGGAGGAGGCGGTGTGGGACGGGCGCCTGCGCAACCTTGTGGTGCGGATGAGGCGGTGATGGACTGGTGGTGTCGTGCAACCATATGATGCGGAAGAGCAGGTGATGGGTCGGGTGCCTGTGCAACCGTGTGGTGCGGAGGAGGCGGTGATGGCTCGGGCGTACCGCCATGACAGAATGGGAGAAAGATAGAGAGATGGGTGGGGCATGCGGCGTGGTGGTGGACTGGCGGCGCCCATCCAGCCATGTGACATGGAGGAGGCGGTGATAGGCCAAGCTGGCGGTGACCGTGCCGCTATGCGATGATACATCACTTTGGTGGAAAAAAATCCTATACGACCGGGTCGTACCGACCTGATCGTGAGACCCACTCCCTCGTGCGCCAGCTGGCCATCCGAATCTCAACGCATCGTTCCTCGCCCGACCTCCAGCCCACCTCGTTCCCCATGTCCCACGCCCGTCCTTTCAGCTTCTAAACTGATTCATCTTCCAAAACAGAAAACCCATCTCCATCTCTTTCATCTCGCCGGCGATGGCGTGGCAAGATGGCGCCGCCCGATGACAGCAGCGAGGCCCCGGATCGTAGAACATATACGGCAACCCTTCCATCTGAACATCCTCTGCCCACATCTCCAATCATGGTGAGTTCAGTATACTAGTGCCCTCTTCCTAGGAAATTCCTTCTTTCTGAAGATTCTTGATTGATCTCATTCTTCCATCTCGCCGGTGATGGCGCAGCCCGACGACGGCACCGAGGCACCAGATCGTGGAACATATAGAACAGCCCCTGGACCGGAACCTCCTCTGTCCACAGCTCCTCCACTGATGGTGAGTTCAGTATACTAGTGCATCCCTCTTCCTAGGAAATTCCTTCTTTCTGAACCATCTTGATTGATCTCATTACCCTTGCAGCAATCGCCAAGGAACACAATTCCGCCGAGGACGAGCAGCACACCAAGGGACAATCAGGATTTGCAAGTTGTATGGCTGCGTAGGTATGTAATACATGCTCCCTCATTTCCTTGAAATGCATAGCCTTTGAAATTACTTTCTGAAATTGTGTTAAACATTGTAGGTATATTATGCAAGCACATTCATAAAGTTTTCACCTGCTGCAATATCATCACCCTGCCAAGTCAGTACATAATGAACAGATGGACAAAGCATGCAAAGCAAGAAATTTTCACATCCAAACTTGATACCAATGATAGCCTGGATTCCATGTTTGCACATACTTCTAGAAAAATGATGTCACTTGCATTGAAGTGTAAAGCTTCAAAGGAGGTCCTTACATATCTCAATGCTGGTATTGATAAGTTGGCATTGGAAGCACATGAATTACTTAGCAATTTAAATTTGGATGAAGATGAGGATTCTGAAAGTTCATCCGAAATGACCGAATCTGTTGCCAAGACAACGGTGTCATTTAGAGCTCCTGAACGAATAAAAGGTCCAATGAAAAAAAGATCAAAAGATGTGCTAGAGGGAGCAAAGAAAGGAAAAAAAGGTACATTTAATTCTTATGTGTGAATAAGTAGCAAGGTATCCCTTCTATCTCTTATATGTACACACAATGTGCAGGAAAAGGTACAAATCATCCAGCAAAGGAATCGGTGTTTGTTCCATCTACAGTTGGCCCTTCAGAATTTGCTTGCGCCGGTACTACACATCCACCTATGACCATGGCATTTGGAGAGTATCCATCAGCTTTTGTTCCACCTATTCCAGGAGAATTTACAAGATTATTGCTTCAAGCTCATGGAGATGGCACAACACCGCCGACTGCTCGTCAATTAGATTTCAGCGAGGGTGCTAGTACATCAAGGTTTCAGTAGACGTCTCGGTCGTGCCCTGCTTGTTTCTAATGCTAGTTAGCTGGGCATGTCAGCTAAAGGGTGTTATTTACTTGAAGTTGTCGTTTTATTTTATATATGTGTGCTAGTGTTGGTACCTGAATTGGTGAACATATAGTCCCTTGGCAAACCTGGAATGTTTTGCTCATGCCAAATGATGGTACTTGTTGTAATATTAATCTGAAGTTATCCTTTTATTCTGTAGCAATCAAATTTGTGGCGTTTATTTTTCTGAAAGTATTTTTCTGGATAGGCACACTATTTTCATAAATGAATATGCATGTCAGCTTGTTAAATCAGCATATAGGCATGCATGTTAGCAGTTTGTATTCTTGGCTGATATAGAATCTGCACACTGCACATCATTGATATCACAAGAGCTTCAAATACCAAGAGCTTTTATTCAGTGTACATCAGATTCATTTATACAACCAAAAAGCTCCACAATCTGCATCAACTAAAAAGTTCTTCCTTTTATCAGAACAATATGCTTTGTGCAGTTTCTTTTTGCTCCAATTGTCAATGAATAAGAGAATAACTTCCACACAAGCATATCTAGCAGAATAAGCAGATGCAAATGAACAGAGCATATAGCTATGTGCTTGTGTTGCAACCAGCATATGAGCCGTTGATATGACAATTGGAGGCATCAGGTCATAGCTCCTCTCCTCGCTTCACATCTGCCCAGTGCTCTCAGCGCGCTCTATACTTGAAGTGCAGCCAGCGGGTACATGTCCAGTAGCTACGCCGCCACATCCGGCAGGGAGAAGTAGCTGGCGTGGTGCCGCGAGCTGAGCCGGCTACGACCGTGGCGGTTTCCTGCGGGGATGGAGCACCGGAGTAAGGGACTTGCGCTCAATGAGCATGCCATGGCCAGATGTGGCGAGCGGCAATGGCGGGGCCGCCGACGGGCCGTTGCCGGCGGGGGTAGAGTGGGCCGAGCTTGGGTGGTATGGCGTCGACAAGCAGAACAGCGGCGATGCGGCACCGACAGCTGGATTTGGGGTGGAGTAGAATCGTGATTTGGAAACAGGAAAGTGGGGAACGAGACGACGGGGGCCTGGAGGTCGGGCGAGGAACAATGCGTTGAGATTCGGATGGCCAGCTGGCGCACGAGGGAGTGGGTCTCACGATCGGGTCGGTACGACCCGGTCGTATAGGATTTTTTTCCCACTTTGGTGTACATGAGCAACATGTAAACATTTTTCTTCTCGCAAAAAAGTAGTCCCTCTAATCTACAATAAATGTCGTGTTTAGGGAGTAAGTGACACGTAACACATCAAGTGTTGGACACACGTAGTTGGATGGTTGGCCCAGACAGTAAACAATACGCACTGTTGGATGGTTAGGTGGACATTGCTATTCCCTCCCACTAGAGTCCCAGACTTTACATTGGTGCTCACATTTTTCTGGATTTATTCCAGGCCTTTCAGCAGTGTGCATCAGTGGAAGGAGACATTCCCATCAACTACGAAGTGGCATGCAAAGGAAAGGCGAATCCATGAGCTCGCGGCGAAGTCTGGAAGAAAGAATTTGCCCTAGCCACAAAGGGAAGGGGCGGAAATGCCCGGAGAAAAGTCACGGTAATACTAGATCATCTTTCGTATAGTTGCTAATCATAGAGAAGACTTAATTCATTGTGGTGTCTTGCCAGGGTATTAAATACGTGCGTAATGTAATATACCGTAAGAATAACGCTTTGTAATTTGGCCTTCCGTCTAGACCTCTAAACCTTCTTCTTAATCATTGAAAGTAGCAAATCATTTTGCCTTGTTTCAAAAAGAGTAGCAGCAAGCGAGCAACCACACGTCTGAGACTTCATCATAAGTACAAACTCTTGTAGTATGTAACTAGAAAATATGGTAGTATTCTTAGTAACGAAGTTTTATACTTTCTCCGTATTAAAAGTGAAGACATTTTTTGACACTATCTCTCCGCATCAAAATAAGATTTTTTTTTGACACTATGATAGCGTTGAAAAGAACTCTTATATCTTGATACGGAAGGAGTATTTACAACTACTCCGTCTGCAAAAAAACGTAAGTGTTTAGATCACTATGGAGGGAGTACTTGATAACTAACCAGAGAAAACATGTACGTATAATTGATTTTCCGTATATATATAACCTTCCTGATAGTACCACTCACTCAGAGACATTAACTCAACTCTCTCACGCACAAACCGTTCCTCTCTTCTTGCGCTCTCTTGCACTAGCTAGGTAGGTAGCTCAGCCTGCGGTGCGCTCCGGCCATCTCCATGTCCCTCATCACCGATGATCCCGATCGCGCCCCGAGGGACTGCGCCGCCAGGCGCCACCATCACCACTCCGTCCGAAGCAGGCGGCGGCTGCTGATCGCGGCGGCGTCAGTGGTGGCGTTGCTGCTGGCCATGGCCATCATACTCTGGTTCATCCTCCGCCCTTCCAGCCCGCGGTTCAGGCTGCTGTCCGCCACCGCCTCCACCAACGCCACCGGGGGCATGGGTGCCAGTGCCATCGTGCTGCTCGACGCTTCCCTTGTCGCGCACAACCCCAACGCGCACGCCCTCGCGCTCTACGACGGCCTCCGGGCGCGAGCGTCCTACGCGGGACTCCAGCTCGCCGCCGCCGCACCGATCCCGCCGTTCCAGCAGGCCCAGGGCGAGGTCATGCTCTCCGCCGCGCTCTCCTCGTCCTCAGTGGCGGAGGAAACGACGGTGGGCGGGCGATCGCCGGCGCTGCTGACGCTGCGCGTGGAGGGGCGGCTCCGATGGAAGGTGGTCGTCTGGGTGTCCGGTAGCCGCACCCTCGCTGCCGAGTG
This sequence comes from Aegilops speltoides, assembly GCA_021437245.1. NCBI lineage: Eukaryota > Viridiplantae > Streptophyta > Magnoliopsida > Poales > Poaceae > Aegilops > Aegilops speltoides. The sequence goes on along the minus strand of CM038147.1, from coordinate 491,004,898 downwards.
CGTCGCCGCCGCCGTCTCGCCGTCTCAGCTCAGGGCCGTCGTCGTGCAGGACTGCCAGTGCGCCACCACCATCGAATGAACAAATCTGAACACCGAGTATATAATATCTGCATGTATAGTCGTGTGCTTAATTATACTAGTAGCACTTTCATGCGTCATCATATTAGTCTGCCTAATGATTTTAGACAACATAAAACTATCGAGAAGCTTGATGATGCCAAGCTTTTCCTTCTTCAGATCAACGAGCATGGATTTATGAGGACTTTCATTTGCAAGGAAAGAAACCACAAGCGTGTCCAATCAATTTTCAAAATAATAGTCTTGTGAAGAGAAATAGCGATATAAAATTCAGCCAGGCATGCCCGAAGCTCCGCTTCTTTCTCATCGAAACACAATCCAATAAAGTCCCAAGATGAGATGCATCTTCAAAAGAGTTCCTAGCCACCACACCAATGCTTGCTGCACTTATGCTTCACAAAACTAACGTCAACATTGATATTGATACGGTTAGAAGGGGGCAGCCGCCACACCACTTGATTCCCCAAAGCAGTAGTAACTGGTGTAAACCCAGCCACCACCTCCTTTCCTTTGTTATTGGAGGCCACCTCGGCATTAGCCTGACTGGATGTAAGGAAAGACCAGTAACTATCCACAAAAATAACAGAGCTATTGATAGATTATTTTCTTGTTCCAAAAATCAAATCATTCCTCACATGCCAAGATCAACAAAGAGGATATGCTCCCGCTGAGTTGAGCTCAACTGGTCTAATAAATAGGCCATCGGTTAAAAAACTCTCCCCGAAAATTTCATACTTCCCTCGACGCCAGATGCAACACACGAGGCTTAGGACAAGTCACAAGAGCATGATAAGTACTCTCATCCTCCACCCTAGAAATAAAGCACGGACGAGTGGTAGCATGATGATGTAAAACTCTATCAGCCTAAAATGCCAGGCTGTCAGTCGCTTCACGTCATCCAACAAAACTAATCTTTTTATGGGATGTTGGCCTTCAATGGTATTCCACAACCTCCTTTCTACATTAATAGAGGTACTCGACTACCCTGAATTCTTCTGATCTCTTAAGCTTTAACGCCAGGTTGTACGCACTCTTCACATAGAAATAGCCCATTTTTTTTTCAAAATGACATGCTATGAAATCACCATCCCCTTGAGGATTGAAAATTCTCTTGTATATTAAGTTGCACTTAGAATGGTTGTGGTTGAAAACAAAAGGCTGCTTTTCCCCTCTTGTGGAAAGGTCGATGGTAGTCCATGAGCTTTCTCTTGTAGTTCCTTCGGGTCGAAGAAGAGAAACCAGTCTTCTCCTGCAATCATGTAAACAAAATCATACATGGACAATGATGAAGTGAAGGTTGGCATTACACCATTCAATGCGGGTCCTTCAGACTTCAGTCCCTCTCGCATGATGCACTATGACATTCCTTCCGCTCAAAGCTTTTTCAATAAACAGACGGGGTCAGATTAATTGTGGCTCTTGTGTGGCGTGCCTAATAGTTTCCTTTTTAGTGTTGAGTTGTGATATTGTAAGTAAAATGTGGATGGTTTAGTTCAAATGTGTCTTCTGCCTAATTTCAGTCAAACGATTAGGTAGTTTCATTGCAAAGTGCAATTTAAAAAGTATAAAGATGTGATTTACACTTCTTGATATGCTGCCCCAATTGACTTGAAATAACAATCTCCAAACGAATTCGCAAACCATGAGTTCCGCAAAATTTTCATATAACTTGACACAACAAAATTCCACAAAAGGCTCACTTGAATTACATGGATATAAAAACTAAAGACATATGAAAATTTATAACAAAGAAACTTATGATTTATGTGAGTCCATCAAACACAATAATTTGGCATCTCGTATCATGATGGTGCACAGAAAAGAAAAACACATGAATTTGTGAGGAATGAAGAGACATGGAAAGTGCATTGGACTTTAAAAGCCGAAATGGAACGAGATATGAGATCATCATACTAAGATTCAATTTGTATGACACCGATGGCTGATCAATGTGTAATTTTACTCTAGTATTTTTGTATGTGAGATGAAAGGGGCAACTTCATTTCGCACACAGAAACTCAAGCAACTTGCACATACTCTCTCCGTTTCTAAACATAAGCCCTTTTAGAGATTTTAATACGGACTATATATGGATGTATATAGATATATTTTAGAGTGTAGATTCCCTCATTTTGCTCTGTATGTAGTCCATATTGAAATCTCTAAAAGGTCTTATATTTAGGAACGGAGGAAGTACATAATTGTTCCTTTATTTTTACATTTTTGGATGGATTTTCATTTCACATTTTTCAGTTTATTTCATTTTACATTTATTCCTGAGGGTATCTTTTTTTGAGACAATCCTGACTTCCTGAGGGTATCTAATGAACCAGATGGCGATGACAACGACCCATGGGCTCGTCCGTCTAGTGAAGCAGTAGTGAAAGCGAAGATGCGGAAGCACGACCTGTGCATCCTCCTCCTCGCCGCATTCGCCATCTTCTTCTCGTTCCAAGTCAGCACACTCATCTCCTCGATTCTCATTCAGTTCTGGCCGCGATCCTCTTAGCTGAGCCATTCCTTTGACTGTGGGGGCCGGCCGAGCAGCACGAGGGTGACCTATCCTTCCGCGAGGCGTGTTACCACCTCTTGGACGAGCTATCCTTCTGTGAGGCGTGGCACCACCTCTCGGACGACGCTACAAGCACAATGCCTCCCGCCTCCCTCCACCGCTTGTCGCAGACCTCAACAGCGACAGCAGGGCCGAGGGTCGTGGTCCTCCTCCCCACACACGACGCCAAGATCCAGGTCCTCCAGCCGCCCCGCCTTCTACAAATGTCATTTCACGATAAAATTTTGCAAGCGTTGAAACTTATGTTTGTCACTAAAAAGTTCAGAATTTTTAGAAGTGTTTTTCTCTTTTTCTTTCAAACTTACTGTTCACCCGAGCTCATATGAGCTCAGGCTAAGAAACTCCATGTCTCGTATGTAGTCCGTATTGAAAGGGTGGGACATTTTGGAGGATGAGCTATCTGGCTCTCGTAATCTCGTCCAGCCGTTATGATGTTGTGATGTGTACATAGGTTCCGTTGGCTTTTTATTTAAAATTTTGGGGCAGGCATAGTTTATTTTTCTTTTGAGAAATAGGCAAACATAGGTTTTTTTTAGTAACAGGCAAACATAGGTTCCGTTGTGTTCGATGATTGAGAAAACATGATGTGCCTCGTGGGCTACTTTGAAATTTGCACCATTTCGAACAATCGGTCAGCCCATCAGAAAAAAAAATTACTACTTTGAATTTATTGGCTTGGTTCGACCTCTATCATTTATTTACTACCACTATAAAAGGAAGAGAGAGGCAGATTCAAACAATCAGGCGCGTCCGTAGACAAGATCCAATGGTCTGTAATTGTTTCGTGTTTAATCCAACAAGCCACGCAATTAAGCCACCTGCAGTCCATCGATCGATCGCTAAAAGAAATCGTTCGCACGACCTCTCGCTCGCCCGCACAACCTCACGCCCCCGCGCGCGGTTCCTCCCGCACGACCTCGCGCTCCGCAGTTCCTCCCACACCTCGCGCCATCGCGCTGCTCGTCTCCAGCCGGGAGCAGGTCGTCGAGCCGCCGCCGGAGCTGCCTGGCCGCCCGCAGTCCCCAGCCGCCATTCGCCATGGTCCGCAGGTCGCCGAGCCGCCGCCGAGCCGCCCGAGCCGCGCCCGCAGTCCTCCACCGCCGCCGAGCCACCGTTCGCCGCGATTCGCCCGCCCGAGTCGCCTTCGCCGCAGGTCTCCTCCTTCGCCACCCTGCCTCCACCGCTCTTATCTCCTCATGAACGTGCAGGGGTTAGCATCGGACTCACCACGGAGAAGATCGCCAAGTACTTCTTATACATCTGCAGAACGATCACCGTTTGCGCCAGAAGTGCCGCTGCCGCTGGGTTCGCTAACCGCCGCGTGGAGTCGCCACGCCGCCGTCTCGACTCACCTCCATCGCCGCCGCGAATCAACTCCGCCGCCGCCGCCACGAATCCCGTCGCCGGCAAGGTATATGTTCTCCGGTCCTCCCGCCCTGCTTGCTGCGTGTGGGTGTGTGTGTTGTGTGGGTGCTTGATGTCGCTGGGTGCTTGTCGCTGATGTCCTGCTGCTGCTTTGCGCTTGTATCTTGTAATATGCTGCTATGCTTTGTTGTATACCGACATTGTTTCTTGCTGCAAATGACCTGATGATGTTGTTGCTATGTTGGCAGGGTGTGAGTCCAGTGACACATAACATTCAATTATGTGGATTGAGGAAATTATGATTATTCAGTCATTGAGGATATGAAAAGAGGCATAAGGCAACATGTTCTATCAAGAAGTTTCGTTTGCAAAGTAGATAATCTTTATTTTGAGCCTCCACCAATTTATTGTTCTCCTTGTGTTGCTCAGACAAAACGAAGTGCATCATACTATATTGCTGCTGCTACTGAGATTTGCCACAATTTCTGTATCCTGTGTTAGAATGAGGCTCGCAGTTGCACGATTCAGGTGGAAAGGTAATCAATTTCCTAAGGCTAACCTTCATACTTGAATTCTCTAAACTCTTTTTGTTCATGCTAATTTGTTCTAATTGATTGGCTCTAAGGTGGGTTATGTGTGACAAATGTGGACACTGGAAGCATCAAATTTGTGCCCTTTTTAATTTCAAAAAGGGTGATTCTAAAGAAGCAAAATGTACTTGCCCTAAAGTGTTGTTCTTGGGGCTAAAGATCTGCCAAGGGCCGTGCTTAGCAATCATATACAAGAACAACTCTTTAAACCGTTCAGGGAAGAGAGACACTAACAGGCCATTCATGATGGGAAAAGCTTTGATGAGGTTAGTGTTGCCTCATCAAATTCACAGAATCTTACTTCTTTCCTGAATATGAAATTTGCAGCTCGTGTACTTCTCAGAGACAGAGATGTGCTGCTCCATCTATTTATTTTTATTTTGTTTGAAGAATTTGACAGTATTTATATGTTTGTTTTGCTACATGATGCCTACATCCTAGTTTCATGCACGTGCACCTTTTTCCGAATCAGGAGCTTTTCATTACTGAATAAGTACATAGTTATAGTCATACTGAAGGCTGAAAACGAAGCTAGGATTCATTATTTATCCTGGCACACCTTTGCCGCTGAGGCAAAGCATTTTTTGCACGCAGGTCAGCAGCAACATTAGCTGGTCTATGCACAAACTTAAATTGAAAACTATAAACTCTACTTAGCTCGGTCACTTCCTTCAGGATGGGGGTGTTCAGTCTTCACCATCACTGGACCAAAATATATTGCTGCTTGATGTATTGTTTTAATGAGGGTTTTGTTTACGAGTGTGTGCAGTATGTATAAAACTAGGAGTATTGGATGGTTGTCAGTCAGCTGTATGTATTTTGAACGAAGTTTGTAGTATGTATAGGGTTGTAGTTAAATTACTATGGGGTGATAACTTTGTAGTTTGTTAGTAACATCTCCATATTATTGAGTCTGAAAAACTATTGTAGCATCTTTATTATACTGGATTTTATTCATTTTGGTGGGCTGTGAGAATACCTTGAAAAAGAATACCTTGAAGTAGAGGGAATACCTTGAAAAAGAATTTAAATCCCACTAAGCTAAGAAAATTGCGGCGAAATCATCCTCCCATCTCTGGGTCGACTATGCTAACACGTGTCCCTTTTAAATATGCAACAAACACAACGGCAATAGGTTAATGCATGTACTTCATCTTACCTTATATAGTTTTTCTTTAATCTAACCATGTCATCTCATAATATTATTTGGTCGATATTTTACCATGTGCAACATATATGCAAATGTAAACACATGGCAAAAGGTCAGTCAATTCGCAGGGACTAACCTTGTACTGCAGCTATTTGTTCCAAACATCTAATACTCATAACTAACTTCATTGCCTCCATTGTTAGGCTAAAATCTGGAGCCGATAATGGAGTAATTAGTTAATTACTAACCATCAGTTCGGAGAAACGCAATCTGACAAATAGTTACAGAGTAGATACTGATATGCCATGACCATTTGATAAGAAGAAAGCAGAGTATCTAAAGAAGCAAAACATATCCCGCTAGCAAGAGAAAGTTGCAGCGGCTAGTGAGAATATCCATGGATCTAGCTCAAGACCCCACAATTTTCTTTCTCTATATATTTTGCCTTCTAAAGATTGGTTATTGACAATTGAGATTCAATAGAATGCCCAGAAGCATGAGTATTCAATATCTGTCTTTGTTCTGATCTATAGAAGCAGTGGAAATAGAACTTGATTTATCATTCACCGAGAAATCACAAATTTTCCAAGAATCTCGTATCTTCAGCAATTTGCTGGCGGGGAGAGTGATGATTGTGGCAGCAAGCTCGCTAGCGATGGAGGGGACGTGAATGGGATTGGGCGGTTCTATAGTGAGTGTGTTAGTTTCGGTCAGGCTGCCCACCATGTTTGTGTTTCAGCTGAAACACCATAAAGCTATTTAATTATTCATGTTTATTTATCTTTCATTTCATCAAATTAAAATGTCTAATCAATTTCTAATCACGTAGGTGGATTATATTGGTGTTTATGGATGTTAAACTTCTGGATAGGAATGTTTCATTTGACTATTTGGAGCATGTATATTTCACTCGGAATCCCCACCATTGTTCTTTGTGGACTAATTCTAATTAATACTTGGCAAAAGCATATTAGACTATTCTTTTATAATTAATTCCGATTACTATATTTTGGGTAATTCTGATTACTACTATGTATTTGGTAGGAGCATAGGACACACTTTACAACAAAATTATCTACCATTTTGGTGGACTCAGAATTGAATGATGATATGGTGAAAAGTAGAAACTATGAAAGTGATGAACATAACGGTGAACTCTTATATCCTATGATTTTGGACAACATATTAGACTATTCTTATATAATTAATTCTGATTACTATATTAATTTGATTCTTATAATGTTGGTCTTGCTAGCTTTCAAAGTAGGCTTCTTATGCTTTTTTTTACAACAAATGCTCATGGAGCTGATATATATATATATATATATATATATAGTAGTGCTCTTTGTGTTCATATTCTAGCATGCCTCATGGATTGAGCTCGAGCCTGACTCCAGCGAGCTTTCTTTTAGTTGGTTGTGCTACAGTTTTTAATTTGGTTTCAGATTTTTCAACTTGACATATATGTATTTAGCCCTCATTTACGCATTCTCTGATTCTTTGGGTCATTTTAGAAGTTCTGATAGTTTAATTTATTAGCAGCACGGTGTTGATGATGCTCTACGACTAGCAGAAAAATTCTAATATACCTTTTATTTTCTTACATAGTGTTCCCTATGCTCCCGCAAAAAATAATGTTTCCTACGCGCAAACTCTGCTTTAATGCTTATGTGTGTAGATTATTAACTCGATGTAAATCGATTTCTTTATATTTCTTTGTGCTTGTTACTGCATATTGCGTGTTGATCGCTGACTTGGAATTAGGAATTCTACGCACTTTGCATCAAATTTGAATTCCCAAAAGAGTTATTCATGTTATGATAGAAATATTTATATTTCATAGTCGAGACGTGCATTGCACGTACATGCTTACTAGTCACACTAAACATAAGTGCTATCGCAATTGATGGGATGGAGTTCTTCTTTTGAGGACATATTTTTGAAATATTCGTAAATACGAAAAAGGTTAGTGTATTCAAAAATTCTTCACGAACTTGAAAAAAACGTTCGCAGTCTTAAAAATGTTCACCAATTTTAAAAGTGTTCATGAATTTGAGAAATGTTCATGAGTAGGAAAAAATGTTTGCATATTTGAATACATGTTCATGAACTTGAAAATATGTTTGTGAATATGAAAACATGTTGTATTTATAAAACATTCATGAACTTGAAAAAATGTTTAACAATATAAAAAATATCCACAAATTTGGAACATGTTCAAAAAATTTAGAAATGTTCATGAGTAGGAAAAAATGTTGTGTATTTGAAAAAATGATCACGCGCTTCATAAAATATTCATGAGTTTACAAAATGTTCATGAATTCATGTTCATGATTGTGAATTAAAAAACACTCTTGAAATAAAAAATGTTTATATCCATGAATTTTCACTAAATTCTTCAAAATGATAGGAGCACCCCCAATGCAAGACAATCCCGGTGGCTAAACATAACTGAATTCTGCATTTTTCTTGCTTGTCTGTTTCCCATGGGATGCCAAATACATGATTACCATTTTAAATTTTTAGATGAACATTTTCTTAATACGCTATGAACAATTTTGATGCGTGGTATTTTTCAATGCACAATGAACTTTCTTTGAAAAAACACAAACAGACATTTTTAAAACACATGATGAAATATTTAATACTCCATGGAAATTTTTAAGACATGATGAGCACTTAAAATATATGATGAACATTTTTAAGTACACGCGGACATTTTTATGACACGATGAGCATTATTTAAGTATACAATGAACATTGTTAAAGTACACCCGAACATTTTTAATACACGGCAAACTTTTCTAAGACATAATAAACATTTTTAAAGTACACACGAACTTTGAGTACAATGAATATTATTTAAATCCACGACGACCGTTTGTAAAGTACATGTGGACATTTTGGAAAAATGTTTGCAATCCTAAAAATCTTCACGAACTGTGAGTTAGGAAAATGTTGCTGTTTGCATAATGTATTGTGTACATCAGTGATCAGTCTAGTCGGTAATGCAGAAGCCTGTTTTAAAAAATTGCTGTCCTTTTTCTAGTAACGCCTTGATACATGACTTCAATCCTTTTTTTCCTCCCCCCCCTCGTCTCCTCCGAGGCGACCCGGGGGCAACCCTAGCCGCCACAGCCGCGCCCCTCCTCCCCCCTTCCTCTCAGCCGCCGCCTGAGGTGTGCTCCGGCGCGCGCGCTCGACACCGATGAAGGTGGCGGCGGGGATTCGGCGGCTGCTCATCTCGGCAGGGCCTCGGCACGCGGGGCGGCGGCCCCGGCAGGTGAGGGTGGGGTGGTCCTGGCGGCGGGCCGCCCTACCGGTGCGAGCTAGGCGCCTCCTCGGTCTCGCGGGTGACGAGGTGGCGGCGGTCGACGGTCGCTGGTGTGCATCCCTCCCCGCAGGTATGCCACTGATGAAGTCCATCCCCTCCGTCCCGATCTGCTCCTTCCTCGGCCAGATCTCGGTCCTGGTGGCTTAGGCCGCTGCTCTCGGTTGTTGGCTGCGCGGATCTCGTCGGGCGGGGCTGGATCCGGGGGAAACCCCTGGCCGGCGCGGCGGTCACACCAAAGGCGACGCCTTGGGCGCCGTTCCCCTCCTTGGAGGTTGTGGTGTGGATCCTCCCCCTCCTTCCGTCCCCTGCTAGGTGAAAGCCTAGGTCCCCTGCTTCGGGCGGCGACGGCACGTCCGTGTCATGTTCCTTCTTGGAGGCACCGTCCGGGGATTGCAGGGGCGGCGAGAGAGTTTGGTTGTGGACGTGATGGTGGCGGGAGACAGCTTGGTTTCTTCATAGGTTTCTGGCTGGAGGGTCCCTGACGAGGTCGCCGGTGGGTCGACGCCCACGAGCCTGGGCAAGAGGGGATCGGGTTCCCCTCTTCGGCGACAACGATATACCTTTGGGTGGGAGCATGGTGCTCCGGCGAATCCAGCGCTGGCCTTTGTCCTGCTTTTCGCTGCTTCCCTTGCTTCGGCGACTGTGGCCGGCAGCTCTCACCCTTTGGTGTGGCTGAGCCGCAGACGACAATGGGGCTTGTTTGTAGTGTGCCCTGGGCTTGCGGTCCTGTTCTAGTCTCCTCTCCTTGCAGCTTGGAGGCCATCCATTTGGGTTCTGGGGTGAACCGAGCCGCCGTCTGCCGGTACGGCATCCTTCGAGCCAGGATGAAGGGGTAGGGGCCCTTTGCAGAGGCAGTAATAGATGGTGGTCTGGTCCATGGCTGGTTCCGAGGGTGACTATGATCTCGAAGCTTGCGCGGCGGTGTATTCCTCCCAAGACCCTAGTTTTGTTTTGTTGGTGTAGGTCGTCCAGTAGGGTGTTGGTAGCAGCGTGGTTTTTGTTGCTGCCTTGAGTTGTTATGCTTGAGTTCCTTGTATTCGTCGCTCAGTTCCCTTTTCTTTGCGTTGCAAGCGGTTGTCCTTGTAATCCTGGCCGGTTGATGGCTTTGTTAATTCAAAGCCGGGCTCTTCTTGAGCCTTCGTTCCAAAAACGCCTTAAAATACATGTGTGTATTGGATTCAGATCGTGAAAACACACTACTAGGGAAAAGCCTAGCAGCAGCGCGGGTTTGGTTCCCTCTCGATGGCCTGGTACCGCTACTAATAAGGCGCTATAGCTAACGATAGCGATGGCGCGTGTTGACACACGCCATCGCTACACATGAATAGCTGCAGCGCTCTTTGGAAAAGGGCGCCATCGGTATTATCTGCAGCGCCGTTTAGAGGTAAGCGCCATCGTAAGTCGGCGCCATCTTGCTAAATCCCCTCGCTACTACTAGTTTTATTAGTTTTTCCATGCATATTTGTTTTTTATTTGTTTTGCATTTGAATAGGCTTTATACAATAATCTTTAGCATATCATCCACATACAAATGTAATCATAGCATATACATACAATTAGTCTCATCAAATCATGTCATCATCATAATCATCATCCAACACAAAGTGGTCTCTCGTCATCAATCTCGAAAATAGCGATACAAGTCTCGATTACTTGCAAATACATCGTCATCCATCTAAACAATGATATACACGAGAATAGCTATCACTTTGAGTACATGAGTTCATATCCCTCTCTCGCATTAGCGTGAACCTAAACTAAGTACTGCATGTTGCTCGAAACCAAAACCGGTACACTGGGCACGACACTCCGCCACTTGTCGATATATATACTCTGGCGTAGCACTTCTTCGCCATTTATGATCTATGCACCTGCATCGTCACATGAGTCGATGATATGCAACGTATATAGTTGAGCAACACAAAGAGACAAACTTGGCAAAAATAGAAACAACATATCATAAGCATAAATAACAAAGTTCATCGCACCCAAATGACCTAACTAGAGTGATTTTCGCTAGTCGAGGAGGACGGTTTAATTACATCACAAATAAAGTTTCACCGTGCATAACTCAAAGTTTTGTCATAAAAGAAAGTATGGACTAAGCGGACACATTGTCATATATCGACAATCACTCCATCATGTCGTGCCATCCATCCAAGTCGTGAGATAGTCATCGAGCTTTGTGAAAGGCTTCATGTCGAGACGCTGAGAGGCTATCCATGTTCGGACGTCTTCCCGCGACATTTGTCCTTCGCATGGAACATCCCTGTTTTCCGACGACCTCATTCATGATGATTTGGGCAAGTTCGCTGGATGTTATAGAACTCAGCTCAAGTCGATGATCCTCGATATCTCCTATGTCCTTTGCCCATTGCGAGAATATGGGCATCGCTAGATCTAGGTGCCATGTGAAGGTTCCGGTGATCCCGTCGGTACTCCAGCATGTGGTGTAGGACATAGAATCCATCATTAAGAGAATCGTTCGGTTCTTTGGATGCAGCAGAAGTCGGTCTTATGGTGAAGGCATGCCTGCCGCCCTTTTCTTCTTGTCCCTAACCTCTCCACCCCTTGCTTGGTAGTAAAACATAGCACTGCCGAGAACATCTTTGATGTGGGTGTAATCCTTTTTGTGAATGTTCTTCGACGAGTCCAAGTAAAGAGCGTGGGAGAATCGGGGGTAGAGGATGATGAGGACGGCGCGCCCGCCGCTGCGCAAAATAAGTACACCTCAAATTAATTAGCCTCCACCGTGAAAATGAATTATTGAAATCGAAGGAAGGATAGCAGCGTGGATGACTTACACGGGATGATAAGGCACGAGAATCGCCTCCTTGTCCTTATTGGCGAGCATGAAACTGACGATGCAATCCCTCGCAGATTCACGATCTGTGCACAGACTCCCAAGAAGGCCTCGTGCATGTAGTGCGGGTCACGACACGATATGAGCTATCTGCTCAACCCCAATGATGTAGCTCATGTGCAAGGCATAAAGGCGGACAAAAGTAAAATCCAGCTTCTTCACGTGAAACATGTCGAATATGTAATCGAATCGGAGGAAGAACTTATCCGCGGGGAAGCCCTTGACGTATGACATTTGCTGCAGAACGTTAACCACGTAGAGTGGGTATCCTGGATCTTTCGAGGCGATGAGGCCTTTCTCTACCCGCAGCACATCATCATGAAGTCTCCTTAGATCGCCGAATCTGGCCCGTGGCGCTGTTTCGTAGGATTGGTTTACCGATATGCCATTTATCCGCATCGGGATATCTACACGGTCCCGGCCGAGGCTCTTTGGCGGCTGGATCATAGAATCAGCTTTTTGCCTTTCCTCGCTCTCTTTCTAGGCTTCTTTACCACCGGATGGTCGTCAATAACACGTTGAGACGGTAATTCAGGCACCGACTCATGATGCTCAAACCCTGAGGAGGCGCCAGTATAGACATACTGTTCAGCGCCATCATCATCCTCATCCTCATCCATGGCGACATCATCAGCCTCTAATGGAGCCACCTGCTTACCCCGTCCGCTATCACCCAACCCGACACCCGACGCTAATTGGGTAGGTGGGGTGTTGATGTTCATACCTTGCCGAGGCTGCGTGCTCGTGGGTGTGCTCCCGCCGCCTCGCACGAAGCAGACTCTTTAGCCACAACAGACCCACCCATTGCAACAATCACCAAGCCGCCATGGGTCTCGTCGTCATCCCCACTAGTATTAGAGGAGGAAATTCTCGTGGCCTGTTTGACATCGCCACGGAAACCTTGAAGACGTTCGGGGATCGACCGGCTGTGGAACAATGGTTCCTTCGCTCCATTATCGCCCCTTCCCCACGCCCACCTTCTGTCGCCGATGGTGTACAATATGGTGCACGGGTTTCGCTGACTGCAAATAAAAGTCTGCGACGTGAGACATCCGAAAGGCAACGAAAACGGGAGATTATACATTTATATTGAAGGGGCGGTGTGGAAGATACCGTGAGGGCGCCGAGCTCAGCTAAAGAAGAGGCACCACCGAGCACGTCCGGTCGCGGCAGCCGGTCGCGGGAGCCGTGCGGGGGAGCAAAGTCACGGAGCAGGTGCGGGGAGCCGGTGCGGGAGCAGGTGCGGGAGCATGTGCTGCCAAGAAGTCGCAAGGGAGAGTCCTCTGCATTTTTTGGATTTTCCTTGTCCAAGTGTGAACGCCCATCACCAAGGAAGTAGATATATCTGCAATCGCTTTGTTTTGCGGCAGCTATCGCTGCTCGATCGTATCGAGATGATTTCTTCTCAACCGCAATCTCAACCTTCTTGTCGATGCTTTCTTGATTAACCTCCGTCTTTCCTTTCTCTCCTCCGTGGTCTCACGGTAGTACTTCTTCCACGTGGCGCCGTCTCGACACGTGCACGCGTCCATCGACGGTCGAGTATCCACCGTTGTCGTTTCAATATGTTCAACGCCGGTTGAATGGAGTGTCCCACTTGGCCTCGCCAATGCCTTAGACGGTGAGTCGCCGCCGCAATCCGGCGTTGCTCTCTCTGCAAAAGGCACAAGGATCGTTTACAAATATGACTAACGTGTGCAATGAATTGATCGAAACTAAAATTACCAGCAGTCTCATGAACTCCATAATGACCGGTGTTGTCTCATAAACCTTCTTGATGGGTCCCAACGGTGGCGGGCCCTCGGACGCCACGCCTCGCGGGACGGTGAAATCCGCCAAGGGGTCTGGGATGCCCAGACTCGCGGCTCTCGCGTCCTCCTTGGCCCATTTGGACCTCTTTCTGCCGTAACCACGGCTTCCGAGGTGGTGGGTCCCAATGTTCCTCTTTTGAAGCCCCTTCATGTACTTAGACTTTTCTTTGACAGCTTCGGCTTCGCAAGCCTCCTTGAATATTTGAAACTGCTCTTCCGTGATTGTCGGACTATCCTTTACAATCTCGGAGTAGGGTTCCCCGTCGTTGATCTTTGCTTTCACTCGATTTTTCCAGGCGGCAAACGCGTTGCTAAACTTGGTCATGGCGTGTTTGTTTATCTTCTTCATTGCCGGGTTACTGTCTGGATCTTCATAATCCTTCTCATTCCGGCCCGGGAACAAGAATATCTGGTGAAGTTTCTTTAGGAGGGAGCTCCTCATATTTTCTATCTTCTTTAGATTCTCATCGTTGATGGTGGCGGTTGTCCGTAAGATGCAGCCTATTTGATTGTCGTAGCACGCGCGCGCTTCCTCGGGCGCCTTTGGCTCAAAATTGCCGTTGTCCACCTCCGTGACCACCAGTCTAGTAGTCCTGAGTTTGTTAGGAACCCGTTGCCTCTTCGCTTTCGGTTCTACACCGCTCCGCTCCGAGGCAGCACCGGTCTCAGCGCGGTCTCGATGCGGTCTGAATCTCAGCGCGGTGTCGATCTCAAAGACCGGTCGTGTATCGGTCTCAAAGACCGGTCTGCGTGTCGGTCTCGATCCCGATGCGGTCCCAAAGAACAACATCTGCTGATCGTCGGTAAAGCTAAAAATTAAATCACCGCCCGGTGACGTCGTTGTAATCACCGTAACCCTGTCCTTCATCGTTGCTAGCCATGTTTCCTATGATTAAATCTAGTCAATTAATTCTAGACCTAATAAAATGAATAATGACATAAAAAGGACTATTATTTTGCAGAATGTTGACTCCTTCTTGGTGCGGCAAATCCGGGCACTCGATATGTCCTAGTTTGTAGCACAAGTCATGCCAAAATTCACGGAAATTTCGCATGACCTTTGCTAAAAAGTGGACAAATCGAGAACCTGAAATTTGCGAACGAAATGAATCAACATTCCGCAAAACATAGGCCACTCAGATCATTCCCTGGAAACAACAAAGCTACCACTTGGGCACAATCGAACAACTTCAATGAAAAGATATAACATGACTACTTCAATGAAAAATAAAATTTGCCTAAATTCTTTTCCTTGAAAAATAGTGGACTTTTGAAAAATCAAAAACCTTTGCCAATCTACTTAACCTAGCTTCTTAATCCAACGAACCTAATTAACCTACCTATTTAACCTAGTTAGTTAATCTAGTTTACCTAGATAATTAACCCTAATTAAACTAGTTAACGCAGCTAGTTCTCTGTCAAAGCCTAAAATAAATTTTTGCACTAATTAACATGAATAATTAACCTAATTAAACTAGTTAACCTGACTAGTTCTCTGTCAATGCCCTAACTAAGTTTTTGCACTAACCTAGATAATTAACCTAATTAAACTAGTTAACCTAACTACTTCTCTGTCAATGCCCTAACTAAAATTTTGCCCTAACCTAGATAATTAACCTAATTAAACTGGCTAACCTATGCATGAGAGAGAGAGAAGGGGGGGCTTCAGATGATGGCTCGGTGGTGGCGACGGAGGCAGTGTGTGGCGAGGAGGCGGGCGTCTCGGTGACGGCGAGGAGGCAGGGCGTCTCCGATGACGGCGAGGAAGGTGGCGTCGGCGGCGGCTCGGTGGCGTTAGCGAGGCAGCAGCGTCTCCGTGGCGTTAGAAGCGGCTCGGTGTCGTTGACGCGCCGCGGCTCTAGTAAGCGTCGTCGGCGGCGAAAGGCGCGGGCGAGAATCGGGAGACGGCGGCCTTGGGGTGGGTTTGAGGATTTGGGGAAGTGGTGGCGGGAAGCGGTTTTTGGCTAAGTCAACTTAGCGGTAGCGCGTTCAAAAACGCTATAGCTAAGTTAGCTATAGCGCTTTCCTCAAAAGCAGCTGCTGCTATAGCTAATTTCCTATTCTGCTTCTATAGCGGGGTCTAGGGCACGCTACTGCAGCTACGTTAGCTATAGCGCCTCTTACAAACAAACGCTTTGCTATGCCTTCCTTCGATTTTTCGCTTTTTCGTTTATTTTGCTTTACATTTTATTTTTCCCTTTCTCCTTTTTCTATTTCTTTCATTTTCATTTAAATTTCTATTTGTTTATCATCTTATTTTATTTCCGTTAGTAGTAGCGCTCTTCTCTGAAACGCAGCCGCTAATTGTGCTCTAGCAGATGGCGCGTTTACGCTAAGCTCGCTCTCGCTATGCGTAGCCTAGCATTCTCGCCAATGGGAATATTAGTAGTAGCGCTTTTTTGCAACAGCGCTCTTGCTAAGTTTGTGTCTCAGAGCGGTTTTTAGAAGCTCACATCGCTATATAGCACTAGCGCAGTTTTTTGAACCGCGCTGCTGCTAAGATTCTGTGTATAGCCTTTTCCCTAGTAGTGACAAAGCACATGATGAGCAGCAGGTGCTGGTGCTTATCCCTGAGTCAGATTGAGGAGGGAGAAGAAGCCATGGCAGCAGCCGTGTTTCAGATTTGGAGTGGCTCGGATGCAAGTATACCTGGGGATACCCGGCCCGGCTGGACCCGGCCGGAAAAAGCCCGGTCTTGCCTGCGGGCCGGGCCTGGGCTTGAGTGTTGAGCCCGAAGCACATGTCGACTGGGCTTGGCTTTTTTGCGTTTTAGGGAAGGGGCCCGGCAGGCTTTTTCATTGTCGAGACGGGCTTAGGCCTAAAAACTAGGCCCGACGACCGAGCTGGGCCGGGCCTAGGCCTAGGTTTTCTGCCTTGGGCTTTGTTAGGCCCAGACCAAAGCTCGGCCCGTCCCAACGTATGGTCAAGTATGGATGTAAGAAATTTTGCTATAAAAAGACTGTTTGCCAATGGTAGGAGCACAGGATGATGGGAACCCCAACGATCGACCAACCGGCTAGCTGGTTCAGATGGGAACATGACGATCGAGTCAAGCTCATGTTCTGCTTTCTATTTCGATCCATGCAGCATAAAGGAATTGTGACGGCACATGTTCCCACACTGCTTGACGACGAATCCTATTCGGCGCTTCAGGCGGTTGTTATAGTGCATTTCGCAAAGAAATCGAACCCCCGACCCCTTCGTTACGAGCTGTCAACTCCAACCACCAGGCGATCACCCCGTCGGTGTACAAGTACTTAGTTTTTTCTTTTAGTTCGTTCTTCAGTTTGGTTTATTCTCTATATTTTTTCTTTTTCTTTTCTTCTCATCCTTGCTTGTTTTTTAATGCGCGTATTTTTTAAATTCGTGAACCTTTTCAATTTCAATTAATTTTTTTCAAATTTGGTAAAAAAAAATTCTGAAATCAATGAACTTTTTTACCATTTCTGTGAACTTTTTTAAAAATCAATGAATTAAAATCTGATGATTTTTTTTCAAATCCGATGAATTTTTTTCAAATCCAATGAACTTTTTTTCACATACTGTGAACTTGTTTCAAAATTGATGAAATTTTTCATATTTTTTATTTTTTAAAATCAATTAACATTTTTTCATTTAAAAAATAAATCTATGACTTTTTTATTTTCACGAACATATTCAAAATTGTAGAAAACCGGAGGCCGGTTCTGAACCAGAAACGCAACACAGCCGAAAAGAAAATCCGGCGAGGCAAGCGAAAGCGAACCCGAAGGGAGCGATGGAGCGATTTCTTTAATGGGCCGCGGCCCGTTGCTGGTCGCTGTAGCCGCCACTTCTCCAACGGGCGCCTTCAACGTCCAATAGGAGCTCCCCTGCTTGACCTCCTCATCTCCGTGGGATACAACTGTTCAACAGTGAACGGATACGAGCGCGTTTAAAAGGCTCCTCACTGAAATACAGTAGAGAAATATGTGTCTGCTGCTGATTCCGGTTTAAACGGATGATCAGACGAACATGATAACGGCCTCCAGGTAGCTCGGCCACCAAACAACATTTTCGGCATTGAAATCTCTAAAAAGGTTTATATTTAGAAACGGAGGCAGTACGACGGAAACAACAACAAAATAAATCAACATGACATATCACTACTCATGCCGATGTTGTTCCAGTGAGAGAAGTTGTCGACAGACCGTTTCTACATCAAAACATGACCGTCTTACTCATACAAGCCTAGTGGCAGTATCCAACCATTTTTCTCCTGGAACAATCGGTGCAACGCCAACAAATTCCCGTCCGCTGTCGCCCTCCATCTCTGCTCCGCCGCCTACAGCTGGCTTGGTGCCCCAGGAGTCCGCCACCACGCTGTTCGTCGACCTACAAAGACAACGAGGAAGAATGAGATTTTAAAACGAGACGGTAGGGTGAAAGCAGCTAAGGGCTAAACACAACCAGGTCTCCTGTTTAGCACATCTCCGTCACCAGAAGACCAACGCGCTCTTCGAAGAACCTTCATTCCACAACTCCACTCGCGGAGCAGGTGAATTACTGTTGAAAGTCGCGGAGCGGCTGTTTCCTGACTCCGCAGCTCCCGGGATTTCGTGGAGCTGGTGGAACTCAGAACAGGGTCTACATAACTAGCTTAGCGAAGAAGCTCAGTTGCCACCAATCAGGTTCAGACTTTTTTTCCCCTTGGAATCGAGAAGATTCACACCTACAGCAGCAGCCTAGAAGAGTAGGAAGAGAAAAGGCAAAAAAAAAAAGACAGAGAACGATAGCAGCAGACTGAGTCAAGTCAACCAATTCTTCGCTGGCTTTCCACTCGCGTGCATGGCTCAGGAACTCAACCCAACCCACCCAACTCGGTCCGGCCCGGCTGCTCCACTACTCCCTCCCACTGACTTTTACCACCGCAGACGCCGAGCAATACAGAAGTGGGAGGCGTCGGCAGCAGCCGCACTGGACCGGGGCACCAGCCGTTTGAGTGCTATCTCCTCCGCCATCTTCCTCCCCACCACACACTCACACAGCCCCGGGCAACTCACGCTCCTGCCCACCACAAAGCCCCCAGGCACCTCTGCTGCGGCCTCCTCCGGACCTCTTTCTCCCGGCGCCTCCACTCCTCCATCCCATCCAACCCCGCTCCGCCGTCGTCTCCACTTCGACACCCCCTCCAGCCCCGCTCCGTCGCCGACTTTTCTCACCTCCGCCGCCCCCTCCAGGATCCGGCCACCAACCCCACCACCGCATGTGCCCATCTCCACCAACAGTGTTTGACGTACAAGAAGTCAAGAACTAAACCAAGAAGAGAGAGAATCGAAAGCCACCCTCAGAGCCATGGACCCCGCGACGGCGGCTATGGGCTCCCTCCTCCCCAAGCTGTTTGAGCTCCTCCACGGAGAATACAAGCTGCAGAAGGGCGTGAAGAAAGATGTAGAATTTCTCGAGAGGGAGATGAGGAGCATAGACGCCGCCCTCCGCAAAGTGGCCATGGTGCCGCGTGACCAGCTCCACGAAAACTCCAAGATCTGGGCCAACGATGTCAGGGAGCTGGCATACGAGATGGAGGATGTGGTCGAGCGCTTCATGGTGGGCGTCCAGGGCATTGAGCCCGCCGCTAACCCCGACGGCTTCAAAGGGTTCGTGAAGAAGGTGGCCAGCTTGTTCACAAAAGGCAAGGCGCGCCACCAGATCGCCGATGCAATCAAAGGCATCAAGGATCAGGTCCAGCAGGTGGCGGATCGACGCGACCGGTACAAGATTGATGATGTTGAGGCAAGTCTAGCTGCTGCTGCTACAACCATCGTTGACCCTCTGGACCCTCGCTTGATGGTTCAGTTCAAAGATCACAGAGAGCTCGTTGGCATCGAGGGGCCAAGAGACGAGCTAATCAAGAGGCTGGTAGATGAAGATGATTGTGTGTCCAGGCAGCAGCTCAAGATCCTCTCGATCTTCGGATTTGGAGGACTTGGCAAGACGACTCTTGCCAGAGCAGTTTACAACAAGATACAAGCAGAATTCGTATGCAAGGCATTTGTTTCGGTCGGTCAGAAGCCTAATCTGAAGAATGTTCTCATAGGTATTCTCCTTCGAATTGACAAAGCCTCTTGTCACAATGTTACACTCTTAGATGAGGTGCTGCTCATCGAGAAACTCCGAGAACTGCTTACGAACAAGAGGTACCACTATCATCCTAATTTGCATGCTGCGAGAGATTTTCCTCATTGCAAATGCATATTTACTACTGTACTTTCTCCATAAAGAAATATAAGAGCGTTTAGATCAGAAATATAAGAGCGTTTAGATCACTATGCTCTTATATTCCTTTGCAAAGTGAGTATATAGTTTAATTTTTAGCGGCCATAATAAAAAGTGAGGCAGAAATGGGCGCTTCACTTTCTTGCAGATTTTCACATAGTATCGGCATACACTTACGTGTTTTGAGAAAATTTCATTCCATTTATTTACAGGTAACTGAAAATGCATGTTTACCACTCGAAAAAATAGCACGCTGTAGCATGTAGAGAATTGTCTCGCTTAAATTAATCAATGTACAATGTCTCGCTAATAGCATACTATAGCGCGCTGCAGCGTTAATAGCATATTTTCAGGGATGACGCTATTTTGTATAGCGTGCTATTTTTTTCCTTGATGTCTACTATAGTATTTTTCTGCAGATGTTTTACATCAATTAGATTTAGATTGCATTTGTATGTTCTTTATTTGACAAAGATAACATATTAACATCGCGGAGACACCAATTACGCCCAGCCTCCGCAAAAACGAAGTGTCCTAAAGACATTATACATGCACACAATCCACAACAAACAGAAGAAGACAAAACATAGGATCCTGCTACAATGATCGACTCCTTGTAACTGCAGCACGAACCACCACCAAGACTACACCTGAAGTCCAAATTCTCCAAAAGCGACGCCTCTTAGAAGGAAACGGTGCATAAGCACCGTCGTCGTCCGATCATAGATTTTAGGTTTTCACCCTGAAAAATCCGCGCTCTCAAAAGAATTCACTGCCAGACATAACCAATTAATGCCAGACCTTGAGTTTACACCCTGAAAGCTAAGACTCTCTACTCCTCCTATGCTGCCTCCCCTAGTTGCCGATGTCGCTGCTACGAGTCACGAATCACCAAGCGAAGTCCTCATCGCCTCGACTTAATCTGCCATTACTAGGCCCAGACCTCAGCCACCATGATGTTCTTCGCCATTGTCTTCACCATGGAAATCGAAATACCGACATGTCCCATAATGTCAACAGACAACGAAGCTTCGGGTCACACCCTCCTCGAGCCACATGGCCTGAAATAGGGGCGCACACGAACGAACCTCATCCGATCCAGCAATCTACATGCATCAAGCACCCAATGGAGATCTCTGGCGGAGCCCTCCGGAACTCGTCAACGGCCAGATCAATGTGGGTGGCAACAAGCAGAACTCCGTCTTGGCGCTATAAGAACCCTAGGACCGCCACCGGAGGGGAACAGATCTCGGCAGGGAGCCCCAGATCCGCCACAACTAGCCACCATGGCTGGCCCCCACGCTGCCTTCGCAGCCGTGGTGGCACAGCCGCCGTCGGAGCCTCTGGGGCCGCCGCCCCTGCATTCCATCTCCGCCGCCACGCCGGGTGCCCAGGGGCGCTGCCTCGCCTTGGCCAGAGGCCCCCACACGAGGGGAGGAGGAGAGCCCGCCGAGCGAGCTTTGCTCGCTGGCCTCCTCCAGCGGTGGCGGGGAAACAGGGGTACATGTTTTAAGCAAATTTTACCAGAATTACCTATGGTTGTTCTTGCCAATTATATGCACTATAGTAGGATAAATGTTTATTCAGAATAAAAAATAAAAATAGATGTATTATATAAACTCTAATAGAATGGATTTAATCAAACCCTTGCGTGTATTTTGATAGTGTCTTCCATTCATCATTAATCATTTACTTATATCTCAGTTGTCCTAAAGCACCTTGTCATGAATTGAATAATGCCATTTTGAGTTCTTGGTTGAGACGCTTGCCATATTTCTTTTATTTCCAGGATGATATTTTAGTTTTACAAATCCATGGATCTCATGCTGCCATGTCAATAGGTACCTTATCATCATTGATGATATATGGGATTTGAGTTCATGGGATATAATCAAATGTGCTTTTATTGATAGTAAGTGTGGAAGCAGAGTAATCACAACTACTCGTATCTTTGAAGTGGCAAAAGAGGCAGGTGACATTTACAAGCAAGAACCTCTTTCTCCTGGTAGATCGAAGGAATTGTTCTGTATGAGATTATCTATTGGCAAACGCAAAAGCCCTTATCATGAGTCGGTTAAGATATCTGAGAAGATATTGCAGAAATGTGGTGGCATACCGCTAGCTATCATTACAATAGCTAGCTTGTTGGCTAGTAAACCAGTAACAGATTGGCCTGGGGTCTATGACTCTATTGGTTTTGGGAACGAAGATAACAAAGAAGTGGATACCACAAGAAAGATATTGCTATATAGCTACTATGATCTTCCATATTATCCACGGCTTTGCCTATTGCACCTAGGCATATACCCTGAAGATTATGAGATAAAAAAGGACACTTTAATTTGGAAGTGGGTGGCTGAAGGATATGTCCATGAGGAACCAGGAAAAGGATTATTTGAGGTTGGAGAGAGATACTTCAACATGCTCATAGATAGAAGCATGATCCAGGCAGTGGAGAGGCCATATTATAGCATCATATATGCTTGTTGTGTGCATGATTTGGTACTTGATATGATTCATTTTCTTTCAGAAGACGAAAATTTTGTTACTGCATCGAACTGTAACAGGACATCTCCGCGTATCAATGCTCGTAGGTTAGCCATAAATAATGAAATCGTAGAGCAGGATGGATCTGTGGCTAACACGAGCATGCAGCAGGTGAGGTTATATAGTGCCACCATGTGTCACTTTAGTATGTTGCCATTGCTTTCAAACTTTAAAGCTCTACGTGTGTTGGCTTTAGATGACTGCACTTTCATGGGAAGTGAGCGCTCTGTGAAGCCGGAAGATTCTCCTTATCATCTTAACTATCTTGGGAGGCTGATTCACCTGAGGTACCTTGGGTTCTCGGACCGGCTGGTTGGGTTCTCCCTGCCTGGGATCTCAATGCCGCTTATCTTAGAGGTCCCCGAAGAAATAGGGGATCTAAGGTTTTTGCAGGTACTGGACTTGGGCAGAACTGGCATTAAAAAACTGCCTCAAAGTGTTGGTCGGCTAACACAACTGAAGTGCCTGCGCTTTGGCGGTTCCAATATGGAGGTATTGGATTGCACGAATTTAACATCCCTGGAAGAGCTACAGTTGCACCTTGTCTCTCTAGATTTTCTGAAAGGGCTTGCCAAGCTGAAGGAGTTGAGAAAGCTTAGCCTACACTTTGAAGAGGAGCATGATAATATGTTGTTCAAAGATTTGATGGGGAGATGTGCTTCGGTACACCCCCCCTTAACGTATAAGGGCATTTTGGGCATACGGTGCTTAACGTATCCCGCGCCGTATGCGGCGTGCCCATACAGGTAGAGCCGAGCGCACGGCTCGAGCCGATACAGCCGGCTCGCAACTACCCTCCCTCCGTCGCGCGAAAAAAAAGCACGACCTGCGCTGATCACGCGGCCCATTCCAACGTCGCCCCGCCCTGCTGATCGCCGCCCTTACCCGCCGACAGCCGCCATTCCCCGCCGATGATGCCGTGATCACGCTGCCAATTCCAACGTCGTCCCGTTCCGCCACGGCCGCCTTTCTCCCGTCTTCACCCTTGATCGGCGGCGCGACAGATCTTGAGTCGCCGCCGTCGTGATGTTTCCTCCGTGGCGCCGTCGGCGCCCGCAAATCCGTGATCAACGTCTCCGAACGTCGTCGCCGTCCGCCGCCACGTCAGGCGGCGAAGTGCGCGCATGTCATGTAAGCTTTTGGTCAAAAAATTGAATCGGCAAATAATTATGTGCAGTAATTTGTTAGATAAGAATTTCTCATATGTATGATCCTAGTACATTTATTTTGATTGGGAAATTGATAGAACAATTTTATTATAATATTGCAGTGTTTGTTGAGAGATCATTTAATGGACAAAGAAACTGGATTTACGGATCTGTTTTTGACACGAGTGAGTGGGATGGTAGCGATAGTGTTGATCGTATTTAATGGTAATGATAGTAAAGATGATGAAGATGGCAGCGACAATGAATCCTGGTCCTCGTCACGATAATTTACGAGGAGGATTTTGAAAAGAAGGAGGAGGGTGCTTGTAGTGAAAACGTAAGTGTCCTGTACATTCTTTTCGTCGGTTGAAGAACCACATGATACTTGCGTGCATATGATTTTTCACAATTTATTATGTGCAGGAAGATATTGGCGTTCGAACGAGGAAAATCATGGTGTTGAATCTTTCGGGATAACATAAGCCAGGTTCGATCCAAAATTTAAGATGTCATTGAATAATAAAAAGTTGGTAATGACAACTTACACTTGCTTCTGTGTGGAATATTGCAGGCTACCTATGATGGTTGGAGTGGTGAAGATGGATATGAGCATGATGATGGAGCTAATATGGACATTGAGGAAGCAGAAATCCAGCAACGTCTTACTGGAGACACAGATTGAAGATAATGGGTATGACATTTGCATCACAATGGGGCGCACATGTTCTATAATAACTATGCCAAAGACCGTGGATTCAGTATCAGAAAAGATAAGGTGAAACGAGGAAAAGGACTTTCATCCACTGTTCGGTATAGGAGATACGTTTGCTCGAGGGCAGGAAAACGTCTGAGTAAATTTTTAAACCCGGAGGGTCGTACCCGCAGGCTAAGACCAGAGACTCGTTGCAGTGTGGCGCACATTTAGTCGTGAAGTTGGACAAAGGACGTGGAGTTTGGTTCGTGGCAGCTTTTATGGATGATCACAACCATTTGTTGGCTAGACCAGATGAGGTGGTATTTCTGCGGTCACATCGAGTGATGGGAGATCACCGGATAGCTGAGATCTTGGCGATGGAAGGAGCTGGGATCGAAAGCATATCATCGTTGACAACTTCATTAGCGGTATGGCTCATATGATAAGTGTGGATTTCGAGGCGAGGCGTGTACAACCTATGTTGCCGTGAAAAATGAAGTTGATTGCGAAGGGTGATGCTAACACGGCAATCGGGATTATGAGGAGCGAAAGGAGAAGGATCGAGTTTTTCTTTGAGTACGTGCAAGATAAGGACGGTCGTTTGAAGAGCATGTTCGTGCGATGCACGATCGCGACGGGACTATCAATTGTATGGAGATGTGGCGGTGTTCGACAAAGACGTATAAGATGAACAGATATGGTATGCCGTTCATCCCTTTGTTGGCGTAAACAATCACCGTTGCACCACAGTTTTGGTTGCGCCATCGTGTCCGACGAGAACGAATCGACGACGTGTGGCTGCTCCGACATTCTGAAGGCCAATTGTCGAAAAAAGCCAAGGTCAATCATCACGGATGGGGACGCTGCAATGATCTGAGCTATTCGGTTGGTTTTGGTTGATGTGTTGCACCGTCTCTGCTCATGGCACGTGGAAAAGAACATGCGAAGCACCTTAATTACAAATCGCTAAGTGAGTTCAGGGCACTCTTGTACTACTCCACCTCTCCAGCAAACTTTGAGGCTAGATGGCATGCTTTCGTCCGTAAATGGAAGACTGATAAAATGTAAGAGTGGCTGAGTAGGATGTACAGGAAAAGGAGTCTATGGGCAGCATCTTATCTGTCGGAAGGTTTTTTTCGGGTATGCGCAGAATCGAGGAGTGAAAGTCTTAACTCTTGTCTTCACCGCACTTGGACGGCGGTATGACTATTGTTGACTTAGTTGTGCATTATGAGAATTGCATAGTCCGACTACGTGAGAACGAGGCGCATGATGACTGTGTTTCAAATCAGTCATTGCCACCATCGATCCTGTAATATAAGGATATTGAGAAGCATGCCGCGAGGCATTCACTCATTCAATTTTATATTCTTCAACAAGATCTGAAGAAGATGGGAGAACTTGAGATTTTTGAGACGCTAGTTGGAGTTGACTGCCACACTTTCATCGTGACATGGAGAAATAATCGGAAATTTCAGTTCAGCGTGAATTATCGAGCTGAAAACTCTGAGAATACGATTGACTGCAGTTGTGGACGAATGCTTCGGAAAGGATTGCCTTGCAAACACATTCTGTATGTGTTGGTTCATCTCAAAATATATAAAATACCGAAGTGTTGTATCCTTAAGAGGATGTCGAAAGTTGCGAGAAGTGGGCTGCCTGCACAGCGAAAGAGTGACTTGTTTGGCTGGGGTTGGACAGGGGCAGAGCAGCGTGCTCGCTATAGTCAACTCAGTATAACAGGAGCTCAAGCTTTTCATGTTGCTTCAAATGATCCATTCGTGTATGATGAGTTGATGCAGTGTCTGCAGAATATAATAGTGAAGAAAAAGGTCCCTGATGATGATGCTGTTGGTAGTAGAAGAAATGTGCATGAGGAGCCACGTCAGCCGGAACAAGATGTTGATGTCATAGGTGATCCCGTGAAAGTTTCCACCAAGGGCGCCCCTAAACAGAGCAGGACAGGGCCGGCAAAGAAAGATCCAAATGTTACAAAAAATGGAAGACCAAAATCATTTTCTGAGAAAAAACCCGGTCCTCGATGTGGCATTTGCAAGAACGAGGGCCATAGACGGCAAACTTGCCCTGAGAATGAAAAGTAAGTTTTTCATTATTTGAATTTTTTTGGTTCTCTCTTCACAATTGTCTGATGAGTTGTTTACACTTTGTTATGTAGGAACCGGGCATAAGGATAAAGTATTCATAATCAATTGATGGCACTGGCAATTTAATTTTATTTGTTTAAGAATAAGATACATGGCACTTTGAGTTCATTGTTTAAACCAGCTTGTTCGATGAAAGTCATTAGCACTTTCAGTTTATTTGTTTAAGAATAATAGACATGGGTTGAGTTAATGCTTATGCCAGCTTGTTCAAATTTATGAGACGTGCGATTCATATGACGACATGTGATTTACATTATTATGTGTGAAACATATGTGAATGTGTTACTGCTGTCATGACTTATTCAACTTATGAACTTTTTTGAAATTTCATGTATGTGATAATTTTTATAAAAAAGGCCAAAACTTTGGCGGGCGCGAACGTCTGATGTACTACAGCCGCCGAAGGGAGGGCACGGCGCACAGCAGGCACCGAAGCGAGGCATTTTCTTGCGTCGTTTATGGCCGGCGTAACGCCCTCGGGATCGTTGTATGTGCACGCTGGCTGGGGCGGGGCGGGGCGTGTGCCACGGGCGCCGGGCAGCCGAGGCTGTCGGTCGGCCGATCGCTGGGCCAGCAGACCAGCGCGTGCCGCCGGGCGAATGGCGCCAGCACCTTCGTGGCCCGCCATCGCCTCGGCTGTCGGCCACCGCCGCGGGCTGGAATAAGCGTCGGATCGGCGCCGCTCGCCACCGAATCAACGTGGGAAGTTGTGCAGGTTTTATCCACACCGCACCAACTCACGACGGCGGGCATATTTTTTTAATAAAGTGATAATTTTTATAAAAAAAGCCAAAACTTTGGCGGGCGCGAACGTCTGATGTACTACAACGCCTTCTGGCGAGGAATTTCAGCCGCCGAGCGGGGAGGGCACGGCGCACAGCAGGGCACCGAGCGAGGCATTTTTGCGCGTCGTTTATGGCCGACATATCGCCCTCGGGATCGTTGTATGTGCACGCTGGCTGGGCGGACGGGGCGTGTGCCACCGGGCGGGGCGGACGCTGGCTGGGCGGGGCGGGTGCCACGGGCGCCACGGCAGCCGAGGTCGTCGGTCGGCCCGCCATCGCCTCGGTGTCGGCCACCGCGCGGGCTGGAATAAGCGTCGGATCCAGCGCCGCTCGCCACCGAATCAACGTGGGAAGTTGTGCAGGTTTTATCCACACCGCACCAACTCACGACGGCGGGCTTATTTTTTAATAAAAAAATGATCGCCGCGAATACAAACAAGAACAACAGTGCATGTAATATCGCAGAGGCAAACTGATAGTAGTATCCAACAACGGTAGGGAAACCTTCTACGGGACTAAAACCCTACCGATGCTAATACCTACTCCTTCTCCATGATTTTAACAATTTTCATCTTCACTTTCTCTAATCTGTTGACCTCGAAAAAAATGATTTCGCGACTATCGAGGCCTTGACTCATTGATCTCTTGCTGGTCAAATTCATGTGTCCACCGATCTCCGTCCCCAAGATTTGATGCACCACATCACAAAAAGTCCACAAGACACTCTGCAATGAACATGTGTGATCAGTTTAGGATATAGCATGCACTTTCTTGTACTCATTTAACTTACCCATCATGTTGTCTCGGCATTTTATACTCATTAATTGGCCATGATGAGACATCTGGAAATTTTTTTAATTCAAGAATAGAGTTGGCCTCTATAATATCCTTAGAAATTTCAGCCCTCTGAACCAAATTAACAAACCAGAAATTAATGTAAGACTCAATAATTTTCTGAATGCGAGTGTGAAAACTATGGCGTACCAGGGTGGCAATCATATTGCGAATTCTTTGGCTAATTGCGCCTTTAGAATTTGAGTCAAGAACTTGAAACTCCTCCTTGACGGTGTGCATCACTATGGTTATCCAATGATTATCATTAACGTGCATAGGAAAATACGCCTATATAGTAAGAAAATGATGTTAGTGCAATTAAATATTAATGACTAACAAAAACAAATAAATTATAAAGGAATACCTTGTCCCGTCTGAAATACTCGTCCATTACTCTTGCAAGGACTTTAGATTTCTTTGTAACTTGTTCTGAATCCAAATCATTAATTGACTTGGTCTTTCCCCTAGCCCTACCCAACATAAATTTGGGGAACCACGTTGTTGATATGAAGCGGTCGAGAGAAATCACGGTGTTGTAGGTGTTTACAGATGCATTGATTATCTGCGTACATAAACAAAAATATCTATCAACTTGTGAAGTACAAATGAGAGTTTAATTAAAACCAAACTCATACTTACAGCGCCATTCAACCATTTAAACGTCAGGACATCGTGAAGCATAGCTGGCGTGCATGTGTCCCCATCTGGTGGCGGCATATCGACCACGGTTCGGTGTGCATGCTTCTTTGTCGATGCGAGAGTCACAACAAAAACTCTAGCTGCCTCTATATGATCCGGAGTCATATTAAGGGAACTAGCCAGAATTGAATGAGGTGACGATACAAACAGATCTAAAACAATGCAGGTACAGTCATTTAAAATAAGAAAAAATTACATAACGCGTGAATAAATTATAAAGTAGTACTTGACTTACTTTTTTTAACACGTTTCTTCCGGGTAATGAGAAGGTCGTACGGGGATTGACAATATTTCGAAGGATTTCGTTTGCGTTTACCTTCATTGTCCTGAATGCCTTCACCAATACCTATGTTGCTCTCTGCCGGGAAACTCTCAAACATGTCTTCGGACTTTGTTGGTGACAAACCACCCATAGACTCACCAGAAATATCAGCATTCTGCGGGGTTCGGTTCATGGACGGAAACTCCTTTGTACGTACACTTGATGACGAACAAGGAGACTTTGCATTATCGTCTATAACGAAGGATCAGTTCGTCACACCTGCCGGTGTCGTTGCGGAGCACCCGTGTCATCAGCGGGCACGTAGGTATCATTGAAACCCGTGAAAGATGTTACTAGCTCCACATCGGTAGGTGAATCAATATCGGCCAATATTTTGATGACTTGTGCTGGCCATTCTCCATCCCAACTCCTTCACCTACATTATCAAATTCGTCATTGGTGTCCCTCTTATTGGGTTTGTACAGCACACCTTCCGTGTTCAACTTTTCCATTACCATCTACAAACACAAATGAACCAAGATAAGTACTTGAAGAACAAAAACATGTTTAGTATAACTTCTAACTTACTGTGCACATCTTTGGGTATATTGAGAACCTCCTTGTGAAGCAGCTTAATGTATGTCATCACACGGTCCATCTTGTTAGTCGTGTTTGATGAAACCCCGACGTGCTTGGCTTTCTACTCTTGCCACCACCTTTCCGTTTAGGTTTCTTCGTTTCTTCATCTGCGACAGTCCCTTCACGTGCTACCTTAGCACGTCAGATACTCTTCGCTAACGCAGTTTTCAAGCTATACAATATAAAAATAAAAAAATTATATAACAACTACAGTTAATTAATATGTGCAACTAATAAAAACTACACTTATTGACTTACATTGCCGGTGCCACGCCCATGCATGTTGTCATAGTCGTCTCTCTTTTTCCCTTCCGTTTACGGCGATTAACCATTAGGGGTATTCACGAGACAAAGGATCAAATGTATCCACACCAATTGGTTCAACTTTTTCCCAAATATGTACTGCATGATAGTAAACACAACTAATAAGACACATAAATCACATAAAAATTATATGAACATACAACTATTACGAAATGACTAGTACACGAAGGAGAGCCAAGTTCGATAGGCCACTTGAATTTTCAAGATCTTCCACCGATTTTTAATAGCATCCATGCAAACCCATAGCGTGAATTCGTTCCAATTGTATGACTTGATAGCACGCACGTCCTCCACCATTTTGTAATAACGGTAAGGAACAAACTTGGTGGATTGTGGTGCTAAGACTGTACCCATAAGAACCAAGACGGCCCTTCTAACAAAATCATCATCATATGACTGAGTATCAACTATATTTTTATCAACTCATCGATGAGGATTAGGCCTGTTCTTTTGTCTAGAAACCGATTTGGAACACATTTTTTGCATCTAGTTGTACTGTTGCTATCATGCTCTCGACATCATCACCCTCGTTCGTAGCCGAATATGTCGTAAACATCTTCATTAAGAACACTGATGCCGTCGATTGCTTGGCGAATAATAAATCGCTTTCTAATCTTGTCATACGTTGTAATCATAAATTCCAATAAATTTTTCCTCATTTTCACGGAAGGAATTCTCAGCATACAGTCCAAATTTGTGCCTCGTAACATCATGCGCTGTCTGGGTGTCAATTTTCCCACCAATTCGCACCACTTCTCAACCGAGCAATACACATCTCCCAATTCTTGCATTCTAAATAAGATGCAAGTTATCTAACTAGTTATGAGATTGTAAAAAGATTACCTATAATTTGATGAGATATCATACCTTCCGGCGTCTCGATGAGCACCGGCAGCCCTCGTTGCCAAACCCCACCCGGGGTCGGTTAGTCGCGGCAGCTGCGCGCCCTATGCCCACACGAGCGTGATGGCCGACTGCCCGTCCTAGGGTTTAACGTAGCGGCGAATTTGCCCAGACGGCACGGCCGGGCCAGAGATCCAAGTCGCGCGCGCAGATGACAGATTGTATGGCCGCCGTCAGGCCGGCAGGGAAGGGAGTATCGACGGCCAAATCGGTGCGACAGTCGGATCGGGGACGGGTGAGGACGATATTGGAGGCGGCGGGGGTAGGCGGTCCTGCGGGCGAGGTAATGGCGGCTTGATTTCCATGCCATGCACGCACGTACGTCGTCATAGACGTGGTCAAGCCGTAGTGGGCCAGTTGGCCCGTCCCGTGAAACTACCGCCGGCTGGCCCACGAAGCATTTATTTACGAACATTCATTGCAGTTTAATACCACATCGCTAAGCCGGCGCGTCGTTCACTCCTTTATATAATTATCTTTCGGTCAATGCACAAACATCTCGGTTTGTGGGACTCTATTGGTGGATATGCAGGATCGATGTGAGTCTTCACCGCTGAGAGCTTGTGAAGGTTCACATTGATCGTGCATATTCTTCAAAAAGCCATTATCCTCGATGTTTTTTTAACGTCAGAAATTATTGACGCCATTTTTTAATGCAACCATTTCAACGTTACCCGATGGACCCCAAACTTAGTATTGTTATAGTAACAAATTATAAAAAACTTACTATTTTTTTCAATAAAGTGATGACAAAAGTACTGACACAAACAAATGAGTGATGCACCGCGCCGTGACTCATAGAAGGCAAAAAAAAAGAACAAAATGCCCAACTGTGATTGCAGGCCGATGCTACACGTAATCGGTCCGGCCCGATCAAGCCAGGTGGCGAAAGGGCCGGCCTTTCGGCCCAGCTACGGCCTGCAGCACATACCAACGGGGCAGAGACGGGCGGGCGGGCGGAATCGAGGAGTTCGAGGCGGTATTGGGAGGCAGTATATAAAGCGATCGCGGCGTCTATCGGCGGGCGAGGTGGGACTAAACTTTAGTCCTCACCCCGCCCACCTGTGACCCAAGACGGCGCGACAGATTCAATGGGCGGCCCACGCTGCGCTGTCGCGCCTCTCCTTGTGCCGGCGGTGCCGCAGTCCAGTCATACATTCGGTCCGGCCATGGCGCTTCATCAATCCTTGGCGTCGGCAGCCATTCTAATTTAGTCCCACCTCGGCAGCGAGCGATGTCCACACCAGTTTATATACCTGCCTCCCGTAGTCCATCCATGATCATATCTTATATTGTGATATGGCTTTACTTAACTGCCTGGCAGTACACTTTGTAGAGGTGAATTGCCCGGCAGTGGGTAAAGTCACACTACAGTATGAAATATGTTTATTTTGTCATTTGATTTTTTTTTTAACTTCAAACAGAGAACAAAATTTCCTTCCGGTGGAGCCCACACTTTTTCCGCACGCACTCATCCGCAGGACCAACATGCCTGCAAGTTTTCAAAATTTTCCGGCACCGTGTCAATTTCCTACGGATTTCTCCATGAAACGCACCGAAAACACTGACCGGTCGTGACGCAACGTGCGTTTGGTGTCGAATTGTTCAACTTTGCGTGGGGCCCTAAGATGGGCATGCACACTGCGTCCCAAAGTTGGGCGACCTTTCGTGGTTGCCACCTCGTACATCCCATGCAACCGCATCGATCGGATATGAGCGATGTCAGCCCCAAACTGCGTTCTCTTTTCTTACTCAGCGGTGGAGCCCACACTTTTTCCAAGCGCACTCATCCGCAGGACCAACATGCCTGCAAGTTTTCAAAATTTTCCGGCACCGTGTGAATTTCCTACGGATTTCTCCGTGAAACGCACCGAAAACACTGACCGGTCGTGACGCAACGTGCGTTTGGTGTCCGAATTCGTTCAACTTTTGCGTGGGGCCCTAAGATGGGCATGCACACTGCGTCCCAAAGTTGGGCGACCTTTCGTGGTTGCCACCTCGTACATCCCATGCAACCGGCACTGATCGGATATGAACGATGTCAGCCCCAAACTGCGTTCTCTTTTCTTACTCAGCCGGTGGAGCCCACACTTTTTCCGCACGCACTCATCCGCAGGACCAACATGCCTGCAAGTTTTCAAAATTTTCCGGCACCGTGTGAATTTCCTACGGATTTCTCCGTGAAACGCACCGAAAACACTGACCGATCGTGACGCAACGTGCGTTTGGTGTCGAATTCGTTCAACTTTTGCGTGGGGCCCTAAGATGGGCATGCACATGCGTCCCAAAGTTAGGCGACCTTTCGTGGTTGCCACCTCGTACATCCCATGCAACCGCATCGATCGGATATGAGCGATGTCAGCCCCAAACTCGTTCTCTTTTCTTACTCAGCGGTGGAGCCCACACTTTTTCCAAGCGCACTCATCCGCAGGACCAACATGCCTGCAAGTTTTCAAAATTTTCCGCACCGTGTCAATTTCCTACGGATTTCTCCGTGAAACGCACCGAAAACACCGACCGGTCGTGGCCGCAGCGTCGTTTGGTGTCCGAATTCGTTCAACTTTTGCGTGGGGCCCTAAGATGGGCATGCACACTGCGTCCCAAAGTTGGGCGACCTTTCGTGGTTGCCACCTCGTACATCCCATGCAACCGGCACTGATCGGATATGAACGATGTCAGCCCCAAACTGCGTTCTCTTTTCTTACTCAGCCGGTGGAGCCCACACTTTTTCCGCACGCACTCATCCGCAGGACCAACATGCCTGCAAGTTTTCAAAATTTTCCGGCACCGTGTCAATTTCCTACGGATTTCTCCGTGAAACGCACCGAAAACACTTGACCGGTCATGGCGCAACGTCGTTTGGTGTCGAATTGTTCAACTTTTGCGTGGGGCCCTAAGATGGGCATGCACTGCTGCGTCCCAAAGTTGGGCGACCTTTCGTGGTTGCCACCTCGTACATCCCATGCAACCGCATCGATCGGATATGAGCGATGTCAGCCCCAAACTGCGTTCTCTTTTCTTACTCAGCCGGTGGAGCCCACACTTTTCCGCACGCACTCATCCGCAGGACCAACATGCCTGCAAGTTTTCAAAATTTTCCGGCACCGTGTGAATTTCCTCGGATTTCTCCGTGAAACGCACCGAAAACACCGACCGGTCGTGGCGCAGCGTGCGTTTGGTGTCGAATTGTTCAACTTTGCGTGGGGCCCTAAGATGGGCATGCACACTGCGTCCCAAAGTTGGGCGACCTTTCGTGGTTGCCACCTCGTACATCCCATGCAACCGGCACTGATCGGATATGAACGATGTCAGCCCCAAACTGCGTTCTCTTTTCTTACTCAGCCGGTGGAGCCCACACTTTTTCCGCACGCACTCATCCGCAGGACCAACATGCCTGCAAGTTTTCAAAATTTTCCGGCACCGTGTGAATTTCCTACGGATTTCTCCGTGAAACGCACCGAAAACACTGACCGGTCGTGACGCAACGTGCGTTTGGTGTCCGAATTCGTTCAACTTTTGCGTGGGGCCCTAAGATGGGCATGCACACTGCGTCCCAAAGTTGGGCGACCTTTCGTGGTTGCCACCTCGTACATCCCATGCAACCGGCACTGATCGGATATGAACGATGTCAGCCCCAAACTGCGTTCTCTTTTCTTACTCAGCCGGTGGAGCCCACACTTTTTCCGCACGCACTCATCCGCAGGACCAACATGCCTGCAAGTTTTCAAAATTTTCCGGCACCGTGTGAATTTCCACGGATTTCTCCGTGAAACGCACCAAAACACCGACCGGTCGTGGCGCAACGCGTGCGTTTGGTGTCGAATTCGTTCAACTTTGCGTGGGGCCCTAAGATGGGCATGCACATCGTCCCCAAAGTTGGGCGACCTTTCGTGGTTGCCACCTCGTACATCCCATGCAACCGCACGATCGGATATGAGCGATGTCAGCCCCAAACTGCGTTCTCTTTTCTTACTCAGCGGTGGAGCCCACACTTTTTCCAAGCACGCACTCATCCGCAGGACCAACATGCCTGCAAGTTTTCAAAATTTTCCGGCACCGTGTCAATTTCCTACGGATTTCTCCGTGAAACGCACCGAAAACACTGACATGGGGCCCTAAGATGGGCATGCAATTACATAATAAATTCTGTATTAGGTACTGTTTTTCCTTTTAACTACTTAATACAATTTTCAAGTACAGTTTTTTACGAACGGTCCTTTCCAAAGTATTAGTTATATCAATAAAGTAATTAATAAGTTTTAATAAGCTGCAAATTGTTGGGCATTTACAGAAAACAGATATAATATTTAAACAATCAAGAATATTTTTATCTACAAATTGTAGTAAATATAGATAACAATTCTATAATACGTATGGAGTTTTATTAATATTATTTTTAACACAAAAAACAGAAAAGTCTGCGCGCGGTGAGATTCTTGCTGACGGCGCGTGGGCCGCCCATTGACTCTGCGCGCGGTGCGAGGGCAGGGTCGGTGGGGGTGAGGACTAAAGTTTAGTCCCACCTCGCCCGCCGAACGACGACCCGACCGCCTTATATACCAGCCTCCCACCACTGTTTGAACTCCTCGATTCCCGCCCGCCCGCCCGTCTCTGCCCGTTGGTCATGCTGCAGGCCGTGGCTGGGCCGAAGGCCGCCCTTTCGCCACCCGGCTTGATCGGGCGGACCGATTAAGTGCGATTGTGGCTGTAAGCACAGAGAGGCAATATTTTTATCCATTGTTTTATTTTTACTATAATTTTTAACACAACATTCAAATGTACCTACATTTGAATTATCTTTACACGACTAACATCAAATTAAACATACGTTTTTTTTCAGATAAGCCATTCGAGTTCATTCATAATTCAAACTAAACATAACCGGCGTTACTCTTACATAACTTACACGAAATTTAAATAAAACCCTAATTCATAGACTACTAAATCGTCGCTGCCGCGGTGAGGTCAACGACCGGCGCCATCTTGCTGGCCTCTCCTTCGCCGTCGTCGCCGTCCGTGCCGCCGCTTTGAAATCCCACCAGTTGTCTTCCGCGCTGCTGCTCCTCGCACCGCCGCTATGGCCGCCACCGCTCTCGTTCCTCACAGTGGCCGCCGCCGCCCTCCTCTGCCGGCCAGGCCAGCACCGCAAGCAGCCCAGCGTGTCGTCGGGTCTCCGTCTTGCGCTAAGGGCGGCTGCGCGGCGGATCTCAACCAGCCCGGTTCGGCGCTTTCTTGTCTTGCGGGCGATGGGGGCGGCCGAGGTGGGATGTGGCGGCGGCGACCACGGAAGTGCCGCCTCGCCGGTGATGTCCCCGACGGTGCGGCGGCCGCCGCATCCTGAAAGCGCCGAGGACAATGTCGAAGTTCTTCCGCGCCACCACTGCGCGGGCCCTCCGGTTATGGCGGCCGCCAGAACGCGTGGAGCTGCTGCCTCGTCGGTGGCGGTCCCATGGTGGGGATGCCGTCCGCCCGATCCGCCACGGCGCGGCACTTTGGCTGCGGCGGCACCATCACGCCGAACCGGGCCATGTCCTCCGTGTCGCCTACGGTGAGGCTCGGCGACCATCGCCCGATCGGCCCGCCCTCGTCGGAGTCACTCGATGACATTGCCGGCGAGAGAGAGATAGATGGGCGGGCGAGGAGAGGAAGGAGATGGGCGGGCGAGGGAGGCTAGGCGGCCTTTAAAGGCGGCAGGGAGGGAGGGGGCGGCGAGCCGTCGGTGGCGTCGCCCGAGGGAGAGGTGGGCGGCGTGTGAAGCGCGGCGAGGCGGCGCGAGCAGCGGTGCGTGTGAAAGCGCGCGGCGCGCGGCGGCGAAGCGGTGCAGCGTGCTGAAGCGCGCGCGCGCAAAGCGAGAGAATCGGTGGCGTGGGAAGGCGCGAACACGCAAGCGCGGCAGTCAAGCGTCGGTGCCGCGGCGGCGGCGGCGGCGACGGCAGCGCGCGATCGAATCGCCCGGTGTCGGCGGGCGGTCGCCCGCCAGCGGCAACCGACCCGTCGCGTCAACGCGCCGACCAGCGGAAGGTCTGGCGGCAACCGACCCGTCGCGTCAACGCGCCGACCAGCGGAAGGCTGGCGGCGCGCCGGTTGCCGCCGCAGCGCTGCGATGGGCGGCGCGACTACGAGGCCAAAGCATCTCGGCGCGGCGCCCGATCGCCCGCGACACGCTGCAATGGAGTGGCGCGCGGCGGCAGATATCCGCCATGCGAAAGGGCGCTGCATGCGCGCCGCCATAATCGCAGCGATTAATGCCGCACGACGCACGGACGTCGCGCCACGTCCACACGTCGCCCACCGGTCGGCGCACACCTTTTTTTGAAAAATATCACGGCCTCACGGCTGCCAATCTGCACGGCTCGGCTCGCGCCCTCACGATTGCAAGCAGCTCGGCTCGTCCGCGGCAGCGTATAAGATAGCGGGCGCTCGCCCAGCGCCATGACGCAGGGGCACCAGCAGGGCCAATTTTTTTACATAAGACGATCGTGCCCCTGGCAGCGAAAGGGTATGGATGAATCTTAGCCCTTGATGTGTTTAAGGTGGGTGTACCGAAGCAGATCTCTTTGATGGGACATGTTGCCAATCTGCAAAAACTTAAAGTCATAATTTTTAATTGTAGGCATCGACCGCATCCTCAGCCGTGGTCCAACTACGCTGGCTCTGTGGCCCTTGGGCACCTCCGTCATCTGACAGTGAATGGCCTGCTTCCTGGGCTGCCAGTGTGGATTAACTCCTCATGCCTCCCGAACCTCTGCCACTTGCATATGGAACTGACGGCTATGAAATCGCAGGATATGGAGATCCTCGGGAGGTTCTCAGAGCTCATTACTCTGACCGTTCTTCTCTATGATTACATGGTTTTCCCTAACGCCATGGAGGAGGGTGCATTTCCCAAGTTGAGATACTTGGAACTGAAGAATTCCAACCAGCCCAGATTTGTACGGGGAGCAATGTCCAGCCTTGAGTGTTTTAGGATAATAATCGGCCTGGAAGGGAACAATGGCTGGGACTTCCATAGCCTGGTGAACCTCCCTCGTCTTGAGAAAGTTGATGCTGAAATCCTAGGCTACACTGGCAGGGGTATCGGCGAAGACGAGTTGCAGGCACATGAGTCGTTGAAGCAGGCACATGCGTCGTTGAAGCATGCAGTTGAGATCCATCCCAACCATCCCACCCTCAAGGTACGTGCTACTAACATCGTAAATGTAATTTCTTTCTCATGTACCGTATCCGTATGTACTTGTAAAAGGAGACGAGTTTATTTCTCATTTCACCTTTATTTCAGTTGCAGATTTATCATAGTTGATCCGATTTCCCAGCCGTCTTGCACTCAATGTACCTGTTACGTGTAAGATCAGAAAAGTAGTTTGTTTTCTCATGTTACTTGTAAAAAGAGAATTTCACTTGTTTTGTGATTTCCATTTTCATTGTCACAGTCCATGTGTATTCATGAAATTCATGTTTCTGTACCACAATTTTATACATAGTTCTAAATCATGTTAAGGTGTGTTGAAGTGTCAAAATTACATCTGCAATTCATTTTTTTCATCCGCACCACATTTTTTGGTTCCAGAGAATACTCTTCAGGCCACTGCCGCTCGTATTTTATGTCTGTAATTTCCAGCAGAGCTGTGGATTTGTTTAATTTCTCGACGGCTTGTGTCACAAGGTGTTATGATGTACTGTAGCTTCTAGGCTTTTTCAGTCATTCGATAAATAGTTCAAATGGTTTTACACCATTTCTAGTTAGTTTCTTGTAGAGAGAGAAATTGAGCTTTCTGCTCAAACATGAACATAGATGATACTGAATATTGCCTGTTCTCTGTATTATTATTGCGTAATTTGTGTTGCTATCATCTTATCCTAGCAAGTAGCAAATTACCTTTTCATGAAATCATGTCTTGTCTTCGTCATAAATGGTTTGCCAAAAATTATGCAATGCTTGCACCAGTGCAATGTTATCATGATAAATGCATTCCCTTACCTTTTCACCTTAAATAATCAGAGTTCATATTTACCATGGAATTTGAGGTCTCCTAATTTATTTGGACATGAGAGAATTAGCATACACCGACACAACTTAGAGCCAGTATCATATATTTCACCTCAATGTCTCAGTAGTTCTTGTATGCGTTAATCTCTGTAGGTTCGGATGGGCAATTTCATTGCTCCATTCTCCTAATGAATCTGTGGGTGTGAGATATGACTGCTTTGCCAGTGGTGTTTTTTTTTAATTAATAATCGTTACCAAAGCTGTTGGTCCATTCTTCTGTAGGTTGTTGGTGCAAATGGTGCTGAGCAAACTGTTGTTAGTGGGTCCATGGAAGCGCTGAAACCCTGTTGGGCAGTTGCCACGTCTGGTGTACCGGTGCGGGAGCAGCTTTTTAATGTTTCAATCTGCCACTACAACCATCTCAATCTGTTCCATCATGGTGACCTTTCAAGAAGTTTTGGGAGGACATTTGATCCATCTGGCGTAGAGGTGGCGGCAGCAATTCTGCTGGAGAGAGATGTTGGTCATATACACAGAAGCGGAAGTCATGGCGATATAATCTTTCTAACAAGCTGGGGAGATGTCGGTATATTTCTTTAGCGGTTTTGGACTCATCAAGTCGACGGCACTAGCTTGAAATAATGAGCAGCGGTTTATTTCCAATACCCTGACTTGTTTGTCTATCATCGTAGGTGACCTCATATTCTCCAGGCCTACTTGGTCACGATGCGACATGAAGGTGGCAACTATCGACATGAGCGACATGGGCTAACCTTCCATCTCCATCAGGGATGACGGAGAATGCCATGATCCCCACTCTCAAGGTCTTCTCTCTGCGAGCCTACGACTCAAAGCAGGTGATCATCGCGGGCAGCGACCAGGAGGCCGTGGTGATCTCTCCTTCTGGTGTCCTACTGGCGTCCATCGACCTCCCTGTGCCGCCGACTCACGCACTAATCCTCAAGGATTTCTCCGGCGATTGGCTGACCGATTTCATCCTGGTGACATCCGGGGGAGTGTGTGGATTTATGCAGACGAGGCGGCCCAGGGTGCTCTTCTTCGGCACGCTCGTCGGCTGCTTGATCGTCGCGATCGGGGTGATACTTGTTTCCTTGCACCTCCACTGGTCGAACAACGGTAAACCAAGGTCGTCTTCGACCGACTACAGGTGACTACGACGGCGGTATTCTTCTGAGAGGATCTTGTGAACATCCCCGGCACCGCAGTGAGGAGATGTTATAGTGTTGAAGCTAGACTTTTACGGTAGTTTGCTGGAGGTGTTTAGCTTGTGTCGTGTAAGTATTTGGGTTGCTGAACTTTTGTTGTTCTTCCATATAATCCTTCGTTTTAGCATTAATCTCAAGTGTATATACCTGAAGACCCCGCAAGATAAAACACACCTGAAGCTCTCGAGTGTATATATACTCAGGCTGCAGCATGTCTCTGAAACCAAGGATAAGGCAGAGAACAGTGATAGTATTTAATTAGAACTTGTATCCAAATCAATTAATCCATGAACAAATTTCTTCCAAGTAAAAGCCATCAGTTCGTGGGCCACTTGGTCAGAGGCGCACCATGGATTTCAAATTTGTATACATGCACAATTTTTGAGTAAAGCTATTGATAAAATCTAAGGGAATCTTCTGCCATGAAAGAAATGAGATATTCGCATTCATTCTCGCTGATTATTGACACATGTTTCAGGATTCGTGCAAAGAAAGTTTTGGAAAGCATAGAAGAGAAACAAATAGAACAACGTACTTTACACAGCCAAGTAGTAGATGCTAAGAGTCTGTTTGGTCCATTGGTTGATGACTAAACATTGCCATGGTTAAAATAATACAACAGCATAGCTACCACAAAAAGTGTGGTGAACAAAATCAAGGCACGGAGGCTGATTACAACCAAATCGAATTATTGGATCCCAAGCCTGAGATGAGAACCTCTCGATTTTATGTACTCCTGTAGCTTGCTGATGGCATTGCCTCCATAGGAAGAGCAGGACTCACCCACACAGCCCTGGCTGGCCTGTAAAATAGTCACATAATGTAAGCGTGGTTATTATACATAAGTGAGCAACAGATCAGTGCACGTACGTATGTGTATGTGGTGTACACAGAAACATTTTCTCTGACAATTTCAAATTTGCAAGGGATTCGTACCTGAAGATTGATTATAGAGCACAGTTGGCTCGCTTCCTGAAACAGATATAGGAAGTCATTAGTAATATACGTATACAGAATACAGTAACTGGTGAAAATTAAAAACCATAGTAGAAACATGTACACACGCTACAAGAAAACAAATTGCCCAATTGTTTCCTAATATCCGGTGGTCTGAAATTCAAAATTTCCAAAATGCAAAGAAAAGTTTTGACGGTCCGTCAAAACTTTTTTCAAAATGACCGAGGTGGGGGCAATAATGTTTTCGGAAACCTAGTCCATAACCCTGGTTCTCATCAGCAAACAATAAAGAATAATATTACTATCGTAATACGTTTTTTTTTCTCAAATTCAAAACACCCTGGCCATAGCTGCACCATTAAAGTAAATAAGAATACTACTTGTACATATTGCAGCAGCGGTTAATTGATTACACGGAGTGGGAGTATGACCTTTTGCGGTGTGTGCTTGAGAACTGATTTTTCTTCTACTCCGTATCCCTAGGACGAATCTGCAAAAGAAATGAGGTGACGTGAGAAAGAAACTCTTTTTTTACAAGAACATGAGAAAGAAGCTACATTTGCGATGTTAGTAGCACGTACATCGAGTGAGGGATGGTTGGGATGGATCTCAACTGCACGCTTCAACAACGCATGTGCCTGCAGTCTTCCTTGTGCGATGCAGCAACTTATGTAGTAGTTCTCCCGTGCTTGAACTCTAGCTTTTGTGGCAGCTCTGTTTCAGTTGAGCTTTGTTGAACTTGACACTTATTGTTCCTGTGGCTGTACTCGTTGGACCTGGTTGTGTTCTGCTTCAATAAAATGGGGCAGGGGGGGGCAACCCCCTTTCGTTCAAAAAAAAAAAAAAAACGCATGTGCCTGCTGCACGTCGATATCCATGGCTGTAGACCTTGGACCTGGAGGGTACCAGATTTGAGCTTCAACTTTCTCAAGACGTGGGAGGTTCACCAGGCTATGAAAGTTGAAGCCATTGGTCAATGCCATGCCGAAGAACCGAAAATACTCAAGGCTGGACATTGCTCCCCATACAAATCTGGGTTGGTTAGAATTGTTAGATGTGTATAGTCCCTTTTCGGTATATCCCCATTCTATAAGGGGTTTTCTGCACTTTGACACACATGTATATGTAATGGCCTTTGGCCCTCAGTGAATGTTAGTTGCTCATTTACAACATGGTATCAGATGCTAGGTTAGCCTCCCTCTCCCGCACGATGCAACTCCGTGCTCCTCCTTCCTAGCCTCCCGCTCGATTCCGGCGCCACCTGCTGCTGTCCAGTCTGCCGCGGCCGCCTCAGCCTTGTCCGCCGTCTTCCCGGTGGCGCTTCTCCCGCCAGGGAAGGCCAGCGGCTCCGTTCCCGCCTCGGCGAACCCCGCCACCCTTCCTCGCCCGGGCCGTCGGTCAGTGCTCCGCCTTCCTCTGGCTGCCGCAGCCCTGTCTCCGCCTGGCCGCCATCTCCCTCGTCTGCCGGGTCCTCCGTCCCTGCGCGGTCGGGCTTTTCTTCGATCCCGCTCGATCTCGCGTAGCGCCTGGCCCCAGATCCCTTTTTCTCCTTCGATCGAGCCTCTGCTCGATCCCGCTCGGGCCGCCTGAGTTCTCTGCCTTGATTTTGGCTCGATCCAGATCAGGCCCTCTGAGCCCGTTGACCAAAAAAAAAAAAAAAAAAACAGAGTGACTTCCTCATGTCCTCTTCTGGCTATGTAGCAGTTCCTCGGTGCTCGGTGATCTTTGATGGCACCAACTATGCCGAATTTGTGGGTTTCATGCGCATCCATATGCGCGGACTCCTTCTGTGGGGAGTTCTTTCTGGCGAGGTCCCCTGTCCGCCATGCCCTGTTGCGCCAGTGGTCCCTATCCCACCGGTGCCGCCGGTCCTTGCTCCTGATGCTTCTCAGGCTGACCGGGATGCTGCCAAGGCTCTAGATGATGCTGCAGTTGATGCTTATGATCAGCAGGTGTCAGCATATTCTGATGCTCTTTCTGTCTACCGGGATGATCTGTCTGCTTACACTCAGTGGTGCAATGATGATGCTCGAGCTGCTGCCGTTCTCACTGCGAGTGTCCTTCCTCAGTTTGCTTCCGAGTTCATGGGACTTGGTACTGTTGCAGCGATGTGGTCTTATCTCTGTCGGCGCTATCAGCCCTCCGGTGATGCTCTATATCTCTCGGTGGTGCGTCAGAGCATGCTCTTCAAGCAGGTGACTTGTCCGTGGATGAGTTCTATTCACGAGTGCTCGCCATCTGGCGTCGACTTGACTCCCTCGCCAAAGGGTTTGTGGCACTTGCCGCTCTTTGTCGAACTCACGCTGGTCGACTTGGAGTTTCAGAGGCTTCATGAGTTCTTATCTCGTCTCCGCTCTGAGTTTGAGCCCCGACGTGCTCACTTGCTTGCTCGGGGTCGTGTTCCTATCTCGGAGGTACTTGCCGAGCTTCGTGCTGAGGAGACCCGCCTTCGTTCTGCTGGATTGCTGGTGGTCCCGTCTGTGTTGGCTGCTCGTGTTCTGTGTCGTCTGCCTTTCGGCTCACCGCTCCACCGCTCCTCCCCACACCTTGAGGGGGTGAGTCGACCTGCTTACCACGAGAGGGGCGGTCGCGCCGTGACACCTTCTGTGGCTACTGCTCTCGGCCAGTCACCCAGTCGATTGCCGTGAGAAGAAGCGAGACCAGCGGCGCTCCTCTTCCAGTGGGACTCCTGGATCTTCCTCGGCTCCGTCACTCACTGACCAGGACATTGTGAGGCTCAAACGTCTCCTGGCCTCCTCAGGCTCCTCGTCGACTGGCTCAGCTGCTGCTGTGACTGCAGTCACTTCTCCACCGCCGCAGGCATCCACACAGTCAGGTACATCCTCGTGGGTTTTGGATTCTGGAGCCTCCTTCCATATGTCTTCTGATTCTTCTTTATTGTCTTCTCTTCGACCTCTTGATTCGCCTATTAATGTTCTTACTGCCGATGGCACATCTCTTCCTGTTGCTAGTCGTGGTATTCTTTCCACTCCGTCCTTTTCTGTTCCGAGTGTTTCACATGTTCCTCGTCTTACAATGAATCTCTTTTCCGCTGCCCAACTTACTGATTCTGGTTGTCGTGTCATTCTTGATACCGACTCTTGTTCCATTCAGGATCGTCACACCAAGGTTTTGGTTGGAGCTGGCCCTCGGCGTCGTGAGTCAGAGGGCCTTTGGGAGGTTGACTGGCTTTGTGTTCCTTCCGCTGCCACCGCTTCAGTCAACTCCCATGCTCTTGTTGCCTCTTCGTCTGCGTCCTTCCAACAGTGGCATCATCGCCTTGGTCACATCTGTGGCTCACGCTTGTCTTCTTTAGTTCGTCAAGGCCTCTTAGGGTCTGTATCTGGAGATGTCTCCTTACATTGTAATGGTTGCAGACTTGGCAAACAGACTCAGTTACCTTATCCTACTAGTGAGTCAGTATCTCAAATCCGTTTGACTTAGTTCATTCGATGTCCGGGTCCTGCTCCCTTTGATTCGAAAGGTGGTCATCGCTACTATGTCTTGTTTATTGATGATTTCTCTCGCTACACTTGGCTCTACTTCATGAAATCTCGTAGTGAGGTTCTCCCTATATACAAACGTTTTGCTGCTATGGTTCACACTCAGTTTGCCATGTCCATTCGTACTTTTCGTGCGACTCATTTGGGAGTATATCTCTCGAGATGTTGCGTGGTTTTCTAGCGAACAGGTACTCTTGCCTGATTCTCATGTCACGGGCTCATGCTCGAATGGCGTTGCTGAGCATAAGCATCGTCATTTACTTGAGACGG
Organism: Aegilops speltoides; assembly: GCA_021437245.1. Lineage (NCBI taxonomy): Eukaryota > Viridiplantae > Streptophyta > Magnoliopsida > Poales > Poaceae > Aegilops > Aegilops speltoides. The sequence goes on along the minus strand of CM038147.1, from coordinate 490,959,958 downwards.
CTCGTGCGCTCATGATTGCTGCTTCCTTCCACCCCATTTTTGGGCCGAGGCTGTTTCGCATCCACCTATCTCATCAACATTCAGCCATCATTGCGCTTGAGGTGGTATTCCTATGGAGTGTCTCACTGGTCGCTCTCCGACTACTCAGCTCTCCGTATGTTTGGATGTGTGTGCTATGTTCTTCTTGCCCCGAGAACGCACTAAACTGATCGCTCGACCGGTTGAGTGTGTCTTCCTTAGCTACTGCGATGAGCACAAGGGCTATCGATGCTGGGATCCTGTCGGTCGTCGCTTGCGCATCTCGCGTGATGTGACTTTTGACGAGTCTCGTTCTTACTACCCACGTTCTTCTTCCTCGAGTTTCTCTGTAGATGACCTTTCTTTCCTTCTCCTTCCCGATACACCCCACTATGTGCCTCCTCTGTCACCTCTTCCTCCGACACCTCTCGTTCCCTCTCATTCACCACCAACCCCGTCTTCTCCCTCCTGCTCCTCCTCCACCTCCCCCCCATCCTCTCCAGTCCGTCGCCCTCTCTCACCGTTTCCTCTCCACTATACTCGACGTCCTCGTACTCAGGATGTTGCCTCTGATGAGCCCTCCACCTCTCGTGCACCTCCTCTCACACCTCCTCCGGTTCATCACCTTCGTGCTCGACCTCGCCCTCCGCCTGATCGCTACTCCCCGATCAGTACGGTCTCTGTTTTGGCTGAGCCCACTTCCTATCGTGACCGCCATGACTCAGCTGAATGGCAGCTTGCGATGGCCGAGGAGCTTGCTGCCCTTGAGCGCTCTGGCACATGGGATCTCGTTCCCCTTCCTTCTGGTGTCCGTCCCATCACCTGCAAGTGGGTCTACAAGCTTAAGACTCGCTCCGATGGTTCTCTTGAGCGCTACAAAGCTCGTCTTGTGGCACGAGGCTTTCAGCAGGAGCAGGGGCGTGATTACGATGAGACTTTTGCTCCTGTGGCCCACATGACCACTGTTCGCACTCTTCTTGCTGTGGCTTCTGTTCGTCAGTGGTCTATCTCTCAGCTTGATGTTCAGAACGCTTTTCTAAATGGCGAGTTGCGTGAGGAGGTTTACATGCATCCACCACAGGGGTACTATGCTCCTGATGGTATGGTCTCAGAGACTTCGCCGCTCTCAGTATGGTCTCAAACAGGCCCCTCGCGCTGGTTTGGCGCTTCAGATCTGTGGTGACCGCGGCTGGTTTCTTGCCCGGTGACCATGATCCCGCTTTGTTTGTTCACACGTCTCCTCGTGGTCGGACTCTTCTCCTTCTCTATGTTGATGACATGATCATCACTGGTGACGACACTGATTACATCGCCTTCGTTAAGGCCCGCCTTCACGAGCAGTTCCTTATGACTGATCTTGGCCCTCTTCGCTATTTTCTTGGGATTGAGATTTCCTCCACCTCTGATGGCTTCTACATCTCTCAAGAGAAATACATTCAGGATCTTCTTGCTCGAGCTGCTCTCACTGATGACCGCACCGTTGTGACTCCTATGGAGCTCAACATTCAGCTTTGTGCCTCTGATGGTGACCCTCTCCCTAATCCCACTCGCTATCGTCACCTCGTCGGTAGCCTTGTCTATCTTGCTGTTACGCGTCCTGACATCTCGTATCCTGTTCACATCCTGAGTCGGTTTGTTTCAGCTCCACCTCTGACACTATAGTCACCTACTCCGTGTTCTACGATATCTTCGTGGCACGATCTCTCAGCGCCTTTTCTTTCCTCGCTCCAGTTCTCTTGAGCTCCAGGCTTACTCTGATGCTACATGGGCTAGTGATCCCTCGATCGGCGCCATTGTCACCATCTTGTGTCTTTCTTGGTGGCTCTCGATTGCACGGAAGACCAAGAAACAGATGCAGTTTCTCGCTTCGAGTCTGAGAGGCTGAGTTGCGAGCCATGGCTATGTTGACGGCCGAGGTGATCTGGTTGCGATGGTTACTTGAGGACTTTGGTGTGTCGGCTCCTACCTCGACTCCCTTCTTGTCGAGATAATCTTGGTGCTATCAAGATATGCGCGTGACCGGTGAAGCATGAGCTCACCAAGCACATCGGTGTGGATGCCCACTTTGTGCGTCTTCTTGCGAGATCGATTCTTGCTCTTCACTATGTGCCCTCAGAGTTACAGTTGGCTGACTTCTTCACGAAGGCCCAGACTCGAGCGCAGCATGCCTTTTTCCTCTCCAAACTCAGTGTTGTTGATCCACCATGAGTTTGAGGGGGGGTGTTAGATGTGTATAGTCCCTTTTCGGTATATCCCCATTCTATAAGGGGTTTTCTGCACTTTGACACACATGTATATGTAATGGCCTTTGGCCCTCAGTGAATGTTAGTTGCTCATTTACAACAAGAATATCTCAGTTCCAAGTATCTCAATTTAGGGAATGAACCCTCCTCCATGGTGTCAGGAAAAACAACGCCATCATGGCAACAAATGCATAGAGTAATGAGCTCTGAGAACCTCCCAAGGATCTCCATATCCTGCGATTCCATAGCCATCAGATTCATATGCAAGTGGCAGAGGTTCGGGAGGCATGAGGAGTTAATCCACACTGGCAGCACAGGAAGCAGGTCATGCACTTCCAGATGACGGAGGTGCCCAAGGGCCACAGAGCCAGCATAATCAGACCATGGCTGAGGATCCGATCGATGCCAACAACAAACCATTATAACTTGAAGTTTTTGCAGATTGACAAGAAGTCCCATCAAATCTTTGAACAACATATCATCGTGTTCTTCAAAGAATACTTCGAACACTCTCAGCTCCTTCAGCTTGCCCAGCCCTTTCAGAAAGTCTGGAGAGACACGGTACAATTGTAGCTCTTCCAGGGATGTTAGATTCGTGCAGTCCAACACCTCCATGCTTCAGTTGTGTTAGCCGACCAACACTTTGAGGTAGTTTTGACATGCCAGATTTGCCCATGTCTAGTACCTGCAAAAACCTTAGATCCCCTATTTCTTCAGGGATCTCTAAGATAGACGTCTCTGAGCTCCATTGAACACCCGAGATCCCAAGGTACCTCAGGTGAATCAGACTTGTAAGATGATTAAGATGATAAGGAGAATCATCCGGCGAGAATTGCTTACTTCCCATGATAGTGCACCTTTCTAGAGCCAACACACGTAGAGCTTTAAAGTTTGAAAGCAATGGCAACATACCAAATCGACACCTGGTGGCATTATATGACCTCACTTGCTGCATGCTCGAATTAGCCACAGATCCATCCCGCTCTACCACTTCATTATTTATGGCTAACCTACGAGCAGTGATACGCGGAGATGTCCTGTTACTGTTTGATGCAGTAACAAAACTTTCATCTTCTGATAGAAAATGAATCATATCAAGCACCAAATCATGCACACGACAAGCATAAATGATGCTGTGATATGGCTGCTCCACTGCCTGGATCATGCTTCTATCTATGAGCACGTTGAAGTATTTCTCTCCAACCTCAAATAACCCTTTTCCTGGTTCCTCATGGACATATCCTTCAGCTACCCACTTCCAAATTAAATTTTCCTTTCTGATCTCATAATCTTCGGGGTATATGCCTAGGTGCAATAGGCAAAGCCGTGAATAATATGGAAGATCAAAGTAGCTATATAGCAGTATCTTTCTTGTGGTATCCACTTCTTTGTTATCTTCATTGCCAAAACCTATAGTGTCATAGACCCCAGGCCAATCATTTACAGGTTTGCTGGCCAATAAGCTAGCTATTGTAATGATAGCTAGTGGTATGCCACCACATTTTTGTAAGATCTTGTCAGATATCTTAGCCGATTGATCACAAGGGTTTGTGCATTTTCCAATAGATAATCTCATACAGAACAATTCCTTCGATTTACCAGGAGAAAGGGGTTCTTGCTTGTAAATGTCACTTGCCAATTTTGCCACTTCAGAAATACGAGTAGTTGTGATTACTCTACTACCACATCCACTATCAACGAAAGCACATTTGATTATGTTCCATGAGCTCGTATCCCATATATCATCAATGACGATGAGATAACTATTGACAAGGCAAAGCGGGAGCCATAGATTAGTAAAACTAAAGTGTTGTCCTAGAAGTAGAACAAATATGGGAAGCATCTCAACCAAGAATCCAAAACGGTATTATGCCATTCAGGACAAGGTGCTTTAGGACAACTGAGACATAAGTAAAGGATTAATGATGAACAGAAGACACTATCAAAATACATGCGAGGGTTTGATTAAATCCATTCTACTCCCTTCGTTCCTTAATATAAGACATTTTAGCTATTTCAAAATATTGACTACATACGTACTAAAATGAGTGAACATACATACTAAAATGTGTCTAGATACATACAAATAAAGAAAAAGCTAAAAGGTCTTATATTAGGGAACGGAGTGACTATTAGATTTTTCTGAAGTTAACTCCACAATCAAATGTAATTTATATAATGCTTCTTTTTTTATTCTTTTTATTCTGAACTAACATTTATTCCTATTAGGTACAGATAATTGCCAAGAACATTTGACAGTAGGTAAATCTGGTAAAATTTGCTTAAAACATGTAAGAACATGCAGATTCATTCTAAATCTAATTGATGTAAAACATCTGCAGGAAAATGAAGCCCCTTTTCTGCCTCACTCTTTATCACGGCTGCTTAAAGGACACTATATTAAACATGCATTTCCAAATTAGGTGTAAACTAGCAAAAGGGCCCGTGCGTTGCAACGGGTCATTGATATTTTAGTACTTGGACGCTGGTTATGCACACCAAATTGAAATATATCCTTCTTCTATTGTTAATTGCTAGTGAAATAATTGAGAGGGGATAATATACCTGAATATGAAGTTGTGAGCATAGCTTATTTCTCCTTCTCCTTGATTCATATGCATTATTAGTTTGGTGGGCAAGCTTGTGGCAGAGTTAAATCCAGAAAAAAATTTGAATACGAATCAAGGGACATAGCAGCATTCGACTGAATTAGCTAGTAATGGAGTTGATAGCCCTAGAGCATATAAAGTAAATGATACCACTTATAAAGTAGGTTTAAGAAGTGGATAGTACTATGCACATCAAACCTGGTTGCTTCGTACATATAAATTCCCTTGTAGTGATGATAACATTAATTCACCTATAAAAACTAAAAAAATACTTAGTGTATATTCATAGTACGTAGTCAAGCCAATACAAACATTTTTGCCTATGAAACGATCAAGCTGGAATTCCATTGCACCAACAATATTTCGGTATTTTTGTCTTCTAGATTAGCTGAGCACCACCATTTGTAGTTAATTAGGCAAGGCTTGGCCGGTGCTTCTTAGGGCGGGGCGCTGATTGCCCTCCTCTGGACGACCAGCTACTTGTCGAGGTCGACGGCGTGCAGCCGCGCACCGACCCTGCCGTATCTATAATCGTCTGTGATAATGGACGACCACTAAGTGATGGCGGTATCGGAGAGTACACAATATCCTAAATGATCCCACTACCTAAGGCCCGACTGGGCCGCCTCCTTAACCCTAGCCCCCTCGCACCCTTGATTCCCACTCCCCTCATCTCCCTCACGCAACACCGCCAGGGGAGAGTAGCACCGTGCCCTTGCGCGCCACCCTGCCGACTAGCTCGAACCCCCGGCCGTCATGCTCTCCCTCGCGCACCACCCTCCCGACCAGTTCCACCCCGGCCGCTTCCACGCGCGCCACCAGCTGACGCGGGCGGGACGCCTCTTGCTTCCTCCCTGATTCGCGTGTGCCCTCCTATTGGGCCGGCTGTGGCGGCGACGGCGCACGGGGGCCGGGAGACTCAAATGGCCATTTTTTCTGTATCTTCAGATTGATTCTCCTCCTTGCTCTATTTTTTTTGTATCTTCAGATCTTCTTTTTTGTGAGCCATGGCAGACACTTTCTTATGTATCTTCAGATCACCTCTCCTCTTTGCTCCAATTTTTTTGGTATCTTCATATCTTCTTTTTTGCGAGCCATGGCATACACTTTCTTCATCTGTCTGGTTAAACATGAACCATATTTCATCTTACTTGTTGACTTGTTGATCTTTAACTCGTGAACGTATAGGATTTAATGTAAAAAAGCAGGGCGGGACTATTAATTTCCATCTACATAGGATAGGATGGAAGTTCCCGGGTTTGATCCCGCTCGCGGCCAATACTTTTCTCGACGGTGGGGCTTGCCCATCAGATGTAGCATGGACAATTATTAAGGTGAACCGGGCTAAAAAGACAACTATGGCACACCAGCATCCTGATGATCATCGCTTACAGCACCTCCTGTTGATCATCACCTACACCACCTCCTGATCTTTAGAAGTCCAAATGGAATTGAAGAATTATACCAGCAGAAAGTGACGAAAGTTCTCTAATGAATTGACAGGTTATCATAAACTAAAATATCCACACAAAGGTCTTCACAAAAAGGCAATCACCCATTTAGAGAAAAAAAAATATAAAGGGGCAATTTTTAACAATCCAAATCCAAGGTAATACATAAAAATTACAAACTACCTCCTAAATAAAAATTCAGCCTGTACAGCAATAGGCAATGACGATTATTAATTGACATAAACTAATTTACATAAAATTCAGCCTTGAAAGAAGAGTAATCCATGTTAATCTTTCAGTACACTTACATCTTCAGTAAAATGGACGTAAAAAATATGTTAGAGGGGACCTGCTGTGGCGCAGAAACACCTAGCTGCAATTTCGGAAAAATATATGCAATGAATGATATTTAAAATAAAATGTGAAAACATATAATATATCAATAAAAATTGCGAAGATCAAGTTAATAATAAAAGGAATAATAATTTGACTAAACTGCTAGTGGGTCTGCAAAATAAGCTTTGGTGGTTCATGAGCACACATACATTGTCACACCTATTTCTGTAGTTACTCGAGATATATGTGAATTTTGTGAAGTGATTTGCCTTACCTGCTGACTGCAGTGTGATTACTTGTAGAGCAATGTTGAAACATGTCCAAAAACCTATAAAACAGAAGGGAATACAATAATCTGAAGCATTAGGTATATGAATGCAGGGTGAGGAAAATAAAACAATGAATCTAGTGTCAATTTGCATAGTTAGCACCATTGTCCGTACCAAACACATTTAAAACGACGGAACATAAACTCTTATTGGTTATTTTTTTAGTGAATCAAGATCTTCACTGTAGCTGGGCACATCTAGTAAAGAAATCTTCATATTTAAGGTTTGTATCATCATAGATGGGATCAACTTTTCCCCGCAAAAAAAAAAACGATGGGATCAACTATTCACAGCACATTGGCATGCCAGTTTTAGAGAAAGAAGGAATAAGTAGAAAGTCCAGAAGATGCATGAGAATTCTGCAGAACGAATAAAGCATGCCATCCCCACCAAGCATCCTTTCATCAGCCTTTGGTTTCACAACCCACGTGGATCTGGCTATTGAAACCATGTTGACATAGCTTAATTATAAGAACTAACCCACACCAAGCTATGTTCACTGTTTACTGAGAGAGCTACGTGCAGGAGGCAATGACAAACCCAGGCCATGGAGCAGTGAGACCAAATCAGCGCTGCCTCCAGCACAGAAGACATCATGTTGGCTGGTACAATACCTCCACATACAGGTCGTAGGCATGTGACGAAATTTGATAGAACGGCCAGGGAAGTGGAGGACTGCGGCCGTTGGACACGCCATTAGAGAAGAAGTTGGGTCAGGCTTGGTGAAGGAAGGGAGCAACTGCGGTGCTCACCATACGCCACGCTTTCCTATCGGCGCTACACTGAGGCCCACCGCACGACGTCACGAAGTTCCGGCGTATGTAGAGCATGTGCTAATGGATTTCCGGCGAAGTCGACCATGTACAGTCACGGATGTCGGGAACTTCAGCACGGCGATGTGCGATGCAATCTATTGCTTCCTATCGAGGGATTCCTTTTTATGACAGCAATGTTCCTGTAGCGCACGGCCTCGTACCCTCGAAAATCTCTTTGTTGGACACGACTCCAAGACGCACGTCACAGATACTCTTCTCCGAGTCCGTGAGGCGTGCGTGGCTCCCGCCGGCGTGGTCGCCAGACTGATCTCATAGAGCACCACTCCGTTTTGTCCGCATGCGGCGTCCCGCGCCCTTCCTCGCCAGAACCGGCCGACCCAAACCATCCATCACAACTCCGTCCGCTTCTCTGCCTCCCTCGAGCGAGCATAGCTGCCGCGGCCACCACTCCTCCACCTTGCCGCGCTGTTATCGTCGTTGTCGCTTTCCTTGCCGGTCCTCGCAGCCCCGGGCGACCTCGTGTGGGTGCTGCCATGGACGAGTACAAAGCTCGAGCTTGCCTCCTCCTCCTCCGTCCCTTGCTCGAACACCGCCGCCGCCAGCCAAGCTCTGCCCCGGCGAGCCTCCTGCTCCTCCTCTTCACTTCCCCGGAGCCACAGGCATGTTCCTGCTCGATGAGGGTAGGGGTGGCGGATGGGGAGGGGAAGGAGAAGACCGGCCGCCGCCGCCTTACGCGTACCCGTACGGATCGAGGGGAGAAGGCAGCGAAGGAGCCCGTGATCGAAGCGTTTTCTCAAATATTAGCCACTAAAAAGTTGGACGGCCTGTCTCGGACGACGGACTAAAATCTGGATTAATTGCGTGCTTGGGAGATTAGTACCACCTCGTTTATATTATAATTTTGTCAATACAAATCGTAAAAGCGTATTATGACATGAGAAGAAAGCGTATTGTGACGGTGAACCCGGAGACCCAATCCGTGCTTTATTATTAGGGAGAGATAATTGGAATGAACATTTGACAATAGGCCAAATATGAAGAAAAAAAAATCTTAAAACACATGAGAGTATGACAATCTGAATCTTAACTGATGTGAAAATCTGCAAGAAAGTGCAGCGCCCATTTCTGCCTCACTTTTTATTATGGCCACTAAAAATTAAACTATATAGTAAACATGCATTTGAAATGAGGTAGGTCTCTCATGGCAGAGACATTAGGATGGGTAGTGGTACCTCTTGTTCACAAGCAGCCCTCGGAGTTTTTCAATGAGTAGGCTCTCATCTAACAGTGTTGGATTGGAACAAGGGTCTTTGTCAAGTCGGAGGAGAATACCTATGAGAACATTCTTCAGGTTGGGCTTTTGACCCACTGAATAAAAAGCCTTGCACACAAATTGTGCTTCTATCTTGTCGTAAACTGCTCTGGCAAGAGTTGTCTTGCCAAGTCCTCCAAATCCGACGATCGAGAGTATCTTCAGCTGCTGCTTGGACTCGCAATCATCTTCAGCTACCAGCCTCTTGATTAGCTCATCTCTTGACCCCTCGATGCCAACAAGCTCTCTCTGATCTTTGAACTGAGCCATCAGCCGAGGGTCAATGATGGTTGTAGCAGCTAGACTTGCCTCAACATCATCAATCTTGTACCTGTCGCGTCGAGCAGCCACCTCCTGGACCTGGTCCTTGACGCTCTTGATCGCATCGGCGATCTGGTGGCGCTTCTTGCCTTTCGTGAACAAGTTGGATACCTTCTTCACGAACCCTTTGAAGCTGTCTGGGTTAGAGGCAGCAGGCTCAAAGCCCTGGACGTCCACCAGGAAGCTTTCAACAAGATCCTCCATCTCGTACGACAGCTCCCTAACATGACTGGCCCAGATCTTGGAGTTCTCATCGAGCTGGTCATGCGGCACCATGGCCACTTTGCGGAGGGCAGCATCTATGCTCCTCATCTCCCTCTCAAGAAATTCTACATCTCCCCTCACGCCCTTTTGCAGCTTGTATTCTCCGTGGATGAGCTCGACCAGCTTGGGGAGGAGAGAGCGCATGGACGCTGTAGCGAGATCCATGGCTCAATTGGTGGCTTTCGCTTCTCTCTCTTCTTGGTCTAGTTATTATCTTTTGCGTATAGCAGTTGTTGTGATGCGGGTCTGTGAGCCAGTTGCCCTTTATAGAGCCCGAGTTAGCTGATCGATCTGCCGGAAGGAATCTGAGTACACGCTTTACTTAATGCACTACAGCTAAGCTAGCTAGCTACCAGAACTAATCACCAGATTAACCGTGCCAAACGCACTTGGCCTAACCCCTTTTCCAAGGTTGCACTAATCACGCAGATACAATCTTGTCTTCTAGGATTGACTGTGTATTGACTACTACTAGAAAATGGGACTATTTTTTGGAGAATTGGCAATGGCAAATTAGTTCGCATGTACTCCCTCTGTTCCTTGGCGCAGTGGTAAAGCTGCTGCCTTGTGACCATGAGGTCACGGGTTCAAGTCCTGGAAACAACCTCTTACAGAAATGTAGGAAAAGGCTGCGTACTATAGACCCAAAGTGGTCGGACCCTTCCCCGACCCTGCGCAAGCGGGAGCTACATGCACCGGGCTGCCCTACTCCCTCCGTTCCTAAATATTTGTCTTTCTAGATATTTCAACAAGTGGGTACATACGGAGCAAAATGAGTAAATCTACACTCTAAAATGTCTATATACATTCGTATGTGGTAGTCCATTTATAAAATCTTTAAAAGGACAAATATTTAGGAACGGAAGGAGTATATGGCATGATCCGTGGACCCAGGCATCCAGTGGGGTTTTACTTTCAATTTCAGAAAATTTTCTGCACCAACCAAAATCAATTCAATGATTTTGGTTTGCGTTTCGGCCAAAAGGCTGAAATATTCAGTTAAACTCAATTAAATATTTGAATATTTTGAAATTGCCTTTGAAAAATATTTGAATTCATTTGTACTACTGAAATAGGTGAAATATTTTGGCCAAGGGTAAATATTTCAGTGACCACTGAAATTAATGAAACTCGGTAAATTTCATCGAAACCTCACTGAAAGTGAAAACCATTTCAGCCTGGAGCACTGAGACGGTCTTAGGACTTAGGAGATACTGTAATGCATTTGAATAGTTGCATCCAAACATCTACTACTATACACCCTAAGAGAACATGGCAAGACGATGCACTCGCAGTGGCCTTGTTAGTACAAATAAGCATAGTTGTATTCATGTGCACTTCTCTTATTTGCCACAAATGATATGAAGGCACCTCTTTTCCTATCGCAAGCACATGCTTGAATTAATTTGCTCCATTCTATGGCTTTTATATGTACAAGTTTTTTATTATAATAATAATAGTAATAGTAACCATGATGATGATGCATGCATGCATGCTTGCCGGTTGCTTGTAGATTGGAATCAGTCGGGTCCTAGGGCAAGCATTTCAGCAACTATTAGTATGTTACACATGATTTATATGATGGATTAAGCAACAATTCATAAATTGATACTCCCTACGATCCATACTTGTCATTGCTTTAGTACAACTTTATACTCCCTCCGTCTGGAACTAGATACATCTCTTTTTATCCATTTTGATGACAAGTATTTTCAGACAGAGGGAGTACTAGTAAGATGGGTCGGAGAGAGTACTACTTTTGAAGAAGAATGTAGCTAATGATGCTAGTTTCATGTCACATACTGTACACCACATAGCAGTGGTCAAAGTTTTGCCATGGTGAAACAAAAATATGGTTTGGCCATAGCTACACATCACAAGAGTTCTTAATCTTAATTTGCGGATCAAGGCCTAGCTAGGCTAGTAGCTAATCTATCTTAATTAACAAGCAACTTGATCCATTTGGTGGATGCGTGTTGTCACATGGGGGAGGTGCGATGCATCACGGGAGGTAGCTAGATAAGAAGGACACGCGGATTAGCCAAGCATGACAGACAAGTGTGCAACTCTGCGTGTGTATACAATGAATTATGATGTCGATTTGATAGCTATATGCAGCCGGTTCTGAATGTGATGGCGAATTAGCACATTAATCAAGCTAGCATCGTCCAATTTGGCTTTGTTATGCGTATACAAATCGACGCGTACGAGATCTTTATATACGCGCCATTCACTAGTTTATCCCCGGCCGGCCGTTTAATTTGATGTCAGCCAGCTATCTGACGTACAGGACAAAGGATAGAAACGGAAGACCCCCAATCGTTTTTCCTGACCTAGCCGCCAGGAGCGGCGACCAGGCAGGCGACCAAACTACCACCGATCTTCACCGGCGAGATCGTTGGCCCCCTCTCCCTCCGTCTGCTGCTCCGGCGACGGGAGGGAGGGGGGACCCCGTTCCTCCGCTCTGTAGTTAGGTTTTGGTTTTGTACGTCGTGGTGCGTCGTTGGGGTGGTGGGTGCGGCGTCCGGACGAATAAATCTGCCTCAGCTCCACTCCCACACCGGCGGTGTCCTTCATGGCGGCGTCTCGGAGTTGATGGCATCGTGTGTTTGCCGATCCTTCAGATCGACGAAGTTAGGGTTCATGGATGGTGTCGACGAGGAGGTGGTGATGACTCCATCAGGTGTGTCTCTCCTTCTGCTCTATCCCCGTTGCTGTGGCGTTGTCTCCGACATCATGGTGGAGCAGGGAGGTTTTGTCGTCCGGGAGTACGCGCAGACGACGGCCTGCGCAGTTGATAGCTGGAAGATGGTGCATCCTATGCTGGGTGTGTGGTTGGAGGCTGACAGCTCTGGTTTTCTCCTCCGACGTTGTAGTCGTGCGGGGATGTCAGGTCTGGAGTTCGATGCGTGTCCGGAGACACGTTGCCCCGGCCTGATTCTTTCAACGGCAATGGTTTTGCTTTTGGCAAACTACTTTGGAGGTCCGTAAAGCTGCAGATCAGCGATGGAGCCGCGTCGAGCTCGGGTGAAGAGGTGATTTATCTTCTCTCTCTTGGTGGTCGCTTCGGTGATGCCGAAGGAGAGGAACAGGCGCTGGTTTTTTGTCTAGGATTATCCTATCCTTTCAGTATTGTAATGTCGGTGATTACGTGTCTTGTAACCGGATCTTTATTTTATGAATGAGAAACGTATTACCTAAAAAAAAAAACAGCTGTCTGACGTACAGACATACGGGTACATTGTTAAGCGAGAATTACCTACTACTACGACCACTACTTGCAGCGCTGTGACATGATTTGGATCGAGGTACCTACTAGTACTAGTAATTAAGATTGTCACACATTGTTACCTGCTACTGGCCAAGTCTGAAAATGACACACCAATAGTTTCAGACATTGTTAAACGAGACTTAGCAAGACTACTGGACAGGCCTAGCTGTTATTAGGATGGAGCCAGGTCAGAAGATGATATACGGCAACAGTTTTATATGACATTGTTATAGACGAGGGTTAGGTTAGGTTAGGTAGATACAGCCAAGTCCAAAAACAATAGGACAGCAATTTCAGAGTTTGTTAAACAAGAGATAGGTAAACTTAATTATGAACTGAGAGAGACGGGAAATGGGAATGGCTAGCCGGCAATGTAGCATCTGGAAGGTGCTTCAAGAGCTACAATTTCGTCGTTGCTATACCATCTGGATTATGGACGGACACAATTAGCCACTGAGGCGACTGAATATAGGGCAAACAAGCGTTAGTTCAGGGGGTTACTGAGTGTCTGCAACTGCAAGAAGACACTTGCAACTGATGGTCTTCCTAGGGCACTGTACCGAGGCTTCAACGTGTCTATTATTATTGGCACCACCGTATACAGGGCTTCTATATCCGCATCTTTTTTTTTTTTGAGGAGTTCTATATCCGCATCTATGACACTCAGGGTGGACACGGTCCGGGCCGGTCCGGTCCCTGACCGAGCCGCCGTTTTGACCGGCCGCCGGCGGACCGGACCGGACCGGACCGACCAGCTGGGCGGTCTTGATTTCAGGGCTCGGACCGACAGCTCTCCAGCCCGGGCTGGACCGAGAGGACCGGCCGTGGTCAGCGTAGATGAGGGCACAACGCGCAACAGGGCTTGCCGGAGAGCGCAGGAGGAGGTTTATGGCGCTCCATGGTCGAGATCGACGGTGGTGCACACATGGAAGAGACAGGACGCGGCGGCGCCGGCCGGGGTGCCATTGTTAGCCATGAGCCTGCGCGTGTTTGCTCCTTAGCAGTTTTTCTGTCGCATGCAAGTATTGTAGGGCATGCATTAGCCCACGATTTTGTGTGTGCGGGCCTTGCCTTGATTAACGGGTCAAATCTGACGTGAAGTTAGTCGTGGGATGGCGCCGTGATTATAGGATCGAGCCTGTTTCTGTCGTTCTTTCTTTTTAGTAGTGATATATTTCTAAGAATGATTTTTACGTAAACTTATGTACTAATTGAATTGGATTGCTACTGTTACCTAAAATCGTGGGGCAGTTATTACAATCCAAACAAAGGTACTACACGTAAAGATTTGGTAAGCAGGTCACGTAGGAATAGGGTGTTCCTTCTGTTTTCTGTTCCACTTGATAAAAGGAAACGGAAGCATGGGATGGGCGCATGATTACCGGATTGTCTCGTTAGTGGCTAGTAAAAGGAAACGGCAGCGAAGGACTAGTCAGGAATGGCGCCGCGATTATCGGATCGAACGCCGGCACTCTCGTTCTTTCTATTCTCTGTTTGACTGAATACAAGGAAAAAAGAAAAGGCAGCGCGTGATCTGGGTCTTCTTCTACCTCTTGCCCCTGTGCCTGTGTCATTTGCGTGAGTGAGTACTTGATTCCCATCAAAAGCGCTGGGTGGGACACGTCCAGGGGCGTCGCCGGTGGCCGCGATGAAGAAGAACGGCGTGCACCTTCGGTCCGCTCGGTCGGACCGGGCAAAGACCGGACCGGACCGAGAAAATTTCGGGCCGAAATTCAGTAACCGGACCGAACAAATTCTTCAGCGGGCCAGGACCGGACGGTCCGGTCCAGAACGGGCCACGAGCGGGCCGAAAAGCCCGCTCGCTCCGTCCAGCCTGATATGACACCATCAAGACACTTTCTGTTGGCTGCTTTGCAGGAAATTTTTTGGCCGATTTCGTCTTGAGGGGGCCTGCGCCCATCCATTCAACACACTCCAACGAAGAATGATCTTATTTCTTGAAGCATAAATCAGAAGCATTTTCACCATTTAAGAAAAAGGATTTCCCCCCGCTTTGTATTCCAAAGCAACCAACCGAACATCCAAGGATAGGTGCTGGGGCGGAAGCAGCACAATCACACCCAAAAGAAACGAAAGAGAAACAACAAGAGAAAAGAATGCCGACAACGGCGGATCGACAGAAACGAAGAAGCTTCACGACCACTGCGCCCACCGAAAATCTCCCACCAAGCTCCAAGGCTCCGAAGCACCGGTACCAATCAACACCTCCAAGAAGGACCGTGACGAAGACGACGCTGCTGCCAAGGGTTTCCCCCGGTACACGACGAGGCGAGAGGAAGGGTCGCCCCCGACCCCCTCCAGGAAGGTCCGGCGGCACCCACCGGCGTCGCCGCGTCGGTGTCGGACAGGCCGACAGGGGTTTCCCCTGATCCCAACCTTCACCTCGGGTGCTCCAGAGCCTGCCACCAAACCGACCACCATCTTGCGCCACCATGGTCAAGAAGCCTCCACGCCATCTCACCACGGCACCACGAGGTGAGGTGCACAACAAGGGATAGGAGCCGGGACTAGGGGCCGCAGCACCGTCGGCACGCGGGAGGGCACAACCTCCACCGTCAACGACGGTAGCCGACCGGACACACTAGCAGGAGCCTACCAGGCCCGTGTGCCCACAGGCCCGGCCGGGAACTCCATTCCCGGACAGCTCCTGCCATCGCGCTGCAGCAGGCACGCCATCGGCATCGCCGCCCCCCATCTGAGCCGCTCCTCCTCCTCACCACACAGACGACGACGAAGCCACGCTAGGGACTGGCCGCTAGGACCCAGATGGGGTCGGGAGGGCCCCGACCTAGGCCGGGGACGCGTCGCCGGCCACCGCACGCCACCACGCCGTCCTGCTGCCAAGGGCAGCACCGCCATCGCGCCTACCACCGGCGACCGCTGCCGGGCCGCCGCCAGCCGAAGCATCACCGCCGCCACCAGCCCGGAAGGGAGACGAACGCTGGTACAGAAGGCTCTGCCGCCCGGCAGCACCAAGCTAAGCGCTGGGCACCGCCGGCGGCGGCGGGGAGAGCTCACGGGTGGCGGCCGAGGGAAGAGGAGGGGCGCGCCACCCCGGCCACCTCCCGGGGAGGCGGCGCAGGGGCAGGAACGGGATGGGGAGGGGGAAGAGAGGGGGCGGGGAGGGCCAGGGCACGCAAGCCGGCGGCCACACACCCAAGGCAAGATACACTAATGCTGGGCACCGACACACAACCTCAACGACTACCAAGCACCTATAAGATGTGCAAAACGGATCCGCTTAGAGCCGACGGAAATCACCACCACGAGGAGCCATCATCCGGAAGGATGTGCGACGGACACGCCGGACCGAGGACTCCAAGACGGTGCCTCCAGAAAGGGCACGACCACGAAAGTCGCCACCGTTCGATCCGAAGATCAAGTTTTCACCATGAGTAAGACGGAAGGAGTAGAAGCACCACACCGGATCCTGCAAGGAGGTACATGACGTCCACGGACGCCGTTACCGTCGACCAGTGCACGGACTGGGGGTACGTGATGTACCCCGGTGCTTCAACCCCTCCGTCGCAACCCCGGTCCGCCAATCACCCGCAGCCATGCCGCCTGAGCGGCCATGGTTGCCCGCCCGCACCCGAGCCCCGCAATTCACCCACGACCAACGCGACTCCCACCAACAGGGCCGCCGCCCCGCCATGAGACCACCCCGAGAGCCACCAAAGGACACGACTTTGCCTAGATCCACGACCCCAACAACCTACAGAGCCGCCGTCGGCCAACCTGTCTCGAGAAGGGCCGCGACCATACATCGGCCGGGGGAAAGGGGAGGCGGAGAAGTTGCCCATGGCCACAACTGACGCCCATGCCGGCTCCAGCTCCCCCCGGAAACCATGTTTCGCCCCCGCGCCGAAGGCCCGGATCACCAGGAGGGCACGGGCCGCCGCTTGATGCCGGAACGGAAGGATGGCAGAGCTTCCGCCGCCGCCCACTACTAGGAAAATGCCTATACACAGGATCTTACCAGCAGTGAGTTTTAAAACAAGGCGCTGCTGCAATTTATCAGTAGCGCTTTCCACCACAACGCGCTGCTGAAATAAAAGTAGCAGTAGCGCGCCTTCAATAAGCCACGCTACTGCTACTATTCCCACGATCCCGCCGCGAAGCTAGTTATAGCAGCAGCGCGTTAATTAGAAGGGCGCTACTGCTAGGTAGTTTAGCAGTAACGCATTTACCTATACCGCGCTACTGCTAAAACTAGCTACCTCCCACCACCCACGCTCTCCTCTATCCTATCCACACGCTCACACTCACACTCTCACTCGACCTCCCCCTCAACCCCCCTGCACCGGTCCTCCCCCGCCGCCCGTCGTCGCCTACCACTCCTCCCTCTGCGCCGCCGTCACCTCCTCCTCCTCCTTGCTAGACTCGGTACCGCCCTCCTCCTCCGTCCTCCTCGACTCGCCGCGCCGTCCGGCCCCTCCTCGCTCCGTCCTTCCTACTCTGTCCTACTCTTTCCTTCCTCCTCCAGTCGCCCCTCCTTCTCCCTCCTCCCTCCTCCATCCACAACCCCTCCTCCCTACTACATTTTGATTTAGTAAGCTAGTTCATATGCAACATTTTGATTTAGTTCATATGATTTAGTTGATTTAGTAGGCTAGTTGATTTAGTTGATTTAGAACATTTTGATTTTGTTGATTTAGGCAAGTTGATCTAGTAGGCTAGTTGATTTAGTTGATTTAGAACATTTTGATTTTGTTGATTTAGTAGGCAAGTTGATCTAGTAGGCTAGTTGATTTAGAACATTTTGATTTTGTTGATTTAGTAGGCAAGTTGATCTAGTAGGCTAGTTGATTTAGTTGATTTATAGAACATTTTGATTTAGTTGATTTAGTATGCTAGTTGATAGCTCTGAAGATTTGGCACTATGCATATTGCTTTAGGAAAATGGCGCCACCACCACCACCACCATGTCGATTGTGCAAGTCAAGGTGCGCCAGCAGCCTTGCAACTGGCAAGCTGTTCGGCATCTATTTCCAGCCGAGTTTTCGTCATGCGACGGTAAGAAATTATATGAAATGTAACAACTATTTTATTTTTAGTGTTGGCATTACTGCGTTGTGTCATTTTGCTTTTTTACACAGATCGTCCCATGCAATGTGAGGTTGAAATTCAACAAGCTGACAGGAGACACTGTGACATTTGAGGCTCCCGGGGGCCGTACACTATGGAGGTCGACAAAGGACAAAATATTTCGCAGATTGGAGGAGATGGATGGGCCCGTTTCCTCGTCCGCATGTGTCTTACTGGTGGTGAGTTGACCAGCTTCTACTTCAGAGCAGAAAGACCCAAGCTAGTTGTCATTTATATCAACCTGGTGGAAGATGATGAAGATGACGAAGATGATGAAGATAATGAGGATCCACTCGATGAAGATGATGAGGACCCACTTCATGAAGCCATCGTAGCTCAAAGAATGAGGCTGAGCGAGGAGGAGGTGTCCAACCTATGGGACATAATTCGGCCACGTGCTGACTTTGTCAGGGTGCCATTCGTGACCCGCCTGACAAGTACCATGGTCGATCGACATGATATGGTATGTTATACTTACAAATGGAAATTATCCGATGATATACTTAAGGTAGAGTCCAATGATATTGTATGTTGTGTGGAATCTAGTCGATGATATGCTTTAGCGTAGAGTTCGATCACATGCTTATTAGTGTAGAATCTAAGGAACTATTAATACTGTAGATAATCCATATATACTTATTTGCAAGAGCATGTGCGAGGCTATTTATTAATTGATATGTTTTTCTTATTCAGAAATTGGCAAAGAGCCTATCTGTGAGTTATGATATCGAGCCTGATGAAGAAGGCTCAGCTGGACTACGCCTTACCACAAAGGGCTCCTTCACAACCTGTACTTACCGCGTGGACACGGACGGTCGCACACACTTAAACTCGGTTGGGTGGAAGAAATTCCTCGATGGCAAGAATCTTCGTGTTGGACAGGCCATCCTAATTACTATCAGGAACACCAACCACCCATGCTTGAGGATGGTGATCGTCTTTGATATCATCTAGAACTACATATGTTTGTGTGGCTATATCTCTAGAACTACATATGATGATTGTCGTCGATATCATCTAGAACTACATATGATGATCGTCGTCGATATCACCTAGAACTACATATGATGATTGTCATCGATATGACCTTGTACTTCTTGAGGATGCATGTTGACTATACATGAAATTGTTATCTAGTACTCCCTTCGTTCCAAATTACTCGTTGTGGTTTGAACTAAAACCACGACATAGTAATTTGGAACGGATGGAGTACTAGTATATGGTAGTACCTAGTATCTGGAAATTCCATTTTATTGAAACCGAAACGAAACGGGGTAGGAAGGGGGGAGATGATGAAAGATATAGCAATAGCGAGGGGCTAGGAAAGCGCTACAACTAACTAATAGTAGCACGTTCGCGAAAAGCGCTGCTGATATAGTCAGCAGTAGTAGCACGTGTGCGGAACGCGCTACTACAAACAGTTAGCTGTAGCACCGTTGTAGTAGCGCGGCCACCCGCGCTGCTGGTAGCCTCAAAACCCACGCTAATACTAGGGTTTTCCCTAGTAGTGGCTGCCTAGAGACGCCACCAGGGGGTCCTCTGATAACCCACAAGTGTAGGGGATAATTGTAGCCTCTTTCGATAAGTAAGAGTGTCGAACCCAACGAGAAGCTAAAGGTAGAACAAATATTCTCTTAAGTCCTATCTGTCACTGATACGACTCTATGCACGCTTAGAGTTCGCTTTACCTAGAACAAGTATGAAACTAGAAGTACTTTGTAGGTGTTGTCGGATAGGTTTGCAAGATAATAAAGAGCACGTAAATATAAACTAGGGGTTGTTTAGATGAAGACACAACTAAGTTAGTTTTAGTAGAGAGCTTGTTGTCACGAGAAAGTTATTTGTCCCTAGGGAATCGATAACTAGACCGGTAATCACTATTGCATTTTTATTTGAGGGAGAGGCATAAGCTAACATATTTTCTCTTCATGGATCATATGCACTTATGATTGGAACTCTAGCAAGCATTCGCAACTACTAAAGATCATTAAGGTAAAACCCAACCATAGCATTAAAACATCAAGTCCCCTTTATCCCATACGCAAACAACCTACTTACTCGTGTCTGTGCTTCTGTCACTCACGCCACCCGCCATAAGCAAATCATGAACATATTGCAAACCCTACGGCGGGGATCCCTCACGCTTGCGCGACACAGAGAGCACCATAGGATAGCACCAATAATAAAACATGCAACACAAACTGTCGGTGTCAAAACCGGCGGATCTCGGGTAGGGGTCCCGAACTATGTGTCTAGGCGGATGGTAACAGGAGACAAGGGACACGATGTTTTTACCCAGGTTCGGGCCCTCTCGATGGAGATAAAACCCTACTCCTGCTTGATTGATATTGATGATATGTGTAGTACAAGAGTGGATCTACCACGAGATCAAGGAGGCTAAACCCTAGAAGCTAGCCTATGGTATGATTGTTGTAATGGTTGTGTGTCCTACGGACTAAAACCCTCCGGTTTATATAGACACCGGAGAGGGCTAGGGTTACACAGAGTCGGTTACAATGGTAGGAGATCTACATATCCGTATCGCCAAGCTTGCCTTCCACGCCAAGGAAAGTCCCATCCGGACACGGGACAAAGTCTTCAATCTTGTATCTTCATAGTCTTGGAGTCCGGCTGACGATGATAGTCCAGCTGTCCGGACACCCCCTAGTCCAGGACTCCCTCAGTAGCCCCTGAACCAGGCTTCAATGACGATGAGTCCGGCGCGCATATTGTTCGGCATTGCAAGGCGGGTTCCTCCTCCGAATAATTCATAGAAGATTGTGAACACCAGGATAGTGTCCGGCTCTGCAAAATAAATTCCACATTCCACCGTAGAGAGAATAATAAGTACACAATCTCAATCTGCTGACGTATTCCGTGGTATGACGTCACGCCACTACCAAGCCTTTACTTGAATCGTTTCTTATTATACCACCTCAGCGCGTTTAGCGAAGCGGTTTCCTTGGCACGTCTTGTCGAAGCAGAGATCGTGTTCCCCTTATTCCGGGATTCTCATCAATACGGACGTGGGTAACCCAACCACGCCATTGATGGTGGCACTTGGGAGATAAGCGAGTTTTACCAGGCCGGTGGAGTAAGCTTTGTTATCCTCTATGGGACACTTATTTTCTTCCATAGTTTAATTCTATGTGGGATCTAAAACTCCCAATGCCTTTGACAGGACTGGCTGAGGACGTCCGGACAGGTAGACTGTCTGGCTCCCCTCCCCGAAGACCCAGCGGACGCCCGTTTAACGGGGCTGCTGGTCCCGGCACTTTATGTGGTGCCGGAGAAAAAGGCCAATAAGAAGGCCATGGGAACTCGAAGAAGTTCCCGGTGCCAGGTGATATCGGACTCGTCGTCCGATGACTCCGAGGCAGACTCCTCCCCCGAAGACGAGGAGGAGAAGGAGGACTCTCTCCCAGAGGGGGGAGAGAGGAAAAGGAAGGCTTCCCCAATGGGGGAGGCCGAAGGGTCCAAGAGGGGAAGGACTCTTCCCCCGGACAGCTCCGCCAACGCCAACGTTGCCGACGAAGAGTGGCCCTCAAGGGCCAGGCCTCCGGCAAGATCGTAAGTATCCGGATCCTGAATGGTTTATAATTTCTCTTTTGCGTCACATAGTGTCCTTCTAATGCCGCACACTATCTGTAGTCCGGCCGATGATGATCTTCCCGCTTCATCGAGCGGGTCCTTGGCTCCGTCGGACGTGGATTCCATTCCGACCGCCTCCACCCCTCATGATGCTGACGACGCCGAGGTGGGATCCCAGGAGGGGACCCATCAGGAGGAGGCTCCAGAGGTGCCGCAAGGCAGCCTCCCGGACTTTGCGCCGGACTCCATGCCGGAACCCGCAGTGGTTCCGGAGTCCGGCAGGCGGTCCCTTTGTAAGAAGGGCAAGACCGTGACGCCGGCAGCCTCCGTCCAACCAGAGGCGCCGGACAACTTGTTGGAGGCGCTTAACGGCACTTCCATCGAGGAAGAACACCGCACTATCATGAGTGCGGTGATTCGAAAAGTTCACTCGCCAAGAGCGGGCTGACCGAAGCCTGCAGTAGCCTTCTAACAGGCTTTGAGGTAAGAAGTTTAAAATATGTAATGTAATACCGCATAGACAGTAGCCCCTGATGCTCGGTTCGGTGTTCGGAAAGAAAAACCGGATTGAGGATCTAAAAGAGATATACGCAGGAGTGCTAAAAATTATGTCAATATGGGTTTGCAGGCTACGCTGCTGACCTCTGTCGCACTGACTGCGGAGGTCGGTGCTTTGAAGCAGGACCTCGAGCGGTCCGAGCAAGAGCTCGGCCTTGCCAAGAAGCAGCTCGAGGACAAAGAAGGTGAGTAACACCACTTTTAAGTTTGTACCTTACAGAAAAGGATTTAGGTTGCAATAGAAATAACAAGGATAACGTGGGTACTGCAGGGGCCACGAACGAGGTGGCGACCCTGAAGGAGGCCGTGTCCGCGTCGAACATAATGCGGCCATGAACAGGCGGAGCGAGAGAAGCAGGAGGCGTGGGTGGCGGAGGTGCGGCAAGAGCTCCAGGCTCTCATGGAAAAGCATGAGAGTTTGGAGCGCGACTCGAAGACTATAGGATCGAAGAAGGTGAGAGTGTCTAGAGGGGGGGGGTGATTAGACTACTCGACAAGATAAAAATTATGCCTTTTGACAAAGACAAGTTTTTGGCAGATTTTGCATATCACACAAGTCAAGTAGCATACTACACATGCAATTCTAGAGTATGGGCAGCGGAAAGTAAATTGCACATGTAGTAAAGAGAGGTGGAGAAGAGCAAACGCAATTTGGAGACACGGAGATTTTTCTCGTGGTTCCGATAGGTGGTGCTATCGTCAATCCACGTTGATGGAGACTTCAACCCACAGAGGGTAACGGCTGCGAGAGTCCACGGAGGGCTCCACCCACGAAGGGTCCACGAAGAAGCAACCTTGTCTATGCCATCATGGCCTACGCCCACGGAGGGCTAGCCTTACTCGGGGTAGATCTTCACAGTAGGCGATCTCCTTGCCCTTACAAACTTCTTGGTTCAACTCCACATCTCGACGGAGGCTCCCAAGCGACACCTAACCAATCTAGGAGGCACCACCCTCCAAAAGGTAATAGATGGTGTTGATGATGATGAACTCCTTGCTCTTGTGCTTCAAATGATAATCTCCCCAACACTCAACTCTCCTCACTGATTTGGCTGTGGTGGAAGAAAGGATTGAGTGGAAAGCAACTTGGGAAGGCTAGAGATCAAGCTTCATATGGTGGGAGTGGAGCAACTTGATCTCAACACAAGGGTAGGTAGTTTTCTTCTCGAAATGTAAGGTAGGAGTGGTAGTTCTTTCGATGGCTCTCTCCACGAATGAAGAGGGGGTGGAGGGTATTTATAGCCTCCACACAAAATCCAACTGTTACACACATTTGACCAATCTCGGTCGGACCGAAGTTGACAACTCGGTGAGACCGAAAGTTCAAATCATGTGAACGTTGGGATTTTCGTGGGACCGAAAATACAATCTCGGTGAGTCCGATTCTTCCAAAGACTAGAGCTTGCCAATCTCGGTGGGACCGACTTCATCATCTCGGTGACACCGATTTGATGACGAAGGTTCTGAAGCTTGGCAACTCAAGTTTCGTGAGACCGAGTTCGAATCGGAAAATCCGAAATTTCTAGGGTTTGGCTATATGGTGAGGTGGTTCATCTCGGTGTGACTGAGTTTAGGAAATCGGTGGGACCGAGATTACTTATGAGTGTATTATGGAAGTGAGAGTTGCTGATAGTTTAGGAGATATATCACTAAGTACTTTGAGCAACCAGATCATTAACATAACCTCATCCCCTTTTAATAGTATTGGCTTTCCTATGGACTCAATGTGATCTTGGATCACTAAACCAAAAAATGGAGTCCTGAGCTTTTGCCAATGCTTGCCTTAGCATTTTGAGGGGTCCACCTCTTCAGTCCTTTTGCCATGCCAAAGTGATTGACCTTCCTGAAACATACTTGATGAAAGTATTAGTCCAACCACAAAGTATGTTGTCATTAATTACCAAAACCACCCAGGGAGCAAATGTGCTTTCAATCTCCCCCTTTTTGGTAATTGATGGCAACACACAAAACAAGACACCAGAGCTTACTGAAAGAAAGACAGAATTATCACTAAAGCTTTGACAAACATGTAGTACACAGGCTCCCCTTACAAGTGTGCAAGTTTTTCATAGATCATGGTTTTGGACTACCACAAGCACACAAGAGAGAAAGGCAAGATGTGCTACATGCTGCTTGGCTGTATGCATCAGAGCAGATGAAAAGAAGTGAGTGATAATACATATGTGCATGGTGATTTCTTGCAAACAGGTATTCACAAGCAAGTCACCATCATGCACATTCTGCAAGGTGCATATACTTACCTTGAGGTTCCTTGGCATTGTACCTGAAGAAATAAACTTGGGAAAAACAAGGTTAGATAACACAAGAGTATTTCTTCACCTAACAGCAAGAACATCAAGAGTACCAAGCCAGGGATGACATGTATAAAGAGTATCTCATATTGAGCACAAGCTTGAATCAGCAAACATGTCTCCACGACTAAAAGGATTTTCAATGAACTCGAGAGATTTTGCTTTCCATAAGATATCAATTGTGAAAGCAAAAATCAAAAGAATGATGCCAAATGTAATATCCAATGTGGAACACGGCAAAGCTTTGATGTGATTCTCTCCCCCTTGATATAAGATTGCTCTTCTTCTCCCCCTGAATCTTCTCTTCTCCCCTTATCTCCCCCTAAATCTTCTCCTCTCCCCTTATCTCCCCCTAAATCTTCTCCCCCTTTGACATCAAGTGCCGAAAAGGACAGCCGACTAGGAAGGTCAGGAAAGATAGAAGGAAAGAAGTGGGATCCTTAAGAATCACAACTGGGCAATAAGAAACATGCATAGAGAATCATTGAGTGGAGCTGCCGAAGAAAATATCAAGGAAAAATCGGTGGCACCGAAATGAGATGGATCGGTGGGTCCGAAAGTCATGGACTTAGGGCAGATCCTTTTCGGTTAGACCGAAATATTTGAGTCGGTGACGCCGAGTTTAATTCCAAGGAAATACAGAAATAATTCAGCTCACTTGCAAGGATTGTTTCAAAGGATTTGCAATGAATTTGTAAAAGTTTTTCAAGGAATTTATCAGAGCCAAAAAGGATATTCACAAAAACAGAAGAATAGAAATGAAAACGATTGCTAGAAACTCAATGAGAGAACATAAGAGAAAATAGAAAGATTCCAAAACATATGTACTTCATCTAGATAAGGGTCGGCGACAAAGTCACCTATGTTTGAGTATATTGACTTAGGAGTCAAATGAGAACATTTGATCATAGGTCATACTCATTGTTTAAGCTCAAAATGGGGTTGCCATTTTTGGATTAAGTATTTGATGTGATCACATCTTATGAAGCTGCTTGTACTCATGACTTTGAGCAAAGCTTCTTAAAGATGTGAAGGACATACCTTGGGCTTGTTGTTGCTTTGCTCATGTAGATGAACTTGATGTAGGTGCTCATTGAATGTGAAGTTGGAGCACCATTTCCAATTGTGTAGTTCATCTTCCTACATGGGTTAGGCAAGCAAGGAAATACTCAAGAATATCCAAGATGACAAGAGTGAAATACTAGATGTATAAGGTGTCAAAAAGGATATGTGGAATTTTGTTCCTTGAACTCAACATCCCAAAGGGCTAGATACTTGGTCAATGACAAGATTACTCAAGATTTGAGTGTGTGGTAATCTTGTGGAATGTAGATCATCCAAGTACCTGCAAGGAGTTAGATGCAATACAAGGGAGGCAAATGTGTCCAAGACATATGATCATCATCATAAGAGAAATATCAAGGATTAGTCAAGTAGGCTCATGCCTTGCATGCATCAATGGAGTTTTCACTCCAAGTTTGAAGCATCAATGATGTTCAACTCACTCCTTAAGCGACAAAATACCTTCTCATCAAGGGGTTTTGTAAAGATATCAGCAAGTTGTTTGTCAGTTCGAACATGCTTAAGATTGATGTCACCCTTGGCAATGTGATCACGAATAAAATGGTGACGAACTTCAATATGTTTCGTTCGAGAGTGTTGCACAGGATTGTGTCCAATCTTAATCGCACTCTCATTGTCACAAAGCAAAGGAACATGTCTCGCATGTATCCCATAATCCTTAAGCGTTTGTGTCATCCATAGTAATCTGCACAACATGAACCAGCAGCTATATATTCTGCTTGGCAGAGATAATGATATCAATTTTGTTTCTTGGAGGACCAAGATACAAGGGATCGACCAAGAAATTGACACGCACCGAAGTTGACTTTCTATCAACCTGTCACCGCATAGTCCGAGTCGGAATAGCCAACAAGATCGAAAGAGGCCCTCTTAGGATACCAAATGCCAAAGTTTGGTGTGTGTATCAAATATCTCACAATTCTTTTAACAGCTTTTAAGATGACATTCTTTAGGGGCTGCTTGATATCGAGCACACATGCATACACTCAACATTATGTCAGGACGAGAAGCACAGAGATATAGTAGAGAACCAATCATGGATCGGTAAACCTTTTGATCAACAGGTTCTCCATCTTTTGTCAAGTCATTATGTCCACTAGTAGGCATGGGGGTTCTCATACCTTTGCTTTCTTGCATGTTGAACTTCTTGAAGAGATCCTTGGTGTACTTTGTTTGTGAGACAAAGGTACCCTCCTTAGATTGCTTGATTTGCAACCCAAGGAAGAATTTGAGTTCACTCATCATGGACATCTCATACTTCTCCGACATGAGCTTTCCAAACTTCTCGCTAAAATGAGGGTTAGTTGAACCAAAGATAATATCATCAACATATATTTGGCACACAAATAGTTCACCATCAACCCTTTTGTGAATAGCGTTGAGTCTATTTTTCCAATCTCAAACCCTTTTTCAAGAAGAAAGCTAGTCAAGATTTGTACCAAGCTCTAGGAGCTTGTTTAAGACCATAAAGAGCTTTGTGCAACTTGTAAACATGATTAGGCTTTTAGGATTCACAAATCCGGAGGTTGTTTCACAAATACTTCCTCCTCAATTTCACCATTTAGGAAAGCACTTTTGATATCCATTTGATAGAGAGTAATATCATGGTGATTGGCATAAGCAAGAAGAATGCGAATAGACTCAAGTCTAGCAACGGGGGCATAGGTCTCACCATAGTCCATACCTTCGACTTGTGTGTAACCTTGAGCTACGAGACGAGCCTTGTTGCGGATGACTTGTCCATCTTCATCTTGCTTGTTCCGAAACACCCATTTGGTTCTAATGACGTTTTGATCATCCTTGGGCTTTTCTACCAAAGTCCATGCGTTGTTCCTCTCGAAGTTGTGTAGCTCTTCGTGCATAGCGTTCACCCAATCCAGGTCTTCAAGTGCTTCTTCTACCTTCATAGGTTCAAGACTAGAGATAAATGAGTAATGCTCACAAAAGTTAGCTAAGCGAGTTTTAGAGCGAGTAATTCTCCCGGAGTCGATGTCATTCATCATTTGTTCCACGGGATGATTCTTCTTGACTCTTGCTCGAACTCGAGATAGCTTTTGTTGTGGTCGAGGCTGAGCTTCCTCATCATCCTCATCTTCCTCTTCTTCTTCATCGTTGTTGGTGTTGTCTTGAGGCGGTGGAGAAGGAGGTTGTGGTGGATCTTCTTGTTGCACTTCCTCATCTTGGTGAGTTCCACTTGTGGAAGCCTCCATGTTGCCTTGAGGTTCATCTTGCCGTGAGGTAGGGGGCTCCACATATGTAGATGAGGTACTCTCCTTCACTTCCATGGGACGGATCTTTCCAATGGATAAATCTTGAATGGCTTCCGATGGGTCCTTGTCTCCTACATCAATAGGCATTTGCTCTACTTGCGAGCCATTAGATTCATCAAACTTCACATCTACCGTCTCTTCAACCTTTCGGGTGAAATTATTGTAGACACGGTAGGTGTGGGAGTTTGATCCATAACCGAGGAAAAAGCCATCATGAGTTTTAGGAGCAAATTTAGACCGACGATGCTTATCAAGGATATAGCATTTTGAATAAAGACACGAAAGTATCCAACTTGGGGTTTGTTACCGGTGAGGAGCTCGTATGAAGTCTTGCCGAGGAGCTTATGAAGATAAAGCCTGTTGATAGCATGACAAGCTGTCTCGACCGCTTCACCCCAAAAGTGCTTCGGTGTCTTATATTCATCAAGCATCGTTCTCGCCATCTCTATGAGCTGCTCGTTCTTCCTCTCAACAACTCCATTTTGTTGAGGAGTGTACGTAGTCGAGAACTCATGTAGAATCCCTTCCTCATCGAGAAAAGAGTCCACATGGGCGTTCTTGAACTCCGTTCCATTGTCACTCCGAACTTTCTTGATCTTCACCTGAAATTGATTTTGGGCCTTTCTGGCAAAGGTTTTGAAGATTCTCTGAACCTGCGATTTGTCATCAAGGAAAAATACCCACGTAAATCAGGAATAATCATCAACTATAACTAGACCAAAGGAGTTACCACCAAGGCTTTTGTAAACATTGGGACCGAAGAGATCCATATGAAGAAGCTCAAGCGGTCTCCTTGTGGTCATGATGTTCTTCACGGGATGACTTCCACCTACTTGTTTTCCTGCCTGACAAGCACTACAAAGTCTATCTTTGTCAAAGAGAACATCTTTAACACCAAGAATATGATCACCTTTGATTAGCTTGTCTAGATTACGCATACCAACATGTCCAAGCCTTCTATGCCATAACCAACCTTTAGCGGATTTAGCAATGAATCAAGTTCTAGGTTGGGCTTTCTTAGTGAAATCAACAATATATAGATCACCTCTACGGATACCGGTAAAAACCATGTTATGATTGTCACGACGAAAGACTTGGCAATCTACTTCGGTGAATAGCACATTGAATCCAAAGTCAGCTAATCTAGACACGGAAAGTAAATTGTATCCAAGAGATTCAACAAGCATGACATTTTGAATAGAGCTATCATGAGATATGGCCACCTTACCAAGGCCAAGTACCTTACCCTTGGAGTTGTCTCCAAAAGTCACATACTTGCGTGTCTCCAAAAGTCTGATACCAATTGTAGGATCGAAGAAGGTGAGAGTGTCTAGAGGGGGGGTGATTAGACTACTCGACAAGATAAAAATTATGCCTTTTGACAAAGACAAGTTTTTGGCAGATTTTGCATATCACACAAGTCAAGTAGCATACTACACATGCAATTCTAGAGTATGGGCAGCGGAAAGTAAATTGCACATGTAGTAAAGAGAGGTGGAGAAGAGCAAACGCAATTTGGAGACACGGAGATTTTTCTCGTGGTTCCGATAGGTGGTGCTATCGTCAATCCACGTTGATGGAGACTTCAACCCACGGAGGGTAACGGCTGTGAGAGTCCACGGAGGGCTCCACCCACGAAGGGTCCACGAAGAAGCAACCTTGTCTATGCCATCATGGCCTACGCCCACGGAGGGCTAGCCTTACTCGGGGTAGATCTTCACGAAGTAGGCGATCTCCTTGCCCTTACAAACTTCTTGGTTCAACTCCACATCTCGACGGAGGCTCCCAAGCGACACCTAACCAATCTAGGAGGCACCACCTCCAAAAGGTAATAGATGGTGTTGATGATGATGAACTCCTTGCTCTTGTGCTTCAAATGATAATCTCCCCAACACTCAACTCTCCTCACTGATTTGGCTGTGGTGGAAGAAAGGATTGAGTGGAAAGCAACTTGGGAAGGCTAGAGATCAAGCTTCATATGGTGGGAGTGGAGCAACTTGATCTCAACACAAGGGTAGGTAGTTTTCTTCTCGAAATGTAAGGTAGGAGTGGTAGTTCTTTCGATGGCTCTCTCCACGAATGAAGAGGGGTGGAGGGTATTTATAGCCTCCACACAAAATCCAACTGTTACACACATTTGACCAATCTCGGTCGGACCGAAGTTGACAACTCGGTGAGACCGAAAGTTCAAATCATGTGAACGTTGGGATTTTCGGGGACCGAAAATACAATCTCGGTGAGTCCGATTCTTCCAAAGACTAGAGCTTGCCAATCTCGGTGGGACCGACTTCATCATCTCGGTGACACCGATTTGATGACAGAAGGTTACAGAAGCTTGGCAACTCAAGTTTCGGTGAGACCGAGTTCGAATCGGAAAATCCGAAATTTCTAGGGTTTGGCTATATGGCTGAGGTGGTTCATCTCGGTGTGACTGAGTTTAGGAAATCGGTGGGACCGAGATTACTTATGAGTGTATTATGGAAGTGAGAGTTGCTGATAGTTTAGGAGATATATCACTAAGCACTTTGAGCAACCAGATCATTAACATAACCTCATCCCCTTTTAATAGTATTGGCTTTCCTATGGACTCAATGTGATCTTGGATCACTAAACCAAAAAATGGAGTCCTGAGCTTTTGCCAATGCTTGCCTTAGCATTTTGAGGGGTCCACCTCTTCAGTCCTTTTGCCATGCCAAAGTGATTGACCTTCCTGAAACATACTTGATGAAAGTATTAGTCCAACCACAAAGTATGTTGTCATTAATTACCAAAACCACCCAAGGAGCAAATGTGCTTTCAAAGACTCGAGAGTCCGAGCTTGCCTCGGCTCTTGAAAGTGCCAAAGCCGCTAAGGCCGAGGCCTATAAGTCCCTCCAGGAGATTGAGGCGATGAAGAAGATAGCGGCGGGTAAGGCATTTTTCATGCAAAGCAAGCATGTGGATGTAAATTACATGTTACTTACCCGAATTCGGAGCTCTCCAGGGGCGTTTGCAGATCTGCCTCGCAGCGTGTCCGATGCCGCCGCATTCTACCGGGCCGAGGAGGGGAGCTCAACGGAGAAGGTCTTTTGGTCTCAGTATGCTGAGGCCGGACATCCGGTGCCCCCTAGCGACCAGCTGAAGCAGCTGGTCGAGCTCCACAAGGTAGCCGAGCAGGCCATGAAGGGCCTCATAGTCCGGCTATGGCCTGGAGAGGCCATGCCTGGGAGCTACTTCGGCCTCGTGCGGCGGCTGGTGGATGCGTGCCCTTGGGTGGAGGTCATCAAGCGCTCCGCCTGCATTGAAGGTGCCCGTCGGGCCCTTGCCCGCGCAAAGGTGCACTGGGGCAGGCTGGATGCTGAGAGGCTTCTGACGGACGCGCCGCCGGCGGGCAAGGAGTATCGTACGCCCGAGATGTACTATAAGACTGTCCTGAAGGGTGCCCGCAAGATTGCGGATGAGTGCCCCAGAGAAGTAATTATTGAGTAAACTCGCAATGTATTATCCTGTGCGCTGAAAACTTTGTTCATATGCGCTAAGCAACGCTTATTTGATTTAAAATATTACCTTCTGTGCGGCCGTTTATCAAATCTGAGAGATGGCAAGTCGTCGGCTTCAGCCCCCATGCCACGAGTGTTGGGGTGTTCGGAATAAACTTGAGCGCTCTTGTTCCCATTTTTGGGCCCATCTAGGGAGGCGCTCAACACAACGAACAAGGCAACCGGACTTATAATGCTTGAGCACTCTCACTTAGCCATAGAATTCTATAATTTTAAATTTCGGCGAAGCCCCTAGTGTCGGAAGACCGAGTTCGGGGCTCTATCCACGCCTGGGCCGGACACATCCGGTTCCTCGCTCTAAGCGGCATAAGTCTTTAGGGACTCGAAAAGACCTCTCGAACAGCGACCAGTCTCTCGCCTTATCATGACAAATCAGTTTTAGCTTTCTCCATCGAGGCGCTCGCCCAGCTCAACCGGGGCGCAATCGCAGTGGTTCTCCCAGTGCTACCTTAGCCGACAGAACGGAACGTAAGGTACCAAAACATGGGAGCCGGGCAAACCCAACTATTGACCCAAGACATGATTCGGAGCCAATGCATATAGTGCTATAAGTTCGGGGTGCCGCACTTGTGAAAGTGTTCGGACTTATCACACCATAATGCGGGGAACATAAGCCCCTAGTGTATTCGGCCGTACCAAAGTGTACGGATGCAAGATGTCATAGATGAACATATATATAAATAAAGGGAATGCAATTATAAGCGAAAAATGATGCATTGTTTATTCAAGGAGTTCTGCTGTGAGTGCAGAACGATACAAATAGTGCGGTAAGCAAGGGTTTGGACTATTAAACATGTCCCCCTCCAGGGGTGGGCTGTGGAATGGTGCAATAAACAGATTTAATGCTCGTAATGGAGACCACCTGAGTGTTCGTCGTAGCCCTTGTTCCTCCCTGGCTGTTGCATCGTGAGTTCGGCAGATCTATCGCCGGACAGGGCCTCTTGTAAACGGAGTCCTGTGGATATATAAAAAAAGAAAAAAGAGTGACACACTTGGGAGCCACTGGTGTGGTTAAGCCGCACTCTGGGCCTGTCGTGGTCGTGCCCCTCCCCCTATGCCCATGGTATCTTCAGAGCGTAATGATGTACGTGAAGAGCTGGTCTTGCAATCATGCAAGGGCTGGGGTTGGGGCCGCATTGCTACACATGCTCGGAACGTGCCAGGTGGTCTTGGTGTATGTTACTCCGGGCGCGTTTAATCATGTCCGGTCTTTTAACGGCCGGACTCGAAAATTGCCTTAAGAGGCTGCTCTGTACTTCTGCCGTGAGAGCCGCTGTGTGTTCCTCCGTTCGGAGGGAGCGTTCAGTGTTTCCATTGACCGTGATGACTCCACGAGGGCCTGGCATCTTGAGCTTGAGGTATGCATAATGCGGCACCGCGTTGAACTTTGCCAACGCGGTTCGTCCGAAAGCAGGCGTGATAGCCATCGCGAACGGGACTATGTCGAAGATTAACTCCTCGCTTCGGAAAATTATCCGGGGATCCGAAGACCACTTCCAGCGTGACCGAGCCTGTACAATTGGCCTCGACACCGGTCCGACGCTTTGAAGGTCGCTTTGTAGGTTTAATCCTTGAGGGTCTATGCCCATCTTGCGCACTGTATCCTGATAAAGCAGGTTCAGGCTGCTGCCGCCGTCCATCAGGACTCTAGTGAGGTGGAATCCATCGACGATTGGGTCTAGAACCAATGCGGCGAATCCGCCATGGCGAATACTGGTAGGGTGGTCCCTTCGATCGAAAGTGATCGGGCAAGAGGACCATGGGTTGAACTTTGGGGCGACTGGCTCCATCGCATATACATCCCTAAGTGCACGCTTCCGCTCCCTCTTGGGTATGTGGGTTGCGTATATCATGTTTACCGTCCGCACTTGTGGGGGAAAGCCCATCTGTCCTCTACTGTTCAGCGGCCGGGTCTCCTCCTCGTCGTCGCTATGCAGCCCCTTGTCATTGTTTTCGGCAATTAACTTGCCCGCCTGTTTGAATACCCAGCAATCTCTGTTGGTGTGATTAGCTGGCTTTTCGGGGGTGCCATGTATCTGGCAAGAGCGGTCGAGTATTCGGTCCAAATTGGACGGACCCGGAGTAGTTCTTTTGAATGGCTTCTTCCGTTGACCGGGTTTAGAGCCTCTGAACCCGACGTTGACTGCCGTATCCTCATTGTTTTCGCCGTTAACGCGGCGTTTGTTTTTGTTTCGCCGCGACCTGCCATTGTGGTCCTTAGTATCCGGACTGCTAGCATTTTTGTTGAGGTTGTTGCTGCGAGCTAGCCAGCTGTCCTCTCCCGCATAGAAGCGGGTCATTAGTGATGTGAGGGCTGCCATGGATTTCGGCTTTTCCTGTCCTAGGTGCCGGGCCAGCCACTCGTCGCGGATGTTATGTTTGAAGGCTGCGAGGGCCTCTGCATCCGGACAGTCGACGATTTGATTTTTCTTTGTTAAGAACCGTGTCTGAATCGTCTAGCCGATTCGTCTGCTGCTGAATTATGTGGCTTAGGTCATCGGCATCCGGTGGCCGCACATATGTGCCCCGAAGTTGTCGAGGAATGCGGCTTCCGTGTCCTCCCAACACCCAATTGACTCTGCGGGCAAGCTGTTAAGCCAATGCCGAGCTGGTCCTTTAAGCTTGAGTGGGAGATACTTGATGGCGTGGAGATCGTCGCCGCGGGCCATATGGATATGAAGGAGGTAATCTTCGATCCAAACCGCGGGGTCTGTTGTGGCATCGTAGGATTCAATGTTTACGGGTTTAAACCCTTCGGGGATTTGATGATTCATTACTTCGTCTATGAAGCATAGTGGGTGTGCGGCGCCTTTATATTGGGCAATATCACGACGTAGCTCAAGAGAGCGTTGTCTGCTGTGTTCGGCCCGGCCGGAGTTGCTGTATCCGGCGCGACGATAGTCGTCGTGGGTTGTGGGGCGCCCACGTGATCCGTAGATAGATCTGGATTGTCTTGCCTTATCCTCCAATATATCCCGCAAGTCCGGCGCATTCCCTCGCGGCTTCGTACTATTCGAGCGGTGCCGAGGTACGGTCCTGATGGGGGGCCTAGATGCCTCTCTGTCGCGACCACGGGATGGTCGGTCTGCCGTATTGTGCGCTAGTGATGATGGTTTGTATGCTTCCTCCTCTAGTCGAGGGAGCAACTTGCGTTTTGGGTAGCTCTTGGAGGGGCGTTCGAGTTCATACTCTTCGGCCGCGAGGACCTCAGTCCATCTGTCGGCCAGCAGGTCTTGATCAGCTTGAAGCTATTGCTGCTTTTTCTTTAGGCTATTTGCCGTGGCTATAAGCCTGCGTTTAAAATGCTCTTGTTCGACGGGATCCTCTGGCACGACGAATTCGTCGTCGTTGAGGCTTGCCTCGTCTCCGGAGGGAGACATGTAGTTTTCATCCTCCTCATCTGCCGCTCTCTCTCGAGGGCTGGCTTCCCCATCCTCATGTGCTGAATCTTGCTGGAGGGGGTTGTCTTCGGCACTCTCTGGGGTGTTATTATCTCCGATGCCGGAATCTCCATTCTTACTGTGGCGGGATTTAGAGCGGCGCCACTGACGTCGGTGCTTGGGCTGCTTTTTAAAAGAATCTGCCTCCGCTGCTTCTTCGCCGTCCCCATCTTTTGGGGTGTCCACCATGTATATGTCGTATGACGAGGTGGTCTTCCAAAGTGCCTCGTAGGCGCTGGTTCTTGATCGCCTCCGCATCGCCGCCCATACCGCCGATCTCTTCGAGTCGTAGTCTAGCATGTCGGTTAGATCGCCGACAGTGGCTACAAAGTGGGTGGTGGGTGAGCTTTGAATTTCTTCGTCGTCCGCATCTCAACCATCCCGACCGCAGTCCGCCAGGTTCTCCTAATAAGAGATGCTTTAGCGAATTTAATATGTCGCCAAAGGGTGAGTGCCGGAAGATGTCCGCGCGGTGAACTCCATGATCGGCGCCCAATCGGATTCGATTAGCGGGGCGCTGGAGGTTCGAGTCCGCAAGGAGTCCGCGCCGGAGTCACGAGCTTTATAAGGGACAAGGTTAGTATTCGGCTCCATCGCCATAGAAGTTGCAGCTCCCGAGGCAGTGTCCAGCCACCTGTCCTCGATCTGCGCGGTCTGCTCCGAACTATGGGTCAGAGCGGACTCGTGTCGCGCCTCGTGGCACTTGTCCGCGGCAGAGCTAAATCATGCCCATCGTGACAGCGTGGCATGCTCGGCTGTGTCTCGAATCCGTCGAAGATCAAGTCTCCGCGGACGTCGGTCGTGAAGTTTAGGCTTCCAAACCTGACTCGATGGCGGGCGAAGCTTCGATCTGCTCCGATGGCTGCGAATTGGCCCGCAGCAAAGCCGCCAATACGAAGATCTGTCCGGGAGAAAAGTCTCACCACGACGGCGTTGTTGTTGATTGAAGAAGCCTTCAAGCCTATCGGTGACGACACGAGGAACTCTCAATGAAAGCACCAATGTCGGTGTCAAAACCGGCGGATCTCGGTAGGGGGTCCCGAATGTGCGCCTAGGTGGATGGTAACAGGATACAAGGGACACGATGTTTTTACCCAGGTTCGGGCCCTCTCGATGGAGGTAAAACCCTACTCCTGCTTGATTGATATTGATGATATGGGTAGTACAAGAGTGGATCTACCACGAGATCAAGGAGGCTAAACCCTAGAAGCTAGCCTATGGTATGATTGTTGTAATGGTTGTGTGTCCTACGGACTAAAACCTTCCGGTTTATATAGACACCGGAGAGGGCTAGGGTTACACAGAGTCGGTTACAATGGTAGGAGATCTACATATCCGTATCGCCAAGCTTGCCTTCCACGCCAAGGAAAGTCCCATCCGGACACGGGACGAAGTCTTCAATCTTGTATCTTCATTGTCTTGGAGTCCGGCTGACGATGATAGTCCGGCTGTACGGACACCCCCTAGTCCAGGACTCCCTCACAAACCAATCACGATCATCAATTAACCCATAGGACAAAATGGATCTACTCAAACATCATAAGATAGCCATACATCATTGGGAAATAATATATAGCGTTAAGCAGCATGTTTAAGTAGAGATTACAGCGGGTAAGAGAGGGGTTACACCGCTGCATAGAGGGGGGAAGAGTTGGTGATGAATTCGGTGAAGTTGTTGATGAAGATCGAGATGATGATGATGGCCCCCAGTGGCACTCTGGTGCCACCGGAAGCAAGGGGGAGAGAGCCCCCCCTTCTTCTTCTTCTTCCTTGACCTTCTCCCTAGATGGGAGAAGGGTTTCCCCTCTGGCCCTTGGCTCCCATGGCGTGGGAGGTGTTGGGGATATTACCACTAGGTGTAAACCGGCCAGCCTGGGCCGAGTTAACTCCGTAGTGGTATAAGCAGAGAAAGGCCCAAGGCCTGTAGTCGGTTTAGAACTTGTAGCCGTAAACCGGCCTGATGTATAACTTGTATTGTAAGTTAGGAATAGAGAGATACCAACCGGGATACGAGTATGAACCGGTTGGGACTCTATGAACCGACGGGCGTCACCCGTGTATATAAGGGGACGACCCGGCGACGGTTCAAGGACAGACAACGACAACTCGAGCCTAGGCGAAGCTTGTTTTGCTCCCTAGCCATCGAGACCACATCAATTCCATCACAACTAGACGTAGGTTTTTACCTTCATCGAAGGGGCCGAACTAGTATAAACCCTTGTGTCTCTGCTTCCGCTTTAACCCCTTCAAGTAAACCCGTAGCGATGGCTCCACGACTAAGTCCTTTCCCTAGGACATCAGCCGTGACAAATCCATGACAGTTGGCGCCCACCGTGGCGCCCACCGTGGGGCTATCGCACGATGGTTTGACGATCTTGGAGGGCAAGCTCAAAGGACTCGAAGGCTACGTTGTGGGCCGGATGACCAAAAGTCGTCGCGGCCGGATCTACATCGACGACGCCGGATGGGGTCCCGAGGCCGATTCAATTGAGTACGGATACCGGGTCCCCTTCGGTGGCATACATGTTTTCATCCGCAAGATCGGGGAGCCTAAGCCTGAGCCGGACATCTGCACCGACCTCGTCGAGACGGCTCAGCGTGCGCGACCTGCCCAGGTTAAACCGGCCATGAAGCATGTCTTCGTTGGAGTCATCCACGGAGGAGAACACGACGCCGGTTCAGAGCACGGTAGTGAGACCGTCGTTTATTCCGGCGACGAATCTTCAACAGGAGAGACTGAGTCATTGTACCAGCTGCAGGACGATATGATCAGGGGCTGTTTCGATGGCGACAGTATTTCGGACCCCCCAAGCCAGATCAACCGGGTTGGAATATTCATGGCCGGTACGCAGGCAGCGAACCACTCTTCAACCGCAGCAGCGATGTTTTCCGGATCAGCAGCGGCAGTGGCAGCAGGGGCAGGAGGCCCGGTGTGCCCGCCGGTTCAAGTTCTATCAGATCTGTTTGATGCACTAGCTGCGCTTATGGCGGAGGACAACCCGGCGGATCAGGAGGCTCATAATGCAGAAATTGCGAAGGTGAAAGAGCAGATCACGCAAGCCAAAGCGGATCTAGCGGCAGAGAAGGAGCGGATGGCTGCAGAGCGGGCCGCTCTGGACGCCCAGGCTTACAAACTCATGCTTGACCAGAGTGCATCGTAGGAGGTGTTGAAGCGGAAGTATAGATCACGCCTACCATTAGGGTTTGATCCCAGAAATCTCTTTCAGACCCCAGGAGCTGGACCTAGTAATCCGCCCCAGCACCGGGAGGCAAACCGGATTGAGGCACCAGGACCAGGAGCGACGGTCCAACCGCGCCTGATGAAGCCTCCTCAACAGAACATGGTGGTTCCTCCACTGGTTCAGACACCCCCAGGTCATTATTCTAATCCTATGGACAACCTTGTTGCAGCCGCCGCACGATTGGAGGCTATCCCGGTCGAAGGAGATTCCCCCACAAGCAGCTTGAGACGCGCCGGTTAAGGAGCTCCGACTGCACCGATTCAACAAGAGGCGATTCATATAGCCGTGATCGGATTCATTCTACGCCTGTCCCAAGCTAGAGCTACGAGAGGCGGTGGATGAACCGCCATATCAGCAACGCGGACCGTGAAGCGCCCGCGGCAATAACTCGACGGGTGGTATTCGTGATGCTCGGAGGTGGTGGATCGGGCCCGCACGCAAGGAGGCCGAGTTAACAGACAGATGACGCTGGTCAACATACACCGGTTCGCCTACCACCTTCACCGACCAGAGCCGCATCCGCTTTAGGGTGCCTGCTTGATCCCCGCTTTCGCAATGTGCGCCGCCTAAAGACTTTAAGGGTCCACGAAGGTGCCGAATTACACCGCCGATCTGTCCCTCAAGCGTGGGTTGAAAGTTATGAGATGGCCATGGAGATGCTAGATGTCGATGAGATCACAGTGTGCAAAGTACTTCACCATGATGCTTGAAGGCACGGCTCAGACTTGGTTGAAGAGCTTACCGCCCAACTCTATCAGCTCATGGGCCCGATTCACGGGCCGGTTTACTCGAATTTCAAGGATACGTAAACAGCCCAAGTCCATAGTAGACCGGGCGGCTTGTGTCCGGAGGAAGGGGAGTCAACGACCCGTTGGTACGCCGTGTTTCGAGATTTTGCACTCCTCGACAGATCAACGCCGACTCGCAATCTTAACATTAGAAGGCAATCACCGATTTGAGCCTTTAAAATTGAAATTGGGGCGCATGAAGCGGTTCTCAGAATGACATGGGAACCCTCATGGCGCTGGTGAAGTATGCTGATTCGACAGCACCAAGGATCCCGAGGCTGATGATGATGAAGCGAGGAAGGGAAAAAGAACGGCAACTCCAAGGGCAACAAGACAAACCGGGCGGGTCATGGAAACGGACGCAAGCGCAAAGCGGATGGCAACATGGATTTCGTGGCCAATACTAATGCACAGGACAGGTGGCAGCGGCACAGAGGCAAGGCGAATCGGGGTCCAAATGCTAATGCAAGCCGTTTGAATTACTTGTTGAATCAACCTTGCCCCAAGCACGGACGGCGAGTCGCCAGCTAACCATCTCTGGAAAGATTGTTATATTATGCAGGAGTTCAAGAATTCTAATGCATTCCGGTATGACCAGGGGTCAGGTGGCAGTTCAGGATCCGATTTTCACGGGCCGGGTCACGATGGAGCTTCCGGTTCAGGTCTTAATCAGGCGATCTACAATCATGAATAATCGAACGGCCAAGAACAAAGCAGAACAAAGCAATGGGTTATCAGAGCCAACCAAAGCAGTTGAGCAATGGGCAGTATCATGTTTTCACAACTAGCTTGGATAAGCGCGATCGAAAGCTTCACAAGCGAGCAGTGAATTCTGTTGAACCGGCCTTGCCACGTTATTTACGCTGGTCGGAGCGGCCTATCGTGTGGAGCAGAGAGGACCATCCCCCCCGGGTTGATAATTCGGGCCAGCTAGCGTTAGTGGTAGACCCTCAGGTGGGGGGTTATAAGTTCACTAATGTGCTTATGGATGGAGGAAGTAGTATTAATATACTATACTATGAAACTTTCCGTCGCATGGGTTTAACAGACAAGGATCTCAGACCGTCCAATACAGTGTTCCACGGTGTAGTACCAGGAAAATCTGCATATCCTGTCGGTAAGATAGCCCTGGATGTGGCTTTTGGAGACGAGCATGATTCCCGGTCTGAAAAACTAACCTTTGAGGTAGTAAAGATCCGGAGTCCATATCACGCCTTGTTTGGGCGGCCGGCTTATGCTAAGTTCATGGCACGACCTTGTTATATCTACTTGCAGCTCAAAATGCCGGGTTACAAAGGAACAATAACGGTGCATGGAAGCCGCCGGGTCGCTTTGGAATGTGAGGAAGGTGATGCAGCTTATGCAGAGACGGTCTGTGCCACGGAGGAGTTGAAGTTTTATAA
Source organism: Aegilops speltoides (assembly GCA_021437245.1). Taxonomy (NCBI): domain Eukaryota; kingdom Viridiplantae; phylum Streptophyta; class Magnoliopsida; order Poales; family Poaceae; genus Aegilops; species Aegilops speltoides. The sequence continues at coordinate 490,919,693 of CM038147.1, read as the reverse complement.
GGACAATGTTGATCCGGCAGATATGACCCCTTTAAAGAAACCTACTACGGAGCATGAATCGGATCTGAAGTTCAAATCGGCAGCTGAGACTAAACTTGTTGACTTCGTGCCAGGCGATTCGTCCAAGCAGTTCACTGTCAGTGCTAACCTGGATCCCAAATAGGAAAGCGCTACCATCGAAGTTCATCCGTGAGAATCGGGACATCTTTGCATGGAAGCCATCCGACATGCCGTGTACCAAGGAACTCACGAGCACACACTTAATGTGGATCCTAAGTATAAACCGTGAAACAGTTCCTCCGCCGGTTTAACGAAGAAAGGCGCAGCCATTGAGAGGAAGTAGCCAGGCTTTTGGCAGCTGGCTTTATCATTGAAGTGTTTCATCCGAGTGTTTGCTAATCCGGTGCTGGTCCTTAAGAAAATGGCACTTGGCGATGTGTGTGGATTACAGATCTTAACAAGGCCTGTCCAATGGATCCTTTTGCCCTCCCCGCATTGATCGATTATTGATGCCACGGCAGGATGTGAGCGCTTAAGTTTTTGGATGCGTACTCGGATATCATCGATCAAAATGGCGGTTAAGGACCAGGAGAAAACAGCGCTTATAACTCCCTTTGGAGCCTTCGCTATGTATCTATGCCTTTTGGGCTCAAGAGCGCCTGTGCTACTTATCGGCGATGTGTACAGAATTGCTCGTGCATACACAGATCGGCCGCAATGTGCATGCTTATGTGGACGATATTGTAGTAAAATCAAGACAAAAGGAGACACTGGTGGACGATTTGAAGGAAACCTTTGACAACTTGCGCATTTACAAGATGATGCTTAATCCGGCCAAGTGCGTCTTTGGTGTTCCGGCAGGCAATTTATTGGGGTTCCTGCTATCTAACAGAGGAATCGAGGCTAATCCGGAGAAAATTAAAGCTATTGCTTCCTTGGCTAAACCGAAGTGTATCAATGATGTTCAGCGTTTATGGGCGAATCGCTGCATACTGAGCCGGTTTATCAGCCGCCTCGGAGAAAAGGCCATCCCCTTATACCAGATGCTGAGGAAAACAGATAGTTTCGTCTGGAGTCCGGCTGCTGATGAAGCATTTGAGGACTTAAAGCGGCAGTAGGCCAATCCGCCTATTCTTGCGGCTCCGGTTGACAAGGAGCCGCTGTTGTTATATGTGGCAGCGAATGCTCGAGCAGTAAGCGTGGCTATTGTGGTGGAGCGCAAGGAGGCAGGCAAGGAATATCCGGTTCAGCGGCCGGTTTATTATATCAATGAGGTACTTATTGAGTCCAAGCAAAGGTATCCGCATTGGCAGAAGTTAGTCTATGGTGTTTTCATGGCCAGTCGGAAATTGAAGCAGTATTTCCAAGGGCACCCTATCACAGTGGTCAGTTCAGCTCCTTTGGGTGATATCATACAGAACCGGGAGGCGACTGGCCGGATTGCCAAATGGGCCATAGAGCTTGGGCCGCATGGACTGAAGTATATACCACGGACAGCGGTGAAGTCTCAAGCACTTGTTGATTTCATTAATGATTGGACGGAGTTACAAGCACCAGAGGAGAAGCCGGATCACACATATTGGACTATTCATTTCGATGGATCCAGGCAGTTGGAAGGCTCGGGATCTGGAGTCGTGTTAACTTCCCCACGAGGTGATAAGTTTTGTTATGTTCTCCGTTTAATGTTCCCTTCTACTAATAATGCAGCTGAGTATGAAGCCTTGCTCCATGGTCTCCGGATGGCTAAAGAGATGAACTTAAGCCGGGTTAAGTGCTTTGGTGACTTCGGACCGTGGCTCGGCAAGTATCCGCACTTGGGATTCCAAGGACCCGCTTATGGCCGCATATCGTCGAGAAGTGGATAATATTGCGGGTTGCTTCAAGGGTTATCAAGTGGATCATGTGGATCGCCGGAAGAACGAAGCGGCGGACGCTTTAAGCCGGTTGGGGTCTCAGCGTAAACCGGTCCCGCCTAATGTCTTTTTGGACGTCTTGCACAACCCGTCAGTCCAGCTCCCTGGTGAAGCGGATTTGGCTATTCCCGATCGGAGGCCCAATTGGTGGCGGCACTACATGCTATTCCGGATTGGACGGTTCCTTTTCTTGCGCACATGACTCGAGGGGAATTGCCAGAAGATGAGATTCTGGCCAGACAGATAATCCGGCGTTCCAAGTCTATGACGATTCTTAATGATGAGCTGCATCATTGCAGTGTATCAGGGGCATTTCAACGGTGTGTTTCTTCTGAGGAAGGATGCGAAATCTTAAGAGAAATCCATGAAGGGGACTGTGGACATCACGCCGGTTCAAAGTCTCTGGTGGCAAAGGCGTTTCGTCACGGATTCTACTGGTTGACAGCACACGCTGATGCGGAGGATTTGGTTAAAAGGTGTGATGGATGTCAGAAATTTTCCAGGCGTGCTCATGTACCGACACAAGAGCTGAGGATGATCCCAATAACGTGGCCGTTTGCAACTTGGGGGCTGGATATGGTTGGACCCTTTAAACGATCCAAGGATAAGAAGACCCACCTTCCGTGGCGAGACAAATTTACCAAGTGGGTTGAAGCGAGCTCGTTAGCAAGTGTGATGCAGCAACAGCGGTGCAGTTCATCAAAAAGGTGATCTTCCGGTTTGGCTTTCCACACAGTATCATTACTGATAATGGTACTAATTTATCCAAGGGTGCTATGAAAGAGTTCTGTGAACGTGAGCACATCCGACTTGACGTGTCATCAGTGGCTCACCCTCAGTCCAACGGACAGGCAGAGCGAGCTAATCAAGAGATCTTGCGAGGCATCAAACCCCGGCTTATGGTTCCGTTGCAGAGGACACCGGGATGCTAGGTTGAAGAGCTACCATCTGTGCTCTGGAGTATCAATACTACGCCAAACCGGTCCACTGGATACACACCGCTCTTTATGGTCTATGGAGCAGAGGCGCTTCTCCCGGCGATATCCGCACGACTCGCCTCGTAGCGGCTTATGTTGAAGCGCATAACGAGACGGCACGGCAAGACGCTTTGGACCTGTTGGATGAGGAGCGTGATATGGCGGCTGCCGCTCGGTGATTTACCAAAGAAGATCTTCGGCGTTATCACGATCGCGGGTTAAAACTAGAACCTTTCAAGAAGGAGATTTGGTGCTTCGCTCATCCAAGACCGCATGATATGCACAAGTTATCCCCGCTTTGGGAAGGACCTTTTGTGGTCGCAAGAATCTACACAACGGATCATACTATCCGATTGATATTCGAGAGCATCAAGACTCACGCACATCGAGGAGGAGACCAACAGCCGTGGAACATAGCTCATCTTCGCCTTACTACACTTGAGCCATCGGCTCTATTTATGTACATATCATGACAATGTATATATTATCTTCGATATAATAAAACCGAGCCTCGCTAAAGCGGGTCTCTGCTTTTCTCATCATGCATGGTTACATGGAGTGATTCTGCTTTTAAAGCGGCCTCCGGTTTACCCCTTGACATTTGTTTTTATCACTTGGGGGCTTGGTCGTGTCCGAACCAATGCAACACCTCTTGATAGGCGAAAAGCCACCAGATCATTTGGGGACACGGTCAAGTCTGAACCGTCACGCCTCTTGGTCGGCCTACAGGGCCGAGTCATTTGGGGCTTGGTCGAACCCAACCAATGTCATGCCACTTGGCGGCGACGCCACGAGTCTTTTGGGGGCCTGGCTGACTGGCACCATCGCTACGCCTTCGGGGAGCTTGGTTGCGTCTGACCATGGTAATGCCATCTGACCAGCTCAGTAAAGCTTTTCTTTTGCAAAAAGTTGTTGCCTTTGTTGCCATCTTTTCTCATAATTGGTATTCGCTTTTTTGTTGCGTTTTTTAAACCGACAACGTTTTTATCCGGTTCAACTGTCAATTACAAATCGACCGAACACGGTTAAATCTTCCTCTGGAGTTTATTTACCCAGTTTACCTTTTTTGTTATCATCATTGAGTAACAAGGGGGCTTGTGCTGATTCAGCACGGGTTATATGGGAGTTGTTTTCTCCCCGCTTTACCGACGGTCATGGTTTTTAAGGCCTCCGCTTTCAGCTTGGCTACGCCGGCTTCATGCCTAGATATGGCAGGTATTTGTATCACATATTTGTTGCATTTCTGATACATATATTCAATATCATAAACCGGCTGGCGGTATCACCGCCACCGAAGTTCAAATTTTTCTGGTTGCAGGAAGTACGAATCAAACAAAAGTTTCACTACTTATGCACGAAGGCATATTCAAAACGGAAGTATTAACTAAAGTTATTACAAGGCAACACGGTGCCCAAGTAAGATCATTGTTCTTTGGGCAACCGCCAACGACAGAAATTTGAACCGGACTCTGGTTCAAGCCTGCTCTTCATCTTCCGCCGCCTCCGCTTCCTCTCTCTACCCATTGGCTGGAAATCAACAGTGGTCTAGTCGATGCCCATTAACGCTTGAAAAATAGCCTCTTCATGGATCAGGGAATACGGTTCAATATCAGGGGCGTAGGTATGCTTACGGATTGGAGGGATCAGATTTTCCGCTTCAAAAGTTGGAGCTGGCACTCGCTTGTTCTGGTCATTGTATTGTGCTTGATATTGCTCCAAATCGGCTTCTTCGGCCAGCTGACAAGCCAGAGGGCGTACTGCACGGTTTATAGCCCGTAAATCCTCTTCATTGAAATCAGAACCATCTTCCTTCACACCGATAGCCTTGAGCTGCTTCCACAGGGTCAAAGTCTGGTACCCATGCCTTGGCTCGGATCAAGGCGTTAATAGCTCCGGTTCGAGCAGCAGATTTTTTTCACCTCTTCAATCCGGGCAGGAAGCATGGACAACTGGTTCAGAGTATCTTGAATCAAGGAAGGTGCCGGGTTGTTATGCGAGGCTGTGGTGATGATACGTGGGCTCCGGTATATAACTGTTCTACTAAGGTATAGACAGCCTTCAGCTTCTTCCGCACATCGTTTCCTAAGTGCCCAATGCGTGTGCCTAGAACAGTAAAAAGTTAGTCTCAAACCAGAGTGATGATACAGCAGGTTCAACACATCACAACTGTTCAAAGGAAGCTTACCAAAGATTGCCGCAGTCATAGAATGTACTTGCCGCTTTACGGCCGTCCGATCATCTACCACCGTTTAAGGGCAGCTTCAGATTTTACGCTCGCTTGATTAAATTAGCCTTCTCAAAGGCCCACCACCTGTTCTTTCTTGAAGCCTTCTTTCAACTGTTCAGTGGCGTTCAAAGCACTGGTTAATTCTCTCTTGGCCTTCTCTGTTTCGGCCTGCTGGGTTTTCAACGCCTCTTGTAAATCGGCAATCCGTCCTCCTTGATTTTCACCTCAGCCTGTGTATCGATAGTATGTTCAGCAAGCAATTCAAGAAGATCACAAGTCTCAACCACACAACAAAGTTATATGCTTGACACTTGGGGGCTAATGTACCTTTGATTTTTATATATCTGCTAGATGACAAAGTTCCAAGCTCAATACAAGTATTCAACTTGGCACTTGGGGGCTAATGGCTATTTGATTTACGTATGTTTCCAAAGGCAGTTTTTTATTGAAGCCCCGGGTTAAGTATGCAAAGTTAAACCGGCCCTTGGGGGTTATGCAGGTGGATTTCAAAGTTGTGAAAGGATATATTCAAGTCCCGGTTTGATCAAGATTACAAATCGGCCCTTGGGGGCTAGACGGACTAATATAATGGCAGTAAGTAAAGGAGTGAGTTACCTCAAACTTGTCTCTCATTAACTTGACCAGGCCAGCTTCATAGTCACGGCTAGTATAAAGCCGGTTTAAATAGCCAGAATGAAGGTCTTGGGCGCCGAGCAGCATATGTCTCCGCTCAACATCCCATTTTCCTTTATTCAAAGCGGAAAAATCTTCTTTTACAGTGTGCCTGGTTAAAGTTGCAGGATTTCCCGGTTCAGAATGGCCCATACCAGTAATTACAACGTCATCATCTCTGGACTCGACGGATTGTGTGGGCACGGCCGTCTTGTCAGCAGGACTGTGGGATTTGTCAAACCGGACGGTGCTGGCAGGTGGATCGGCAGAGGTTGAAGTGTTGACAGGCCTTTCTTTGGGAATAACAGCATCTTGTATCGGAGGGTCATTGGGAATGTCTTCAGAGGCAAAATTTTCAAGATCTGGTGCTCTCTCATGATCTAAGGCAGCATCTTCTTCAGCAGTTTTATCCAAACGGGCCTTCTTGCTGGGTTTCGGTTTGGTTCTAAGAGACAAAGAGTCAGGAAAAAACGTAACCATTACACAATATATTAGAAGCATATGGTCGGTTTGGCTTACCCGGCGGCTATCTTCAATGGTGGTAACTGAGTGGCTGATGATTCACCAGAGGATGAATGGGAAGTGACCTGATAATCGGAGTCGGGCAGATTAAGAGGTTGACGGAAGAAACCCGCTTTAGAATTTAAAGCAATAAAAAGGTCGGAGACCTCGGAGTGGCGCTTTCGAACCGGGCTGTTTGGTAAACCGGCAGAGGTAACTACCTGACCACTGTGCCGGGTTGTGCGGCGAGCTTCATGTTGCTGCGTCTTCATAAGAAATTTGGGATCCAAATAAGCAAGAGAGTGAGAAAAATTAACTTTCCGGTTTGCCTGGCGAAATTTTGGCAAAGGCAAATCTGCTGAATCAGAAGAGAGAATAGTTACCTCAGCGAATCCTGCATTGCTGGCCTCAGCGTCGTCCTGACAAGCATCATCATCAATAAGGCGTGTGAAAAGCAAGCCAAGAGAATCAAGTTCTACCTCAAGATCCGGATTACCCACATCATCGTCAATGGCTGGGTCAGATGAAGCAGTGGTCCTTCTCTTATGGGCTGATTTCTTGACAACTTTGGTTTTGGGCCGGGTTGGCCGCCCAGCTTTCTCCGCTTTATCTTGTGAAAGTTTCTTGCTCCAAAACGGATTATCACCCTGGATCAGAAATAATTAAATGTTAGATACATGAAGCAATAACAGATTTAATGATGGAATAACTAGAAACTTACCGCAGGCGGTTTGTTGGTGGTGCAGTAAGGAGCTAGACCGGTTTGAGCACAGAGGTGCTCCGGTTCATTCAGCATCCTTTTTACCGAGTCCGTAACTTCATCATCAGAGAGTTGAAGCTTGGTGTGTCGGAGCGGGTCGTCGACACTATCAGTGTACTGACACATCAAACCGGAGCGCCGGCTCAGAGGCAGTATGCCCCATGATAACCAGCAGCGTGCAAGATCTATTCCCGTCAAACCGTTAGCCATAAAGGCTCGGAGCTTGGACAGTTGCGGGGCGTATTTGCTTCTATCTTTGGCGCTCAATCTTTGCGGAAACGGATGGGTGTTGCTTAGCCGCTCTGGCGAAAAGCCGTAAGGGATTTTCATCTTCGTGAGAAGTATCTTTGTAATAAAACCAAGTCGCATTCCACTCCTTGGGGTGAGTATGGAGTTTGACGGGGATAGGTGATCTCCTTCCTCTTTTGAATAGCCATGCCACCCATTCAAGATTGGGGCTGCCGGTGAATTCAAGGCTGATAGTTTAGATGGAAGAGGTCTCTAAACAGTTCAATGTAAGGTTCCTCTTGAAGATATACTTCAGATAGTACTTGAAAGTGGCATAAATTGGTGACGGAGTTGGGGCCAATGTCCTGGGACGGAGCTGAAAATTGGCTAACACGCCCCGGTAAAATTTTGAACCGGCGGTTTGAAGCCCCGGCCGTGATCTGCGAAGACCACAACTTCTCCTTCCCGGGAGTGGGAGGACATTCTCTCTGTGGACCTCCAAAGGATCTGATCCTTGTCATCTAAAGCGCCAATCGAGACTAGATCATTCAGCTGTGACTCGGTGATGCGAGAAGGAACCCAGTTGCATTCATACACTTGTTTGGCCATGATAAGATCTACAAAAAATAATTGATCTGGTTCAAGAGCAGGCTTGATACAAGGTGTTGATCTAAGTTATGATGAAACCGGAGGAAGTGTCTATAAACCGGTTTCTTGTGATATGATATCAGGTGGGTTATGGCGGTTCAACAAGGGGACTAATGGTGTATATGCGCCGGTTTAGCAGCCTTTTCCTATGGTGAGTTAAACCGCCTAATCTAGGCTTTGGAAGCAATTGAAGCTATGGATAGTTAGTATTGCAGAAACAAGTTTCACAAGATCCTATTATAGCTGCGGATCAAACGCAGGTTTACAGAAAACAGAAAATATTTCACGGAAGTAAGGCAGAAACGGAAGTGGACTATGAAGCAGATATGTATGCAGAAGATCCATGGACTTAAGATGAGAAAATACAGCGGATGCGCAGGAATCGCTATTAATACAGTACAGATTCACGGTGTTGTTCAAAGTTAAAAGGACAGACAGGACGCGAAGAACACAAGATGAAGCCGAACCCTAAAAACAGATCTAAGTCGAGAAGGGAAGAAGCTACCGAACGGAGAAGACGCGAAAGAGGCCGCAATGTTCGCACGCTCAGTCGATGCGTGCCCAGACGAGGCGTAAGTCGACGACGGTGGCGGAGCTCCAAGGACAGCGGCGCGAGGAAGACGAAGAAGAGGAGACGAAGGGAAGAAAGAAATGACCCTTCGGTCCTATTTATAAGGCAGCCAAGCTAGGTCAAGCGCGTGGATCCAGGAACTGCTATTAAAAGAGGGCGTTATAAACGATAAAATTTCAGGATGACGTCATGCCGGTTTACAGTGACCAGAAGTGATGACGACATGGCGGTTTACCAGTCAATAGAAGATGTCCAAGATACAAGCTTTGTGAAGGATTGACATGAATCAGTTCAAATCAATCTGGGGCCTAATGTTGGGGATATTACCACTAGGTGTAAACCGGCCAGCCTGGGCCGAGTTAACTCCATAGTGGTATAAGCAGAGAAAGGCCCAAGGCCTGTAGTCGGTTTAGAACTTGTAGCCGTAAACCGGCCTGATGTATAACTTGTATTGTAAGTTAGGAATAGAGAGATACCAACCGGGATACGAGTATGAACCGGTTGGGACTCTATGAACCGACGGGCGTCACCCGTGTATATAAGGGGACGACCCGGCGACGGTTCAAGGACAGACAACGACAACTCGAGCCTAGGCGAAGCTTGTTTTGCTCCCTAGCCATCGAGACCACATCAATTCCATCACAACTAGACGTAGGCTTTTACCTTCATCGAAGGGGCCGAACTAGTATAAACCCTTGTGTCTTTGCGTCCGCTTTAACCCCTTCAAGTAAACCCGTAGCGATGGCTCCACGACTAAGTCCTTTCCCTAGGACATCTGCCGTGACAAATCCACGACAGGAGGGGCGAGAGCCCCTCCGAGATTGGATCTGTCTCTCTCTGTTTCTGCATTCCCCGTTTCTTTTATATCCGGAGATCCGTAACTCCGATTAGGTTGAAACCTTCGCCTAGATTTTTCTCCGAAAATTAGCTTTCTTGCGGCAAAAGTAGAGCATCAACCGCCTTACGGGGTGCCCAGGAGGGTCAGGGGTGCGCCCCCTGCCTCGTGGCCCCCTCGGGTACCATCTCGTGTTGATTCTTCTTCCCAAAAATCATAAATATTCCAAAAATGATCTTTGTCCTTTTTTATCCCGTTTGGACTCCGTTTGATATTAGGTTTCTGCGAAACATAAAACATGCAACAAACAGGAACTGGCACTGGGCACTGGATCAATATGTCAATCCAAAAAATAATATAAAAAGTTGCCAAAAGTATATGAAAGCTGAATAATATTGGCATGGAACAATTAAATATTATAGATACGAGGGAGACGTATCAGCATCCCCAAGCTTAATTCATGCTCGTCCTCGAGTAGGTAAATGATAAAAGAATAATTTTTGATGTGGAATGCTACCTAGCATAATCTTGATCAAATATCTAATCATGGCATGAATATTAAGACACGAGTGATTCAAAGTAGTCTATCATTTGACATAAAAACAATAATACTTAGGGCATCCCAACAAACAATCATGTCTTTCAAAATATCAATGCTTCAGAATGTTATCCCTACAAAATTATATAGTCTTGTATGCTCCCTTTTCTTAACACAAGGTACCCCTTATGCCTATCCCGGTGTCTGCCAAGCAATTATTTCATACTTTAGTATTCTCAAACTTTTTCAACTCTCACGCAATACATGAGCGTGAGCCATGGATATAGCACTATGGGTGGAATAGAATATGATGGTGGAGGTTGTGTGGAGAAGACAAAAAGGGAGAAAGTCTCACATCGATGTGGCTAATCAATGGGCTATGGAGATGCCCATCAATTGATGTCAATGCGAGGAGTAGGGATTGCCATGCAACGGATGCACTAGAGCTATAAGTGTATGAAAGCTCAAACTGAAAACTAAGTGGGTGTGCATCCAACTTGCTTGCTCATGAAGACCTAGGGCATTTGAGGAAGCCCATCGTTGGAATATACAAGCCAAGTTCTATAATGAAAAACGAGAAGGCTAAGTACCCGCCGACTGGTGGTTAGCGACAGGCACACACGCTTCCGTCATCCTCGGTTGTTGGCTCATTTTTTTTTCAAAAAAGTAGCGGCAATAGGAATCGAACCCCGCATCTACAGACTCGCTACAGACTTTGACTATATCCGGTGACCATGTCAGCCAGCCGCATGTTTATGTTTGGAGGTGTGCTAATTTTGTAGATACTTGATTACCGCGAGTAGGCCACTGCTATAGTGCAGATCTGGCAAACATAATTTATCATTTTTTCCCTCTCCAGATCCTTTTGTTTGCCAGATCCGATTTTCTTGCTCTCCTCCCGATCCATTTTTTCCCTCTCAAGATCTTTTTTCGTTCGAGGATTTTTCACGCAAAAATTGGTGTGAACAAGAGAGGATTTGATCCTTGCACCACTAGTGAGCCAACTCAACTAGCCTACCACCTGACCTACAATCCCTTTCTTGAACAAAGAAAGTAAATGGGCTATTTAACATGTCTCATCTACTACGTATGCATAAAAATGAGTTAATTTAGTGTTCGATTTTTTCCGCGCTTAGGTACCCCGTTCCTGCTAACTTTACCGACCGGGGGGGTGATGAAATATCCTCCGTTAACTTTCGTGTGAATAACATGGTAACTCAAATTTCATAGACCCGATAACTTATGTACCCCGGTCCTAAAAACTTTGTCGGCGAGGGTGGGGGTGGGGGAGTTGTTGAAACATACCATGGTAACTTCTGTGCAAATAACATGATAACTCAAACATGGCGGACCTGATAACTTATGTACCCCGGTCCTGATAACTTGGTCGGTGAGGGTGGGGGTGGGGCAAGTCGCTGAAACATGCCATGGTCACTTCTGTGCAAATAACATGATAACTCAAACATGACGGACCTGATAACTTATGTACCCCGGTCCTGATAACTTGGTCGGCGAGGATGGGGTGGGGCAAATCGCTGAAACATGCCACGGTAATTTCTGTGCAAACAACATGATAACTCATACATGGTAGACCTGATAACTTTGTCGGAGGGGTCGGGGTGGGGTGTCGTTTAAACGTACGACGGTAACTTCTATGCAAATAACATGATAACTCACACATCGTAAACATGATAAATTATGTATCAGTCCTGGTAACTTTGTCGGAGGGGCCGGAGTGGGGGAGTCGTTGAAACATACCACGATAACTTCTATGCAAATAATATGATAACTCACACATCATAGACCTTAAATTACGTACCCAGTCCTGGTAACTTTGTCGGTGGGGTTGGGGTTGGGGGGGAGTCATTGAAACATACCACGGTAACTTCTATGAAAATAACATGATAAGTCACACATCGTAGAAATGATAAATTATGTACACAATCCTGATAACTTTATCAGCGGGTTAGGGTGGGAGGAGTTGAATCATACCACGATAACTCTTATGCAAATAATATGATAACTCACACATCGCGGACTTAATAATTTATGTACCCGACCCTGGTAAATGTGGCGACTGTGGCGGGGGGGGGGCAACTCCGGTAATTTATATGTAAATAGCTTCTTAATAGACACATACTAAGCTGATAACTCACATACAAATGCCATTACAATTTTTGACCTGAATTTTTTTTTGTTGAAAAATATACAGCCGGTAATGTCGTGGTTCTAAGTCTGACAGTAGAAGTAGGGTAGGTTAAGGAGAGGCGATGTCCTAGCTATGGAGCAGTTGTGGAGACAAAGGATGTACGAGTTCAGGCCCTTCTCTGAGGAAGTAACAGCCCTACGTCTCGGAGCCCTGAGGCGGTCGAGTGGATTATGAGTATGAGTATTACAAGAATCTGAACCCTTCTATCTCGTGGAGGGGGGTGGCTTATATAGAGTGCGCCAGACCCCAGCCAGCCCACATAATGGAGGGATTAAAGTACATTAAGCCGGGGTTATCGATAACGCCTCATAAGGCGCTTTTAACTAACATTAAGTCTATTCAATAGCAAACCGCTATGCCATGGAGTATCTTGACCTTCGGTGGTCGAGTGAGTCTTCATGGTCGAAAGTGAGTCTTCCATGGTCGAGTCCTTCCAGTCTAGTCGAGTGGATTCCTCTTTGGTCGACTGGAAGATGATCTCTTCTACGAGTACCCTTGGGTAGGACGTTTAGGTCAGGCCTATGACCCTACCCTAGGTACATGAATCCATCATTAGCCCCCGACTGGATTGAGGCTTGAGTGAAGGAGGAGTTGACGTTGCTTCCGACTGCCTTTTGCATTCTGGCTATGTGTTGTCTTGGATCAAGATCTTCTCTGTTGGTAACAAGAAACTTTCCTTCAGTCGACTTGATCCATTCTTGTTTTTTAGTCGAGTGACTTCTTTTGCTATTCCCGAACAACGGATCGCAGGAGATCTCGCACTTGACAGACTGATTTGTCGTTCGCGGATCTCGCGATACGAAATTTGGGGAAGCGCTAAACGGAACGGATCAAGGGCGCCGGATGGGACGTAATAGGGCGCCGATTTCGCGCCGCTTTTTCCGCCACGTATCATGCAAAGGCGGCTGCTCGATATGATTGATTGCTTGGGTCCACCTGTCATCCACTCGGAAGGGGATGCTATAAATGTAATTCCCAGAGGCTCATGCACAGTACCTTGTTCTTCCTCCTTAGTTCTCTCCGTCTCCGCTCTCCGCCCCCGCTGCTGCTCCCTCGCCATCTCTCCCCTTGCGCATTCCGCCGGCGGCCATGGGCAAAGAGAAGACGACGATGTTGGAGCGCGCGAAGAAGGCGTCGGTGGCGGAGAAGGCGTCGGCGGCCGAGAAGGCGAAGGGGAGATCCACCGGTCGCGGTGGTTCTTCGTCGAGATCCAAACTGCCGAAAGGCTGGGTCCAGGGAGACTGGATCCAGTCGACGATCAGGGAGAAGGATCTCCTTGATATGGCCGACGACGGATTGATTCCCCACGGCGCCGCGAGACTTCCTGGCCGAGAGTGGCAGCCTCAACCAGAAGAGGGTGAGTGCGTGCTTTTGGCCACCCATGTCGACCGCGGTTTTTCGTTGCCACCGAGTGTCTTCTTTCGAGGTTTTCTGAATTTCTTCGGAGCCCAGCTCCACCATTTTACTCCAAACTCCATCGCATACCTTGCCGCGTTTGTGTCTATGTGCGAAAACTTCCTGGGTTGTCGACCGCACTGGGTTTGTTCAAGTACATCTTCACATGTCGCCTCAGACCGTGAAGAAGGCAAGCCCCGTGACGAGAAGACCCAAGTAGTCCAGATGTGTGGTGGTTTAGGGGTCCAGTTGAGGAACAAAAGCACCTTCCCAGCTATGCATTTTCCCGAGTCGGTCAGGGGCTGGCAATCGACCTGGTTCTATTGCCGGAATGAGACGACGCCGGGGCAGTCGACTGGCCTCCCTGAATTCACCATGAGTCGAGTGAATAGACCCTCCTCCCTGAAGGTTGTTCCAGAAGAGAGGGCTGAAGTGAAGATGCTGATGGACCGCGTGGTGCAGCTGGTTAGGGACGGAGTGACTGGCATGGACCTCCTGGAGGTTTTTCTTCGGAGGCGAATCCAGCCCCTTCAGTTCCGGAGTCATTGTATGTGGTTGTATTGCGGCACCGAAGACGAGACTCGCGTCCACCCGGAGGCAGTCGACGATACCGTAGTGGAAAGATGGATGGCCTCGATCACTGGGAACAAGGACAATCCCCGCGGATCCCGGAGGATTTCTCCACTTGATCACGCACAGCTGCTCGGATAAGGTACACTCGCTCTGCTTTTCCGTTGTATATCCGCCGAGTGCTTCAGAACTTGGTCGATCGAACTCGCTTTGATGCTTCCAGGCCCTCACCGAGCTATACTCAATGCCCAATGGCGCCAGATTCAATCGAGGAGGGGAAGCCGGAGGCGCGAGCCAGAAGAGTGGGTTTCAGACGCTGCGAAGACGCATTTACGACGATGATGATGACGAGGATGATGATGACGAGGATGAAGAGGAGGAGGTCGCACCACCGCGCTTGGAAAGGCGGTCGAAACTTGTGCACGACCCTTCGGTTGAACGCGGTAAGGGAGTTGCGACTGTCTCGCAGTCGACCAAACGCCCTCGGACTGCTTCTCCGGTGCCGACTGAGAAAGTGCCAAAGCAGGCGAAGGTAGTTCCGCCGAGGACAACCAAGCCTTTGCCAAAAATGAAAGTGTCCATCCCCACCATCTCAGGGTAAATATATTGCTTAAATATTCTTGTTCTATATAAATTTTGTCTCTGTTTGATACTTGAATTGGTCGACTGATTCTTTGGATTTTCAGCGCTGCGACTTCCGAAACCTCAGCTAAGGCTGACGACCATGAGATGGAGGACGCCGCCACCTCAAATCCCGGTACTATATCCTTAATTCTTGTTCTTAGTCGACTGACTCAAGATTTCTGACTTTAACTCTTTTCTGAAGCTCCAACTAATGACATCATCACTCTTCCTGACGACGATGATGAAGATGAGGAGCCATTGAGGACTAGGAGGAGCAGGAAGGCATCTACTGGCAAGGAAGCCCAAGGTGCGACGGTGCCCGAGACCGTTATGACGGAAGGAGAGGTCGGCACTCGACATACCGTATCCTTCGCGAATCCGCTGACGAGTGCTCGACCCACTTCGTCGAGTGCCGGACAACCTTCGATCTTCACCACGCACCACGCCCGGAGGACCAGGCTGATGGTTGCTAAAGAGGCGATCCGTCAAGCAGGGATCATGATGGAGCAGTGAAGATCGCCGAAGCGAGCCAAGCAGCTTACGATGCCAGCTCGCTTCTTCCTGAGCAATGTTCAGTCATCGACCACCACATTGCTCATAGGATATGCTATCAAAACTTTTCTTTCGGAATTATAGCAGTCACCCACTAGGTGTGTTGGTAAAAACTCGTGTTGGCGGGGCACGCTGAGTGTACCCGCCGGGTGTAGTCCCCAAGGCTAAGGTCGATCGCGGCAATGGTCCTAGGCTTACTAAGTAGATGTTGATCATTATCCCAATGGAACGACTAGGTTTACGAGGCCGGTGGGGCACGCTGAGTGCACCCACCGGGTGTAGTCCCGAGACCGTGGTCGATCACCGCCGCTGATTACAGCCTCGAAGAAGCTTCGGTCGATCGGTCGACTCGTTCTCTCTTTTTTTTTTACTGGTCGACTGGTCGACTATGTCTTGAATAAGACCAGTGGGGGCACGCTGAGTGCACCCACTGGGTGTAGTCCCCGAGACTACGGTCGAATGCTTGCATTCGACTATAGTCTTAGAAACGCACCATTCTTCTTTATTCACTCGGAAGTGGATTATCTCGATACTTTTGCAACTCGACCCTTCAGAGAAATCTTGTGATCTTGCGGCACGCTACAATCGAATCGGAGCGAAGCATATTCAGCTCGAGTTGGACTTGAAGCTAGTGCAAGAGAATCTGACGAAGGCGAAGGAGGAGACCAAAGGTATGTTTGGTGAGATTTCGACGACTCTTTTCTCCCTCATTTGCTTCAAGTTTGACTTTGCTGCGATTTACGACAAGGTGAAGGAGGCCCAAAGGAAGAAAGAGCTTGAGCTGTCTCGAGAAGATCAAGCTTGCCGATGACAAATCGCCTCGCCGCCAAGCTCGAACAGATAACGCCAATCAAGGCTGCTCGCCACCGCCAAAGAAGGATGTTGAGCGAATGAAGGCCGACAAGAAGAATCGATCGAGAAGGTCCTCCAAATGGCTGGAAAGAAGAACGAGCCGAAAGCTTCTTAGGCAGTCTTGCTAAGACATTGTTCCTTAAGCTCGAAGGTAACCTTCTTCACTCGACCAATTCTTCCAACTGTTATGTTTCCATTCGACTGTTTTCCTGATTCGGGGTTTTGTCCTTGCAGAGTTCTGCCGCAACTTTGAAGAAGAAACCAGCCAGCTGGAGACGAACCTTGACCCTGTCAATTCCCCGGTGAACGATGAAACTGCTATGAACATCTTCCGACTGGAGTCCCGTGTTGCTGTTGTCGTGGATTATCTCGCAAGACTGAAGGTGGCTACGTCCCGCATCGACTCGACGCTCTGGCCCAGTGAGACACTCCAAAATGACCTCGAGTCATTGATGGCTCGGCTAAACGCCGTCCCTGACCGAGTGCAAGAGTGGAAGAAGTCTTCGGCTCGGTGCGGTGCAGACGTCGCCCTGTGTCTGGCACGAGTCCATTGCAAGGAAGCCCGAGAAGATAAGCTGGCGGCTCTCCGAGTGGCCAACACCAAAAAGCACGACTTCAGGACCTTCATGGAGACTTTCATTGCTGCTGCCACGCGGATTGCCGACGGGATTGATCTTGACAAGTTCGTTGCTCCATCCAGCCCTCCACAGGAGGGGTAAACAACTTTCCTTTGACCTTAAATTTGCCTCGGTATGCCGAGTGGAGTTGTAACCGATAAAACTTTAACAGGCTTAGCGCCTGAGCACTCTCGGTTATTTTAGGAGTCGACCTAAATTTAGATTGATGTTTGGAAATGATTGCTCTCGGCTTGAATTGCTCTTTGCAAAGTTAACAAATGAGATGCCTACTGCAATGACTTATTCCTTAGGCGAGCACCGAGCTGCAGCTTAAGCCTCCGAGTGGAAGTCCGGCTTACCACTCGGTGGGATTTTAATAACTTAGGCGAGCACTGGCTGCAGCTAAGCCCCGAGTGGGAGGTTTGCTCTCCACTGGTAGGATTTCTTTTATCTTAGGCGGCTGGGCTGCAGCTAAGCCCCCGAGTGGGAGGTTTGCTCTCCACTCGGTAGGATTTCTTTTATCTTAGGCGAGCACTGGCTGCAGCTAAGCCCCGAGTGGGAGGTTTGCTCTCCAATGGTAGGATTTCTTTTATCTTAGGCGAGCACTGGGCTGCAGCTAAGCCCCCGAGTGGGAGGTTTGCTCTCCACTCGGTAGGATTTCCTTTATCTTAGGCGAGCACTGGGCTGCAGCTAAGCCCCCGAGTGGGAGGTTTGTTCTCCACCCGGTAGGATTTCTTTTATCTTAGGCGAGCACTGGGCTGCAGCTAAGCCCCCGAGTGGGAGGTTTGTTCTCCACTCGGTAGGATTTCCGTTGTATTTGTGTCGAAGCTCGGAGAAGAGGGTCGTAGTCGACCGGCACTTCGTCTTCCTTGCAATCGCGCATCATACTTATGGTGTAGTTCGGAGGAGAGGGTCGCAGTCGACCTGCACCTCGTTTTCCTTGCTAATATACTTTATACTTAGGCGAGTCCTTGGACTGCAGCTAAGCCTCCGAGTGGAAGTCTGACTTACCACCCGGTAGGATTTTTAATAACTTAGGCGAGCACTGAGCTGCAGCTAAGCCTCCGAGTGGAAGTCTGACTTACCACTCGGTAGGATTTTTAATAACTTAGGCGAGCACTGAGCTGCAGCTAAGCCTCCGAGTGGAAGTCTGGCTTACCACTCGGTAGGATTTTAATAACTTAGGCGAGCACTGAGCTGCAGCTAAGCCCCCGAGTGGAAGTCTGGCTTACCACTCGGTAGGATTTTAATAACTTAGGCAAGCACTGAGCTGCAGCTAAGCCTCCGAGTGGAAGTCTGGCTTACCACTCGGTAGGATTTTAATAACTTAGGCGAGCACTGAGCTGCAACTAAGCCTCCGAGTGGAAGTCTGGCTTACCACTCGGTTGGATTTGTAAAAAACTTAGGCGGAACGGATTCGCGCCACCCACTGGGGGAGGTGAAAATTTCACTCGACGAAAAATAAAGAGTGACAAAAATTATGAAGGAATTATGACACTATTACTTCAAAGCTCGTGAGCTACAGGAATATTTTATTACAACTCTTCCGAGTGAAAAACCTCAAGTGTAAAACGGGCGGAGCAGATCCGCATTCCAAGCTCGGGGCTCATCGATATCGTGTTCGACATTGTAGAGACGATATGCCCCATTGTGGAGAACCTTTGTGACGATGAAGGGACCTTCCCATGAGGGAGCAAGCTTATGTTGCTTCTGCTGATCCACCCGAAGGACCAGATCTCCTTCCTGGAAGGCTCGACCTCTCACATTTCTGGCGTACAGGCGGCGCAAGTCTTGCTGGTAAATGGTCGAGCGGATCAGAGCCATTTCCCTTTCCTCTTCCAGGAGGTCGACTGCATCCTGACGCTTGCTCAGCTTCTGCTTCATTATAAAGTTCAATTCGTGGAGCATTGTGAAGGAGATCACTCGGTAAAACTGCTTCTGCTCCATAGACCAGGAAAAAAGGAGTTCTCCCAGTCGACCGATTAGGCGTGGTCCGCAAACCCCAAAGCACTGAAGGAAGTTCGTCGACCGAAGCTCCACCGCATGCTTGAGATCTCGCATCAAACGGGCTTCGCACTTGAGGATCAATCCATTGGCTCGTTCGCCTGTCCGCTCGATCGTGGATGGGCGATCAAGCGTAGTCGACTCGTGTGCCTTGGGAGTTGCGAAATCCTTGAATTCTTCCGAGTCAAAATTTGACCCATTGTCCGTGATAATACTTGTGCGGGACTCCATACCGAACGCCAACCTCTCGACGAAGGAAACAGCGATACCAAAGATCAAGTTTTTGATTGGCTTAGCCTCAATCCACTTGGTGAACTTGTCGATCGCTACCAAGACATGCGTGAAACCGCTCCGACCCGCTCGCAAGGGACCGATCATGTCCAACCCCATACTGCGAAAGGCCGGACGAGTGGAATGGTCTTCAAGGCTGACGCAGAGCTGTGTGACATATTGGAGTAGAACCGCATCCTTCGTGACTTGTCCACTATTTCCTTCGCCATCTCATTTGCTCTTGGCCAAGAAAATCCAGCTCGGTATGCTTTGGCTACAATGGTCCGAGAGGACGATGGTGACCACAGTCCCCGAGTGGATATCATTGAGTATGACTCGACCTTCTTCCGGCGTTATGCATTTTGTCCGACTCTGTTGGGCTTTCTATATAACTGCCCATTGATAACGGTAAAGGCTTTGGATCGACGGACGATCTGCCGAGCCTCTTCCTCATCTTCTGGGAGTTCCTTTCTCAGAATATATGCAATGTATGGAATCGTCCAATCGGGAGTGACAACTAAAACTTCCATGACCAAGTCGACCACTGCCGGGACCTCAACCTCAGTCGAGTCCGTGGCACTCTTGGGTTGCGGAGCTTCCTCTGTGAAGGGATCTTCTTTGACTGACGGAGTGTGTATATGTTCCAAAAACACGCCACTCGGAATGGCTTCTCTCTTGGACCCTATCTTCGCCAGATCATCTGCTGCTTGATTTTTCAGTCGGGGGATGTGATGGAGTTCCAACCCTCAAACTTCTTTTTCCAGCTTCCTCACTACATTGCAGATCCAAATATAGCCGGGCTTCTCACGCCCCACTCCTTCATCACTTGATTGACCACTAGATCTGAGTCGCCATAAACCATCGGCGACGGACGCCGAAAGTGAGATGGCCATGCTAATCCATATAAAAGGGCCTCATACTCGCCTCATTGTTGGAGGAATCAAAGTGAATCTGGAGCACATACTTAAGCTTATCTCCTCCGGGGAAACCAAACAACCCAAAGACGAGAACCATTCAAAGATCTTGGAGCCGTCAAAGAACATGGTCCAATGCTCCGAGTGAACTTCATCGGTTGTTGTTGTTCAATCCACTCGGCAAGGAAATCCGCTATAGCACAGGACTTAATGGCTTTTGCCTCGAATTTGATATCAAGGGAAGAAGTTCAATCGCCCACTTCGCCACTCGACCGTTTATGTCTCATTATGC
This sequence comes from Aegilops speltoides, assembly GCA_021437245.1. Classification (NCBI taxonomy): domain Eukaryota; kingdom Viridiplantae; phylum Streptophyta; class Magnoliopsida; order Poales; family Poaceae; genus Aegilops; species Aegilops speltoides. The sequence continues at coordinate 490,899,524 of CM038147.1, read as the reverse complement.
AAGATCTCGATAAAGGAGCGTCGTGGCATCGTGATAGAATGATCGAGAAATAGTGAGCAACCTCCTTTGTGGTCATGTATATACCATACACAAGCTTCGATAATGAGGGTATCTCTGCTTGGATGGAGTCAAAACTTCGACAAATAATACACCGGCGCTGAACTTTGAAGGCCTTTCCTTCCTCTTCCGCCGACCGTAAGCCAGTAATCCGACAACTTGTCCAAAGGGCTGCAATGTAAAGCAACAGAGGCTCTTTGCTGATTGGAGCAGCGAGCACCGGCTGGGTGGAGAGCAGAGGTTTTAGCTCGACAAACGCTGCATCGCTTCCGAGTCCACTCGAACTTGTCGCCTTCTTCATCGATCGGTAAAGAGGTAATGCCTTTTCACCGAGTCGTGAGATGAATCGACTTAAAGCGCCAAGCATCCAAGAAGCTTCGACGCCGTGCACTCGCATGTATGCTTTCATTCGGAGAATAGTGCCGATCTTCTCAGGTTAGCGCCGATTCCTCGCTCGAAACGAAAACCGAGTAATTTTCCACCAGGAACTCCGAATGTGCACTTTGACGGATTGAGCTTGATATCGCATCTTCCGAGGTTGGCAAATGTTTCGCGAGGTCGGCAAGCAGGTCGGAACCTTTTCGCGACTTAACGACGATATCATCCATATACGCTTCCACATTCCGACTGATTTGAGTGAGAAGACACTTCAATCATTCGCATAAATGTGGCTCCGACATTCTTGAGGCGAATGGCATGGTGATATAGCGAAGCACCGAATGGAGTGATGAAAGCTGTTTTATTTCATCGGGTCCATATGCACGGATCTGATGATACCCGAATATGCATCTAGAAAGACAACCTCTCACACCCCGCCGAGTCGACAATTTGATCGATGCGGGGAGAGGAATGATCCTTCGGCAGGCCCGATTAATGTGCTTAAAATCAATGCACATGCGGAGTGAGTTATCCTTCTTGGGGACCATGACAACATTAGCGAGCCACTCGAGTGGTAAATCTCTGGATAAATCCTGCTGTCAACAATGAGCCACTTCTTCACCAATAGCTTTTCTCTTCGACGGCGGACCGCCAAGATGCTCTTTGACTGGTTTCACTGACTTGTCGACTCGGAGGCGATGCTCAGCCAATTCCCTGGGAACACCTGGCATGTCAGCGGGCTTCCATGCAAAAATGTCCCAGTTCTCACGGAGGAACTGGATGAGCGCTTCTTCCTATTTCGATTCGAGTGTTGTGGAAATGTGGGTCGGGGCTGCATCAGGATCGGTCGGATGAATATGGACTGGCTTTGTCTCACCGGACGATTTGAATGCAGAGTCTGTGGCTGGCTTCTTAGATCGTAGCAAATCACTCGGATCTGTGTTTTGCATGTACTCGTCGAATTCGACCGCTGTCACTTGGGAGTCGGCAATCTTCGAGCCCTTCTGAAAGCACTCTTCTGCCTTCTTCCGATCGCCGGTGACAGTGATCACTCCCTTGGGTCCTGGCATTTTCAGTTTGAGGTACACGTAGCATGGTCGAGCCATGAATCGTGCGTAGGCGGGCCTCCCCAAAATGGCATGGTATGCACTCTGAAAATCCACAACCTCAAAGGTCAACTTTTCTTTGCGGAAGTGCTTGGAATCACCAAAAACCACGTCCAGGGCTATTTGGCCGAGTGAGTTGGCCTTCTTCCCTGGTATGACTCCGTGGAAACTCATATTGCTGGCGCTCAATCGGGACATCGGAATGCCCATCCCTTTCAATGTATCCGCATATAACAAATTCAGCCCACTACCACCATCCATCAACACTTTTGTCAGTCGAGTGCCTTCGACAACTGGATCGACCACTAACGCTTGCCGCCCAGGGGTGGCAATGTGAGTCGGGTGATCAGATTGGTCGAATGTGATGGGTGTCTGGGACCACTTCACATAACTTGGCTTAACTGGGGCAACCATATTCACCTCTCGGTTGATGACTTTCAGTCGACTTTTGCTTTCCACATCCGCGAAGATCATCAGAGTGGAGTTGACATGTGGGTATTCCTCCTCACTGTCCTCTTTATCTCCGCCTTGTCGCTCCTTCTCCTTCTCCTTAGACTGTTTTCCTAAACCGCTGGATCAGAGTCGACATCGGCAGTGGTGTGCTTCGGATAAATAATGTTGCCCTCTTCATCCTTCTTCGTGTGAATATGGCATGGCATATCCATCACGTCATTTCCTTCCTTATCTTTCACTTTCTTCGGATTCCAGGATCCTTTGGCCTTTCCCTTGAACTTCCCCTGAGTCACGGCCAGGGCCTCTCCAGGAGCTGCTGGCTCGGCTTTGCGCTTCTGCTTCCGACTGGAATTGCCCTTCTCCGACTGACTTGGCTTGTATTTACCGCTTCGGAGTCGGTCTTCTTCCTCGCCGTTGGCGTATTTGCTAGCAATCTCCATCATTCGACTCAGGGTCATGTCCCCGGTTCGACCGAACTTCAGACTCAATTCTCTGTTTTTGACGCCGTCCTTGAAGGCGCAAACCGCCTGATGGTCAGACACATTTTCCACAGTATTGTGCAAGGTAATCCACCTCTGAATGTACTCTCGGAGAGTTTCATTGGTCTTCTGCACACAAACTTGCAGCTCTGTCAAACCTGCCGGTCGCTTGCAAGTCCCTTCAAAAGTCCTGACGAACACTCGGGACAAATCTTCCCAAGTATATATGTTGCTGTGAGGTAATTGACTCAGCCATGCTCTGGCTGAACCTTCCAACATGAGGGGCAAATGTTTCATGGCCACCTCATCATTCCCACCACCAATCTGAACAGCCACTCGGTAATCCTCGAGCCAAGTTTCGGCTTAGATTCCCAAAGAACTTGCATACTCCTGCCGCCAATCTGAAATTGGGGGATCATCGCGCTCGATAGCCCTGCTAAAACACTCCGACCGAGACATGCACTCGATCGCTGGTGGGTGCATCCTCTCGGCCCTCCTCGATGGGCTCTGTTCGGTCGACCGGACCTTGCACGATAATGGATCGCGATCAAAGCCTGGTTCCACAGGGTCGACCGAACCCTTCGCCAGATCTTCGTTGCGTCATCATCTTGCCGCCGAGGAGCGTCGACCCTTCCTCGAGGGGAAAGGGCGTTCGACGCTGTCATCTCGGTCGAATCGGTCTCGAGCTGCTCGCCGGTTGTCGCGCTTCCTTCCCGCCGGAGGCGATCTGGGGCTGTGAGCCGACCGACGGTGTTCGCAGCGACGGATCGACTATGAATCCTGTTGCGCGATCGCGACACGGCTGAGTTCTGTCGCCGCCGCCGGAGTAAATCGATCGCTGCAAGCCTCTTCCAGCTTCCGACCGACGGCTGGATGGACTCGCTATCGCGAGTTGCAGCGCTAAATTCTGAATTGGCGTCGCGGTATACCGAGTCGGCGGAAGAGCCGACGCCGACCGATTCGTGGAGTCGCTGCTGCAGCAGCCGCCGAGTGCTCGCTGAAGATTCTCCAGGCGAGCGCGTTCAGCCACATTGGCCAAACGTGCTTCCTCCAAGGCACGAGCCTCAGGGGTCTCTCCGGCGATAGGAGTATGTAGTGCATCCATGTTCCTGCGACGAAGTTCTTCTCTCTGCAGAGAGTCGAGTGTCTCGGGCTGGTACTCCTCGTGTTCTTGCACGGGGTCACCTCCTCCGGCGGCTCCACCGCCGTGGGCGAAGCCGGGAGGACTGCGAGGGCCGTCGACCATGAGGATCTCCGCCGCTGGATCACTGCTATCACACTCGGATGCAGTCTCTACGGAGCCAGTCGACAGATCGAACAGGCCGTAGGGATTCGCTGGGCTCGATAGCGCGACTGGCGGTGGCTGTCTGGCGAGCCACCGCGTGCTTCACCCACCGCTGAAGCCTCGACCGACCAGAGCGCTTGCGCTGGTGGGAGACTGGGCGGGCGACCGATAGGGGAGTCGACCGATACGGAGTCGACGGTTGCCGCAGCAAAACGCCGCGAACACATGCGCGAAAATGCGTCGCCCCGCGGACGGGGAGCGCCTCGATGTCAAGAGGGGCCTCCTGGAGCCATGCGGAGTCGTCGGCGACAAAAGTGAGAGCACCGAGACGGATCTCGTGCCCCTCACCCAAAACTCCAGCAGTCATCATGATGAAGGTACTCGGAAGTACTGCAACTCCTCCACAAATCGCTAAAACACCTGCCCCACGGTGGGCGCCAACTGTCGTGGTTCTAAGTCTGACAGTAGAAGTAGGGGTAGGTTAAGGAGAGGCGATGTCCTAGCTATGGAGCAGTTGTGGAGACAAAGGATGTACGAGTTCAGGCCCTTCTCGAGGAAGTAACAGCCCTACGCCTCGGAGCCCCGAGGCGGTCGAGTGGATTATGAGTATGAGTATTACAAGAATCTGAACCCTTCTATCTGTGGAGGGGGTGGCTTATATAGAGTGCGCCAGACCCCAGCCAGCCCACATAATGGAGGATTAAAGTACATTAAGCCGGGGGTTATCGATAACGCCTCATAAGGCGCTTTAACTAACATTAAGTCTATTCAATAGCAAACCGTTGCGCTGCGGAGTATCTTCTGACCTTCTGGTGGTCGAGTGAGTCTTCATGGTCGAGTGAGTCTTCCATGGTCGAGTCCTTCCAGTCTAGTCGAGTGGATTCCTCTTTGGTCGACTGGAAGATGATCTCTTCTACGAGTACCCTTGGGTAGGACGTTTAGGTCAGGCCTATGACCCTACCCTAGGTACATGAATCCATCAGGTAATTTCTATGTAAAAAGCATGATAATGTATACATCACAGATTTGATAACTAATATCTTACGTTTTAAACACCATGGTATCTTTCATCCAAGGGAAAAAAAATTAAACATTTTCATCGGTAATATATGTGTTAAATTACCATACTTCCTCATGCCTTAACCTTCTCGTACTGTAGTTATCAGCCTTATCATGGTATAGTTATCATGTTGCTCATACCATGGTTATCACGTTGGTCATGTCAAAGTTACCAAACCAAACTTATTTTTTTCTGATATGGCAGAAATAAGAAAGGTTCAAATAACATTGTTTATCTACAATAGACAACAACAAAAGGTGGCTTAGTTGGTTATTAGGCTCAATAGGTATTGCATAGACCTAGGTTCGATCTTTGAAGCACTTTTATTTTATTTTCATATTATGCGGTGAAAAACCAGAAGAAAAAACCGCTAGCGATTTACCACGGCTTTTGAGAGAAGGAAAAAAAATCAGTGGAAAGCGAGCCATCACGTAGGAACTAGTCCATAAATGCAAAACTATCCGCGGTGGTGAGGAATCAAACCTCAGACGTAGCCGTAGGGACGAGGGTCTTCGCTGGCAAACCACATCTGCCAGTAATCTCTACTCCTAATGTCTCAGTTGGTAGGTCGCGTTCCGGGTTTTATTTTCGTTCCACCTCACCCGGTCTTTTTTGGTACTTCTTTGGTACTTCCTCCCACCTCCCTCTCAGCCGTGAAAAAACAAAGAAAACCCCGCGATCGAGTCCCACACACGCCCAACCTCCAGTCTCACGCTAAGCCGCATAGAACCAAAAAAAACCTCAAGCCGAGTCCCCCGCCCGCCCCCACGCACTCCAGGCCCTAACATCCCGTCGCACCAAGACAGACGAACCAAAAAAATCTACGAATAGTCCGCCAGTTATTTTTCGCTGGTTTTTATTTCGCCTCACCACTTTCGTTGGTTTTATTTCGCTGGTTTTATTTTGTCTCCCTCCCACCTGTCTTTTTGCTTCACCACCCACATAAACCCATCAGATTAGTTACCATAAAAAAATCGCAATCAGTCAAGTATTGATGATCAGATTAGTTACCATATAAAAAATAAATTGCAATCAATCAAGTATTGATGGGATATTTCCTTATATTGATGTGATTTCCCCTTTTTTATCATCAATCGTCTCTACTGCCTAAAAAATGCGTAGCTTTCCTTTTCGCTTCACCACCCACACAAACCCATCAGATTAGTTACCATATAAAAAATAAATCGCAATCAATCAAGTATTGATGATCAGATTAGTTACCGTATAAAAAATAAATCGCAATCAATCAAGTATTGATGGGATATTTCCTTATATTGATGTGATTTTCCCTTTCTTATCATCAATCATCTCTACTGCCTAAAAAAATGTGTAGCTTTCCTTTTCGCTTCACCACCCACATAAACCATCAGATTAGTTACCGTATAAAAAATAAATTGCAATCAATCAAGTATTGATGATCAGATTAGTTACCATATAAAAAATAAATCGCAATCAATCAAGTATTGATGGGATATTTTTTTATATTGATGTGATTTTATGTAGCTTTCCTTTTCTGCCAACCGACCGCGTCCGCCTCCCTACATCCGCCCTCGTTGCTCTGCCTCCCTTACGAAAAAACCCTCTCGTTTGACCTCCCCAAACCCGCATGATGGAAAAACCCAGCCGCTGCTTCCTCCTCTCGACCGCTCCATACGCCCAGATCGCGCCCCATCCCCATCCTCCTCTCACGCCACGGCGGCGATGGACTGCCGCCACCACCCTCCTACTCTCTCGCCGCCGCCCTCCTCCCTTCGCTGCCGCCGCGCCGCCACCAATCCCGGCGAAGGCGCCGTTCTTGCTATGTCGCCTCCTTTCCCCATCCAAGCGACCATGGTAACGGCGCCTCATGTGTCCCATGGGTGAGGTTTGGGAGGCGCGACCACAATCCAAGAGGATCTCACCGCGGACCCGTCGGCTGGGATTGGTGTTGCCTCCGTTGCGAATGGGATCAAGGAAGGACTACTGTCGTGAAGGTCGAGCAGGCAGCGGCCGATTGGGAGCCCGGTTGTGAACATGGGAGTTCGTCCCCATGGAGGCGGCGGCCGTGGAGATTGGATGTGAAGCAACCCCACTTGCCGGTGGTGGAGGCTTGCCGTCCATGTGATCCTTTCTTCTCCCACTATCCCCATTCCTTGCCTCCCATTACAAAAGCAAGCATAAATGAGAGCAGGGGCTGATTTTCATCACTTCATTTCTCATATTTTTAGTTGCTTTTTTGAGATTATACAAGATGCTCCCGATCTGTTTTGTCAAATTACTTGGATCGTCTTATGGAATTGACAGCCATTGCATTTTTCACCTCATGTTATTTCTTAATCCTTGTCCCACTAGGCATCCACTACATGTTTGGTAATGACGTGATGTTGAGGCGGCTAGGAGAAGCTCAGCAGCCAGATCAAGGGCTATCGAGATGGATCTGGGAGCCAAGCAGTAGTTCTCTGTTAAATTTTGGTTATTATCTTTTCTATTGTTACGATTGTGGGATGGTTGATTTTGACTCGGTGTAACATTTGCATTTGTTTCCCCAGCTTGTTGGCGTAGATGCGTGGCACTACGGCAACTAATCAAGAGCAAGGGCAGTGCACATCAGAGCTACGCTGAATGTAGCGAGCCAACCACGAATTGGGTATGTTCACACGAGGGATGGGAGAGGAGAGGAACATTAACATTTTTCATGATTTGGATGAAAATTTCAGTTCATAGTTTCTCCGTACGTGGCAACACACTAACGGTACTCATGGGCTTAGGATGAAAGTAGCGCCAGCAGAATCAGTAGGTTGGATGGGAAGGCGGTTGTTGCCCTTGTCCCTTGGTGCTAGCCTACCGTGGTGGCCTCACTAACTTGCTCATTGCGAATACGAGTTCGTGGGGTCGCGAGTTGCTGCAGATTTGTTTTATCACTTTTACAATATTTATTGATGTATCCCTAACTCATCGAGTCATTTTTAGCTTTGATTTCCCATATACGCCAGCCTAAATATCCCATGGTCGAAATATTTGTATGGTTAGTGGACATTGTCCCTTTCTTTCTAATGTTTAATATTTTATATTGCCGATAGAAATAATTTTATCCGCTTGATTTAGGAAGTGCACATAGGTAGGTCAACATATTTTGTAGCTCTTTCGATGTAAAAGCATATGTTGCATAAGAAATTATTATCTTCCAAGCATACTCACATTTCACTAACAAATAGAGGGAGGTTCAGACTTGAGCAATGATAAAAGGTTTATTCCTCCTCTTTGTTGGAATTTTAGTTCCAAGTTAACATGATTTCTTATCCGCTTCATAAGTCATGCATCTGCTTAATTAGGTGATAAGTAGGGCTATTGTGGGGTTTGTTTAAACTCCAGCATAAGGAACTCTGGTTTAAGAAAAAAGACTTTTGGCTTCTTTAATTACAAATTGATTGCAACATCGTGTTAGTATGTGATTTCTCACATCTGGCTGTAATATTTGTGAAGACGTGCATTGCACGTGCACTTGCAAGCGGGCCCGTGGCCCGCGCCAAACGGCGCTGACGCTGACCCTGGCCACCTCCTCCGCATATTCTTGGAGCTGTGGCTGGCCGATTTACATGAAATTAATTCCCTCAGTTCTGGTGGCAAATATAATACACACAATCCATATTGTTATGCACTAGCGTGTGTGTGTGAAATAGATAAATTATGGTCCCGTACCCAATAAGATGGATATGTGTGTGTGTTAGAGAGAGGGAGAGGGGGAGAGAGAGTGAGGAAGAGGAAGGGAGTGTGTGTGAGGATTTGATGTTAAAAAAGGTCGCCAATGTCGTAATATTGAACTCTTTAAGTTAACGTGGCCCCGTTGCAACGCACGGGCGTTCTTCTAGTACGCCTAAGAATCCAACACAGGACACAGACGTGTTGTGTTTTTTTATTACTGGCACTATGTGTTGTGTTTTTTTATTACTGTTTTTTCATTTGTGCTGTGCAGCTCTGTGAGTGAAAGCGTGTTAGTTTCTTTTGTGTGTGTTTCATTTGTGCTGTGTGGTTGTCAATTTTTTCTCGGAATTTAAAAAAAAATTGTTGATTAAATAAATGTTCTTGAATTCGAAAATTGCTTGTTAATTCAAACAATTATTCCCAAAATATGAGCAAATTCAAAACCAGGAAGACATGCAGACACATTGTGCACGAAATGCACAAAATTATTCCCAAATTTCAAACAGGAAGACATGTACACACATTGCATCTGAATTTCTAAAACTATTTACGAATTAAATTAATGTTTTTGAATCTAAAAAGACCTGAATTTCAAAAATTAATTAAAATTTGAAAATAAGATAAACAAGAAGATAAAAAAGAATATGAAAAATAAAACAGAAAGACAAAATACATAAAAAAGAAAAGGTGGTCGAAGAAAAGCACGTGAAAAGTGAAATAGGCTGGCCCATATCTGTGCGAGCTCGTAACCGAGAAATACGAATTGTATGGTCTCACCCCTAAAAATTATTTCTCCAAAAAATACCCCTAAAAACCCTAAATGTATGCTCTCCCAGAAAACGAAATGTACGCTTTTCTGATACAATAGATTAACGGGTCTATTGCTTAAATCGAGTTGTTGTTGGCCCGGGTGGTTGTGGCGCGAGAGTTGCCAGCACCTGAGCTCATGTTCAAATCCCCGTCCGCGTGTTTTATTTGTTAGATTTTATTCCTTCTTCTCCCACTTATATGTGGGACCCACAAGTCAGAAAAGACATGCAATAATGAGGCTGCACTAGGTGTGTCGTGCAGACTAGTTGACCAGTCAACGTATCAAAATACAGAGCTCTACTATGAACCAGTGACCGTATAATCACCGCAAACCGTATATAATGACCGTAATGAGCGTATTCTGAAGTACAGCGACCGTACTGCTTTGCACTCAACTTTAGTAAATGTCAGTGTAGTTATCTCTATCCAATACTCTATCCATCCCAAAATAAGTGTCTCAAGGTTGGTACAAATTTATACTAAACTTAGTACAAAGTTGAGACACTTATTTCATCCTAGAGCATTTCCTCTCAAAAAAAGTTGAGACACTTATTTAGGAATGAAGGGAGGAGTATGCGAGTATATTGGATGCAATAAGATCCTATATTATAAAACGGAAGAGTACTAGAAATACTATGTTGCCTCTGGGAAAGAATTGATCAAAATAGCAACATATCTCTGGAGGTGAATCTTCCCCCTAGATAGGAGATGAACGATGCCATGAAGCAATACATGATTCTTTGATGTAGATGAATTTTAAGGGCATGTACAATGGTTCTATCTTAGCAATGCCACGTAGGATAGATGATGAGGTGGAGGAGAGAGAACTCATAAGAAAAGACTTGTCTTCTCTTATTTAAGAGAAGACAAGAGGTGATCTCTTAGCACAATATGTCTCACCACATTTTTAGGAATTACTAGTTATTGAAGATAAGGCTAAGATATGACCCATTGTAGACAAAAAAATTTGTCATCTCTAAATCACATGCAAGACTTAAGATAAGACTATCTTATCAACCATTGTACATGCCCTAAGTACCACTAGGTATTTGCCCGTGCATTGCTACAGGGTATAATTTTTTTGTATTATATGATTATGTAAATAAATATTTACCAAACTGTGTCATAATTTTATTATGTAATCACTTATTGACTTGCCAAAGAAAGTATAGTTTATTAGGTAAGTCAATAAAAGATGAGACAATTAAGCGGTTTTTCAGGAATGATCATCAGAAAAAATATGGAATGTTGAACAAAGCACCCTGCCTGGCAAGAAATGGAATGCTATTTTTTTAATTTAATAATAGGACAATGCCCGTATGCTGCAACGGGATATAAATATTATTTCAGTACGTTAGCATGTGATTTAACTGGCCATATCAATGTGGTTGTGTAAATAAATATTTATCTAATCCTGCCCATGATTTACCTTTTTTTAGTGAGAAGTTTGGTAAGTAAATTACAGTAGATTTGGTTTAGATGTTAAGTAAATTAGAGTGATTGATTATCATACTGGGAAGTTTGGACGAAGAGGTGATGGAAAGAAAGGTGAAACGAAACCTTACGTTCTTTTTAAGTAAAATGTAAGTAGAGATATCAATTTGGTCCGACCCTTTAAGTGTAAACAAATATAGCTTTAAAAGACGATGTCCCCATGTACACTATCAATGTAAATTGTGACTAGTACATGTGGCACTGTTTTGCTGAATGATTAAGACTCGCTCCGATGGTTCTCTTGAGCGCTACAAAGCTCGACTTGTGGCCTGTGCCTTTCAGCAGGAGCAGGGACGCGATTATGATGAGACATTCGCTCCTGTGGCCCACACGATCACTGTCCGCACTCTCCTTGTTGTGGCTTCTATTCGTCATTGGTCTATCTCTCAACTTGATATCCAGAACGCCTTTCTCAATGGCGAGTTGCGTGAGGAGGTTTATATGCACCCACCGCCGGGGTACTATGCTCCTGATGGTATGGTCTGTAGACTCCGCCGCTCCCTTTATGGTCTTAAACAGGCCCCTCGCACCTGGTTCGAGCGTTTCGCCTCTGTGGTGACTGCCGCTGGTTTCTTGCCCAGTGATCATGATCTCACGTTGTTTGTTCACACGTCTCCTCGTGGTCGGACTCTTCTCCTTCTCTATGTTGATGACATGATCATCACCGATGATGACTCTGACTACATTGCCTTTGTTAAGGCACACCTTCGCGACCAGTTCCTCATGTCCGATCTTGGTCCGCTTTGATACTTTCTTGGGATTGAGATCTCCTCGACCTCTGATGGCTTCTACATCTTCCAGGAAAATTATATTCAGGATCTTCTTGCTCGTGCCGCTCTTGGTGATGAGCGCACTGTTGTCACTCCTATGGAGCTCAACGTTCAGCTTCGTGCCTCTGACGGTGACCCTATTCCTAATCCCACTCGCTATCGTCACCTCGTTGGCAGCCTTGTCTACCTTGCTATTACGCGTCCCGACATCTCCTATCCTGTTCACATCATGAGTCAGTTTGTTTCAGCACCCACCTCTGTCCACTATAGTCATCTCCTCCGTGTTCTACGATATCTTCGTGCCACTATCTCTCATCGCCTTTTTTTTCCCCGCTCCAGCTCTCTCGAGCTCCATGCCTACTCTGATGCTACCTGGGCTAGTGATCCCTCTGATCGACGCTCGCTGTCTGCTTAATGTGTCTTTCTTGGTGGCTCTCTTATTGCCTGGAAGACAAAGAAACAGACTGCAGTTTCTTGCTCATGTACAGAGGCTGAGTTGCGAGCCATGGCTATGTTGACGGCTGAGGTCATGTGGTTACGGTGGTTACTTGAGGATTTTTGTGTGTCTGCTACTACCTTGACTCCCTTACTGTCAGACAGTACTGGTGCTATCAGTATTGCGCGTGACCCGGTGAAGCATGAGCTCATCAAGCACATCGGTGTGGATGCCCACTTTGTGCGTGCTGCTGTGCAGGATCAGACTCTGGCTCTTCACTATGTGCCTTCTGAGTTACAGTTGGCGGACTTCTTCACGAAGGCACAAACTCAAGCGCAGCATAGCTTTTTTCTCTCCAAACTCAGTGTTGTTGATCCACCATGAGTTTGAGGGGGTGTTAGAGTATAGTCCCCTTTTCTGTATATCCCCGGTGTATAAGTGGTTTCTTGCACTTTACCACACATCTATATGTATTGGCCTTTCGCCCTCAGTGAATACTAGTTACTCATTATCCAACAAACCTTACAATTTTGCTCTAGTAGCTTGCTGATGGTGTCACGTCACAAGAAGAACAGAACACAGCCCAGGTTGTTTCCTCTGAATAATTCCGCTCGCCGCATACCCGGAGTAAAAGATATGACAATACCCGCATTATGTTCATTACGAACGGACGAATAGCTACAACTATTTAAGGAACTTGTAAAGTATTTGATCATTATAGCATCCCACCCTCCCCTAATTACACGTGTGATCTCTCCTCCTTTTTCCGGGCTTGAGACCGGCTATGCAACTTGAATGTAATTTCACAATGGCATAGGCGGAGTTCCCCACCCTACTCCCCTTCTCCACTGAGACACCTCCCTCCGGGAAACCTCCCATCCCCACTCCTCCCAACCCCCATGCCCTCACACTGAATGCTACAAGGTGGCTAAGACCTATTTTTTTTTCTCTTGACCAAATAATACTGAAATATAGTGTGCTAGATGAAATAAAGTATGTAGATATTCAAAGAAAGGCCACAAAGTAGATGGCAAAAGACCTGATGTTAAAGGGTTTTTTTTCTTGCTCTTGGCCACTTGTATATGCTAAGAGTAGTATTTTTTGTTTATGGCAAAAAATAATGAAGCAAAGTAAGGACTAATACTCTAGTTGTAGCTAAATATATATAGGGAACCGTCTTTGTTGTTTTCGGTAAAACTCGGACTAGGCAAGAAAGCACTATAGTTACATTGTATCCCTTTTTTTTCTTGAGCCAGGAACTAACACAGCAAATGATGAGCTGGTGTAGACATTTATGTAGAAGTCTTTAACAATAGTGCCGACCTACAAAAAATAATCACACATTGTGTGCATGGTTATATGGATAAGTGAACATACACATACACATTTTTCTCTGAAAATTCAAAAAAAAAATCACCTGAAGACTGATTACAGAGCACAGTTAGCTCGCCTGCTGAAACATACAAAGTCATTAGTAATATAATATACAGAATACAGTAATTAATGGAAACTATATCATGTACTAATAAAAGAACCATAGCAGAAACATTTGCGTGCGCCAAGAAACATTACTGCTTCTAATCTCCAGTGGTCTGAAATTTAGAATTTCCAAAATGCAAACAGAAGTTTTGACGGTCTGACAAAACTGATTTCAAAATGACGAGGCATATATTTTCAGAAACTGAGTCCAGAAACCTGATTGTCATCAGCAAAATAATAAAGCATGATACTGTACGTGTTAAGATGTTCTTTAAAAACTGAAATTCAAAACCCCTTGGGTATAGCTTCATCAGTGATAAAATAAATAAATAAAACTACTTGTACACATTGCAGCAGCGGTTAATTGGTATACTCCCTCAGTAAAGAAATATAAGAGCATTTAGAAGACTAGTAGTGTTCTAAACGCTCTTATATTTCTTTACAGAGGGAGTAGCACGGAATAGGCTGGAGTGTTACCTCTTGTGCTGTCCAATGGGGGTCTGATTTTTCTTCTCGGAAACACATGTCCAAAACTGCAAAAGAAAGAAAGGTTGCATGAGAAAGAAACTCCTGTTTTTCAAAAGTACAGAAGAAAGAAACTACGTGCTTTTGTGATGTTATGCATAATATGTACCTTGAGTGTGGGGCGGTTGGGATGGATTTCAATTGCGTGTTTCAGTGACGCATTTGCCTGCAGCACGTCAATATCCATGGCAGTGGTACCACGAAGAGTTTGAACATCAACTTTCTCAAGACAAGCGAGGTTTTCCAGGCCACGAAAGTCCACACCACTGGTCCGTATACCAGGACGGACAACTCAAGATACTCAAGGTTGGGCATTGCTTCCTTTACAAATCTGGGTTCTACAGCATTTTCCAAGTACAAGTATCTCAACTTGGGGAATGCACCCTCCTCCATGGCGTCAGGAAAAACAACGTAATTATTGGAATTAACCTTCAGAGTAATGAGCTCAGGGAACTTGCCGAGGAATGAGGATCTCCATATCCTGCGATTCCATAGTCGTCAGTCTCGGATCCACGTGGCAGAGGTTTGGAAGGCATGACGAGTTAATCCACACTTGCAGCCCAGGAAGCTGGCCACCCAGTTTCAGATGACGGAGGTGCCCAAAGGCCACAGATCCATCATAGCCGGAACACGGATCATCGCACTGTTTTTTTTTTTTTTTTGAGGAACCGGCAGGAGCACTGCCTTTTCATATAAGAAGGAGAAGAAGGTTTATGTACAAGAGTGTTCCGGTTTTTAGAAGAGAAACCGGACAAAAACCCCTAGAAAAAAAAAGCCATGATGGCACTAGTCAGCCAATACCGGTTGCCACATGTGCCCGGCCAAAGGCCCGGGACCTTTGCTTGATGTCTTCGAAGGCAATAGCTGCAACCTCGAGGTGCGTGAGGCGAGTTCCATTGAAGATGCGTCGGTTTCGCTCCTTCCAAATGTTCCAGATGGTGTAAAGGAAGCGCCCGCTCCGCCTTCTTCTGTCGTTCTTGGGCAGATTGGTGGTGAGCGAATCCCACCAGTCCGAAATCCCCATCGAAGGGGGCAACGTGGGCATGGCCCCAGAGTCCTCTCCCGTCCAGACCTGAACGTGAGACCAAACTGCAGCGGCAAACGGGCAGTCCTTGCAGAGATGAGTGGTCGTCTCCGGAGCTCGAAGGCAAAGGGAACAACAAGGGTCGTGCGGCCAGCCACGAACGGCTAGCATGTCGGCCGTGAGGATCTTCCGTGGAGCACAAGCCAGCGAAGAACTTACATTTTGGCTCAAGATGTGCCTCCCAAATCTTGGCCGGGAGAACTCGGATAGGATCCAGAGAATCGGGCGCGTGGGCCGAGGCAAGCAGAGTATATGCCATTGGGGTCCACCGCCAAGTGATGGAGTCCTCTGGTCCGGGTTCAACGCCACCGAGTGGTGATCAAGCGAGGGCAATGAACTCCTGCAGTGGGTAGGCGATGAAAGACGGGCAACCGATCGATCCAGCTTCTCCTCGTGTAGCTCCTTCATCACGATCTTCGCTTCTGGTAGCAATTTTGTACAGCTCCGGAAGGCCCGGACGAGGGCCCGTCCCGCCCAAATGTCGAGCTGAATAAGGATTTTCTCCCATTGCCCAAGGAGATGATGGTAGAAGCCACAAGAGCGCCATATCCGTCTCATCGCAGGGCACCGCAGAGCCCACCCATTGGCGGTCAGGATCAGTCCACATAAGCCAAGGCCAGCGAAGACGGAGCGCCCGACCAAATCTCTCGAGGTCTGTGATTCCCAGGCCCCCCATGGGCTTAGGCCGGCAGACAGTCTTCCAGTTGACCAGAGAGTGTCCACCAGACGCGTTTTCTGAGTCTTCCCCAGACCAGATGAAGTCTATATCTGGGGAAGTTTAAGCTTTCACGTTTGACCACTTGGTTGATTGCAACGTGTGGGTGTATAGAGTGCAGGCACGTGTATTAAATTGGGCTCCCATGGTGTACATTTACCTGGTGACTGCAGGCATTCGGTGAAAATTTCATTAACGTGGTTGGCGATTTGGTGTGTACGTCTAGCGATTTTCATACGTGTGGGTCATGCTGGTCCGTTGACCTGGCTCCTTCCATAGTTGCATGCATATGTGGGGTCGCATCAGCTGGGCTTGCCTTTCTTTCTAGCCTGGTCGTTCGTTTGCGTGGTTGCTTCGCTAGGATCCATGCACGCGTGTGGTTGCGTGTGCTATTGATCGGTGCGGCCGCCCCACAACGCTCCATGGATGCTTTGATTTGACTACGTCCTTCATTTTGGCAGTTTCCTTTTGGGCCAATCCTTGCATGGCGTGATCCTCTGCATGTGGCGTGGTCTGGTCAAAGGTTGTATGCGTGTATAGTTTTCTTTTCTTTTGTATTGGCTTATCGGGAGGGTGGCACGTCATGGATTGGCTGGACTTCCGTTCGAGAGATTGGCACGTGTGTATTGTGTGGAATCTACCGGCGGTGCCGCTTTAGACATATTTCTGGAGGATGCCTCTATCGGTGGTTTCAGTTGTTTCTCGCCGCTTAATTCGTGATTTGGGTGTGTTCAGAATCCTATATATAGGTGTTTTCTCTCGCTGCTTGCATTATAGCCACAACTATCAGCGTATGTTTGGAACCCATCACCTCGCCTTGCCGCGTCCATGGCGTCGTCAGGTGGAGCTCACCATGCTATTCGGGCGGCAAGGGATGGCAGCCATGGCACTGTCTTGTCGAAGTCCACGTCCAACACCGATAGCCCATGATGCACCACACCGGCGCTACAGGCAACCAGCAAGTACAAGGAGGTGGTGCCTCATGAGATGAGTGGGTGGATGGAGTTGAGGAAGGCACATGGAGGCGCGAACACTACGCCGGCATGCATGCCGGATCTCAAGCTGCGGCTGATGCTCACCAGCACTGCTGTCGGCGCCGCAAAGAAGGTCGACGGGGGGAAGAAGGCCTCGGGCAGCGGCAGGGCGCCGCCGACGGCCAAGGACCGGTGGCGGCGCCTATACATGAAGCCAAGCGGCGGGCACCGGCAGATGTGCAGACTCCGGCGGCGACCACCGAGCCGCATAGGCTACACATGAGGCACCGGCTCTGGCTGTAGGAGAGCCATGTGGTTGTGAAAGAGTCGGCGGACTCAAAGGATGATTTTCGGGCGAGCATGGCATAGATGATCAAGGTGAATGACGACGATTGCCCTCAACGCTGCTGAGCACCACCGCGCCATCGTAGCCGCGTTCCAGAACACCTAGCCCAAGTACCGGCCTGATAGGCCAATAGAGGTGGACCATTCCGACGAGGTGTCGTCGCAAATGCATGCGGTGCTGACGTTTCTGACCTCGAGTTCGCCCAGCTTGCGGACGGTGCAAGCTTACGCCTGCCCAAACCACTGACACCCCACAGTCCTATGTCGGCCAGGTGTACCTCGCGCTTGACGTGGGAGCCGTGCACCGTGCATCGTCATCATCAAGAGATGCGGCCTCAGTTAGGTTACGATCGAAGCGGACGTGAGAAGGCGCCCTCAGCTTCTGTCTGTGCGCCTCCGCATCAAATGCAGGAAGGTAAGCCCACGCCGACTGCCTCTAGCTCGCTCTTTGCCGCTCCCCTCACGCTGCCTCGCATGCGCGGCTTGCATTCTTTGGCTGCGTCATGTGTGGTACGTGGGCTAGATGTGCGTGCACTGGGTGGGTGCATGTGTTCCGTGTTCGTGATGCGCTCGGCAGCGGCAAAATATAGTCATATACAGCCGATGTTATCTCTGTTTCTCGTGTCTATGCGTCTCATCCTCCACTCGGCTTCTACATCAGGTGGTACCGAGAGAGACCGCGAGTTTCTACGTAATTAGGGGCTGTAAATATCCTCTATTAATCATGATTTTTTTAAACAAAATTTCAACCACGTTGTCACATCACCGTTCCTATTCTCATGCATGGATGTTATCAAGTCGTAGCCAACCACATGCATCCGGAAGTGATCAACGGCAGCAACCAATATGATACCACTAACAGGCCGGCACTCGGGGCAGCCCAAGCAACAAATCAAAAAGGAAAGGAAAATGCTACGTGCACACAAAGAGTGTACCAGCCTATGTACCAGATTTACCAATTGCAGGATCTCGAGCTTCACAAGGATTCTAAAAAAAATCAAAAAGAGATGAGAAAACTCAAACCCTTCGGTAGGCAAGATGTAATGATTTTTCGGTGTATGAATATGTTTCGTAGTGTAATAATATTTTTATGTATGAATGGAGTGAAAAAATTCTGGAATTTGCAAAAGCACTCTATCGCTTTATCACATGCACTAATCTTGCTGGAAGCTACACTAGATGATCTGATCTAGCAAGTAATCATCTACGCTTCTTCCAATAAGCAGATTTTATCAGATATGTATTGGTGTGTGTTCTCCTGTTTAGTATAGTATGTATCATGCATGATGGCAACAAATGTACTTGCTTTCATCATATCATCCTACATTGGTAATTTATACCTGTATCAACATTTATTTCCTTTATTTTTGTGAAATATCAACATCTATTTCCACCTCATCTTATTTTTTTGTGATCCTATATCAGCACGACCCTAAAAGTACTTACCATAAATAAACATCACACTGCATATAGATATGTTATATCGATGGGCGCGGCGTGCCGCCGCGCGTGCTATGCTAGTAACTTCTATGACTTGAAGTTTTTCCAGATTGCCAAGAATTTCCATCACATCTTTGAACAACACATGCCGTACTAAGCCTGATTTGAACTCTCTCAACTCCATCAGCTTACCCAGCTCTTTGAGAAAGTCAGGAGTGACATGCTGCAACCGTAGCTTTTCCAGGGATGCTAGATTCGTCCAGTCCAACACCCCCATCCTGGAACCGTAAAAGTTCAGACACTTCAGTTGTGTCAGCTACTCAGCTGTCCAACACTTCGTGGCAGTTTCGAGACATGCAAGTCTAATACCTGCAAAAACCTCAGACCCCCTATTTCTTCAAGGACTGAGAAAGGCATGTCCGAGACTCCAAGGTACCTCAGATGAATCAGCCTCCCAACATGCTTAAGATGATAAGGAGGATCTTCTGAAAAAATAAAACTTCTTCCCAGAAAAGTGCAGTCTTCTAAAGCCAACACACGTAGTGCTTTAAAGTTCGAAAGCAATAGCGACATACTAAAACGACACATGGTGGCATTATATGACCTCACTTGTTGCATGCTCGTGCTAGCCATAGAGGCATCCTGTTCTATGACTTCATTTTTTATAGCTAATCTACGAGCAGAGTTGTGCACAGATGTGATTGTCCGTTTACTATTTGATACAGTAACAAAACTCTCTTCCTTTGATAGAAAACGAATCATATCCAGCACCAAATCATGCACACGACAAGCATATATGATGCTGTGATATGGCTGCTCTACTGCCTGGATCATACTTCTCAAATAACCCTTTTCCTAGTTCCTCATGGACATACCCTTCGGCTACCCACATCCATATTAAAGTGCTTTTTTTTATCTCATAATCTTTAGGGTATACATTTAGGTGCAATAAGCAAAGCCGTGGATAATATGGAAGATCATAGTAGCTATATAGCAATATTTTTCTTGTGTTATCCACTTCTTTGTTATCTTCATTCCCAAAACCAATATAGTCAATTAGTCATAGACCCTAGACCAATCCTTTGTTGGTTTACTAGCCAATAAGCTAGCTATTGTAACGATAGCTAGTGGTATGCCACCACATTTCTGTAATATCTTTTCCAATATCTTAACTGATTGATCATAAGGGTTTTTGCTTTTGCCAATAGATAATCTCATACAAAACAATTCCTTTGATCTACCAGGAGAAAGAGGTTCTTGCTTGTAAACATCACTTGCCAATTTGGCCACATCAAAAATACGAGTAGTTGTGATTACTCTACTTCCACATTTACTATCAATGAAAGCACATTTGATTATGTCCCATGAACTGATATCCCAAATATCATCAATGATGATGAGGTACCTATTGACATGGCAATGCGATAGCCATGGATTAGTAAAATTATACATCTAAAGTGTCGACGTAGAAATGGAATAAATATGGCAAGCACCTCAAATAACAATCAAATTATAACTACAACACGGTGGTTCACAGGACAACCGAGACATAATAAGCAAATAATAAATGAGGAAGAGGGGTCACTATCAGAAAATATGGACCTCATTGAGTTCATTCTATGACAAGTTTCGTAAACTCCAGAATTCAAATATAATTTATGTAATACATATATTTATTCTTTTTTCAGGGATCTATTCTTTTATTCCAGACTAACATGTGCAAATAATTGACAAGACCGTTTGACATTAGATAAATCTGGTAAGATTTGCTTAAAAAACGTAAGAATGTCCCAATGCAATCTAAATCTAATGATGTAGAACAACCGCAGGGGAAACAAAGCCTCATTTCCGCCTCACTGCTTATTACTGTTGCTAAAAATATGTATAGTAATCATGCATTTCCAACAAGGTCAATCTCTCATAGCATGGACATTAGGATGGGTAGTGTTACCTCTTGTCCGCAAGCAGTCCTCGGAGTTTCTCAATGAGCAGCGCCTCATCTAATAACAGTGTCGCATTGGGACAAGAGGCTTTGTCAAGTTGGATGAGAATACGTATGAAAACATTCTTCAGGTTAGGATTCTGACCCACTGAAACAAAAGCCTTGCATGCATATTCCGTTTGTATCTTGTCATACACTGCTCTGGCAAGGGTTGTCTTGCCAAGTCCTCCAAATCCGAAGATCGAGAGTATCTTGAGCTGCTGCTTGGATGCACAGTCATCTACCAACCTCTTGATTAGCTCGCCCCTTGGCTCGTTGACACCAACAAGCTCTCTATGATCTTTGAATTGAACCATCATGCGAGGGTCAACAGGGTCAACGACGGTTGTACCAGCTAGGCTTGCCTCAACACCACCATTGTACCTGTCACGTCGATCCGCAACCTCCTGGACTTGGTCCTTGATGTCTTTGATCGCATGGGCGATCTGGTGGCGGGTCTTGCCTTTGGTGAACAAGTTGGCCACCTTCTTCATGAACCCTTTGAAGCCGTCTTGGTTAGCAGCAGGCCCAAATCCCTGCACGCCCACCAAGAAGCTTTCAACGACATCCTCCATCCCGTATGACAACTCCCTCACGTGGCTGGCCCAGATCTTGGAGTTCTCATCGAGCTTGTCACACGGCACCATGGCCACCTTGTGGAGGGCGGCGTCGATGCTCCTCATCTCCCTCTCGAGAAATTCAACATCTTTCTTCACGCCCTTTTGCAGCTTGTATTCTCCGTGGAGGAGCTCGACCAGCTTGGGGAGGAGGGAGCGCATGGCCGCCGTCGCGAGGTCCATGGCTCGGATGGTGGCTTTTGCTTCTCTCTTCGGATGAGTGGATGACACGACGGTTTAGTTCTTGTCTTTTGGGTCTGTGACGAGCTTGCTCTTTATAGAGCCCGAGCTAGGTGATCAATCCGCCGGAAGGCATCTGGTGTACATGTACACTTTTCTATTCTTTAACTATACACTTAAAAGTACTTAAGTTACCTTTAGTTTGTACTACAGCTAGCCAGCTACTTAACCACTGAGTAGTTACTGTGTAGAAGTAGAACTAGTCACCGAGTTAACCGTGTCAAATGCACATGGCCTAACTTTTATATCGCGCAGACCCAATCTTGTCTTCCAGGATTGACTTTGTGTTAACTACTAAAAAAGGTTCTTGATGCGTACTTATAGTACGCATACTATCTAACGGTCAAAGAAAAAACAGGTCTGCTTTCGAAGAATTGGCAATGACAAATCAGTGTGCCTACGGCCTGACCCATGGATACCAGGAGGGCCATCTTTCCGCCCGGTCAACCCACACGGCCAAGTCGATCCTGAAAAGGGTATTTGAATTGTTAACTCAGATCTGCTGGGAGAATTTATTCGTACATGTATCCTTTCCTGTTCTTTATACAGGCCTAGCATTTCATAATATCATACACTAGTATTGTATTGTTAGTTAGCAATAACCCTACGTGCAGGCGAAGGAGCAGGGATAACTATACAAGACATTCATTAATTAAGGGTCACGCTAACTGCCACACGTGTGGCAGGAAGGGGGATGCACCACACGTCTCTAATGTAAACAGATTGTCACATCATCGCATGCATGCATGCAGGAATCTTTTTGGATTTTCAGTTTTTAAAATGTTTTATCTCTTAAATGAAAAATCCGATTGAAAATCCGTTTTCACCATTAAATCCCTCGCGATGAGATCTTCGAAACTAGATCCCATGTTGATATGTTTTGATGAAAATTTTTTTTGGATTAAAAGTTGCCATGTCTATTGCATATGAATTGCCATGATGTTTACACTGAAGTTGCCATGATATGTTTCAGCTATTTTTTTTACATTTAAAAGTAAATTTTGACATTTATAAAATGGGGAATTAAGAAACTAGACTTGCCATGAACCATAAACTAAAATTGCCATGATACATGCACGTAAAATTGTCATGGTTCATACAAAATATAATTTTCATGGTCAAAGTACTGGAGTTGCCATCATCAAAATACTAAAATTGCCATGATCTACAAACTAAAATTGCCACATGGCAACTTTAGTTAAAGCCCTATGGCAACTGCAGTGTAAACATCATGACAACTTCTGGCAAAAAAAAAAATTCGTCGAAACATATCAACATGGGGTCTAGTTTTGAAGATCTCGTCGAGACGGATTTAATGGTGAAAATGGATTTTTAGTTCGCTTTTTTATTTAGGAGATACAACATTTTTAAGCCGAAAACCAAAAAAAATTCTGCTGATGTCATCTATTCATACGTGGCAAAATGAGTGGTGATGGAGGCATGTGGGCGATGTGTAAACGCCAACACGTGTGGGCGTTAACATTTCCGTTAATTAATCCGCCCGGCCGTTTACTTTGAATTCGTAATTTGATGTCAGCCAGCTGTGTGACGTGCAGTGCATACATTGTTGAGTACTTGCAGCTGTGACATGATTTGAATCGAGGCACCTACTGATTAAGATGTGCTAGTAGCCAGGGGCGGAGCTGGGCCCCGGGCACCCAGGGCCCAGGCCCGGGGCGTGCAAAATTTAACAGGCTACAATTATATAGCTTTTTCGCAGGCCGGGTGCAGCCCAAGAACGAAAAGAAAGCCCAAAGCCTTGATGTCCTGTCTTACGTGAAACGGACGCACGAACGAGGCAAGGCTACCCCACGATCTACTCGCACGCACGAGGCAGAGGAACGTTTCGTAAAAAAAAAAGAGGCAGAGGAACGCAGTGCTGTTGCTGAAAAAAAGGAGACGCAACGCTCGTGCGGCCGCCGCCGAGTCGCGCACAGGATCGTCCAGCGCTCGCGCCGCCGGCGATGCCTCCGACCCCTGACCCCCTCCCCACTTCCCCCTGCTCCCTGGCGCCGCCCTTCTGTCCTGTGTGTCGTTCGCCCGGGCGCGCCATCCCCTGCTGGTTGCTTCACTGCCGGGTGCCGCACCTTGTATTTTTCTTTGATGTTTTCTCTGTTCCCCCTGATGCTTTTCACTTGTACCATGTTCTACTTATATCAGTGTATATCTATCTTTAATTGAACTGAAATTTAATTGAAATAGTGTGTATATCTATCCAGTCATATATCTAGGGTATTGTTGAACTCAAATTGATGTAGTTGCTAATTTCATTTCATATTGTAGAAAAATAAGATGAAGAGATTTTTTTTTCATCTGTCTAGGGTATATTGCTTATAGGTCTGCAAAGGGCTTTTACCTCGTTGAAGTGGTAAGTTTTTATATTGTTATCAGTGATAATTGTTTTACTTGATGTTTATGCCTTCTCTTATGAAATTTTGCTTTTCATGTCTTGAAGGTGTTGGCTCTTCCATCGTTGATGAGGTTATGTGAGGCACAGATGAAGCAAACCATTGATTCGGTACACATTTTCATCATGTACTGTTCTTTGTAGTTTTTGCTATGTTTTTATTCATTTTGTTGTATCGTTAAGCATGGAGTTTAAATTCTAAATTTTTAGTGCGATTCGGCCTTATTTTTTATGGGTATCTTTTGAGGTAACTAAAAGCCTTATGTACGTTAAGTTTTTCCCTCGCGGCAATAACTATTTTGTGCCCGGGGCTTGCCCAAATCCTGGCTCCGCCACTGCTAGTAGCCTGGTCTGAAAATGATACAACAACAATTTCAGACATTGTCAAACGAAACTTCTTAGCAAGAATAATGGCCAGACCTAGCTGTTAAACCTGCTAGATACGAATAACATCAGGGCATAATGCGCCTATCCGTTCAGCACACTCCGACGAAGAATGATGTAACTTCAGGGCAGCCATTCAGATGCAGGAGCACCATGCCGTAAACCCAACAGTTTCCACCGAACGGTTTGTTGAGTGATCGGTGCAATTGTCCTCTCAGGAATGTCAGGAGCTGGAGTTCTTGCTGGGTACGACCAGCTCCAACGGTTTGCTGGCTTGCATGATTACAAAGTTGAGAGCAAGATGAAAGGGGCATTGGAATGATGAGCATATGATGCAGCTGCATGTGCCTGGGCAGATCCTTGGGTTTTCAGGTCGCGTGTTGGCCAAACGGGGGTGTTGCTGTGCGCACGAGCTACATTTACCGAGCTCACAGTCACAGAACAGAACTTGAAATGAAATACTATAAATCAGCAACAGTTTCATCTAGGAAAGAATTGACCAGGATAACAATTTCGGTTGAAAGGTTGATCAGAATAACAACATGTCCTGGCAGTGAATCTTCCCAAGATATGGGATGAATGCAGTGATGGTGCAATATATATGATTCTCTGCTATAGATAAGTTTTGAGTGTCTTGGATCTGGTTCTTGAAGTGTAAATTAATATAGTTTCAAAAGTTGGTGTCCACTTATTTCGAACTGTAGTTTTTTTTTTTTACAGAAACAAGGGGGCCATCATCACGTACGTACGTTTTTGCAAGTCCTATAAATAAATGGTTTTCACTGTTGTACATTAAACTAGTACTCCCTTTGTAAAGAAATATAAGATCCTTTAGATCACTACTTTAGAGATCTAATATCTTATACTCCCTCCGTTCCTAAATATAAGTCTTTTTAGACATTTCAAATGGAATACAACATACGGACGTATGTAGACATATTTTAGAGTATAGGTTCACTCATTTGCTTTGTATGTAGTCACTTATTAAAATCTCTAGAAAGACTTATATTTAGGAACGGAGGGAGTATTTCTTTACAGGGGGAGTACGACATGTATAAATAAGTACCTTTCGTGATGGTAGTATACACCATGACCCCATGAACACATATTGTCCTAAATAAAATACAATTGTTGATGAATTCTCCATTTATCTAATAGCTTGTAATTGTGCATACTATCCTTCCATAAGATAATAGGTAGTACAAATACAAACATTACCAAATCAATAGACACATTTGGGTTTCTCTCTCAAAGATCGGGGATACGCTAGAATGAAATAAAATATTATACTGCAGATACAATGTCCCCAGTAACTAGATTGGAAGTGTGGTCTATGAAATTGGGAATGACATGCTCATCCACCCTCCAGGTCTACAAAGGAAGAGAGTACTAATTTTTTGGATTTACTACAAGAGAAACAAAGAGAACAGAAAGTACTTTACACGTGCAAGGAGATACTAAGGGCCTTTTTAGCCAATTGGTTGATGACTTACATTGTCAGAAATAAAATAAGGCAAACTGTGGCTGCCAACAAAAGTATACTGAACAAAATAGTCACTACAAGTGTGCCAAGATTTGGCAAGAAAGCACAAAAGACATCGAGGTGGTCGCTCGGCTGGCGACACAGTCCACTCCTTACAAATCAATCAAGGGCCACAAGCAAACATAGTATACATCAATCAAGGCACAGGAGGCTGAGTACAACAAAATCGAGTCACTAGATTCCAAGCCCGAGATGAGAACTTAGGACTTACTCATGTAGCTTGCTGATGGCATCGTCTCACAAGAAGAATAGGGACACAGCACTGGTTGTTTCCTCTGATTAATGCTCGCCCTGTACCTGGAGCGGAAAAATAACAAAGAAAAACACCAGCAAGATATTCATTATGAACGAATGAATAACATCCACTATTTAAAGTGATTTAAAAAAAATCATAAGTGAACAGAAGATCAGTGTACGTACATATATGTGTGTGGCTTAGTAAGACACGTTTTCTCTGAAAAATTCAAATTCGCATGGGACGCGTACCTGAAGATTGATTGTAGAGCACAGTTACCTCGCCTCCTGAAACAAATATAGAAATTTGTTAGTAATATACATACACAATAAAATAATTAGTGAAAACTACATCCTTACGAATAAAAAAACCATAGTAGAAATATGTGCGTGCGCTAAGAAACAATACTAAAAAATTGCCTCATTGTTTCTAGTATCCAGTGGTCTGAAATTTAAATTTTCCAAAATGCAGCAAAAGTTTTGACGGTCTGTCAAAACTGATTTGAAAATGATCATGGTGCAGGATATTGTTTCAGAAACTGAGTCCAGAACCATGGTTGTCATCAGCATAATAATAACGAATAATACGTAAAATGAATTTTATTTCTCAAACTGAAATCCAAAAAACCCTGCTTGCTAGCATCAATAAAATAAGAATACTACTTGTACCTATTGCAGCAGCGGTTAATTGATAGCACGGAGTATGCTGGAGCGTTACCTCTTGTGGTGCCTGCTTGGGATTTGATTTTCTTGTTCGAATGTGCCGGTCTTGTTATTTTCTAAAAAAACTGGGAAAGAAACAAAGGTGACATTAAAAAGGAGCTCATTTTTCTAAAAGTAAATGAGAAAGAAACTATTTTGTGATGTTACATGTAATACGTACCTTGAGTGTGGGATGGTTGGGATGGATCTTGACTGCGTGCTTGAGTGACTCATTTGCCCGCAGCACGTTGATGCCAATATTAGTAATGCGATCATAAGTTCGGACATCAACTTTCTCGAGACGAGGGAGGTTCTCTAAGCTGCAAAAGTCCACGCCACTGGTCCGTATCCAGACAGATAACCTAAGATACTCAAGGCTGGGCATTGCTCCCCGTACAAATCTGAGCTCGACAGCATTTAACAAGTACATGTATCTCAACTTGGGGAATGCACCCTCATCCATAGTGTCAGGAAAAACAATGCAATCATCGGAATGAACCTCAAGAGTAATGAGCTCTGAGAACCTCCTAAGGATCTCCCAATCCTGTGATTCCGTAGCCTTCAGATGCACACACAAGTGGCAGAGGTTCGGGAGGCACGAGTTAATCCATGGTGGCAGCCTAGGAAGGAGGCCATCCAGTCTCAGACGACGGAGGTTCCCAAGGACTACAGAGCCATCGTAATCGGACCATGGCCCATCATCCGGTTCGCTCCAATCAACTTCTATGCCCTGAAGTCTTTGCAGATTACCAAGAGGCTCCATCACATCTTTCAGCAACACTACTTCTTTAAAGGTTATCTTCAAGTCTCTCAGCTCCGTCAGCTTGCCCAACTCTTTCAGAAAGTCCGAAGGGACATGGCTCAACCATAGCTCTTCCAGGGATGTTAGATTCGTCCAGTCTGACACTCCCATGCTAACACCGTCAAAGTGCAGACACTTCAGTTCTGTTAACTGACCAACACTTTGCGGCAGTTTCCTTATACTAGTTCCACTCAAATCTAGTACCTGTAAAAACCTTAGATCACCTATTTCTTCAGGGACCTCTAAGATAGGCATGTCCGAGATTCCAAGGTACCTTAGATGAATTAGCATCCCAACATGCTTAAGATGATAAGGAGAATCTTCCGGCTTCTTAGAAAAATCCTCGTTTCCCCGGAAAATGCATTCTTCTAAAGCCAACACACGTAGAGCTTTAAAGTTTGAAAGCAATGGCAATATACTAAATTGACACATGGTGGCATTATATGACCTCACTTGCTGCATGTTCATGTTAGCCATAGAGCCATCCTGCTCTACTAATTCATTTTTTATGGCTAACCTACGAGGGGTGCTATGCAGAGATTTAAGTGTCCTGTTACTTTTCAATACAGTAACAAAACTTTCCTCCTTTGATATAAAATGAATCATATCAAGCACCAAATCATGCACACGACAAGCATATATGATGCTGCGATGTGGCGCCTCTACTGCCTGGATCATGCTTCTATCTATGAGCATGTTGAAGTATCTCTCTCCAACCTCAAATAACCCTTTTTCTGGTTCCCCATGGACATATCCTTCAGCTACCCACTTCCATATTAAAGTGTCCTTCTGGATCTCATAATCTTCGGGGTATATGCTTAGGTGCAATAAGCAAAGCCGTGGATAATATGGAAGATCATAGTAGCTATATAGTAATATCTTTCTGGTGTTATCCACTTCTTCATTATCTTCATTCCCGAAACCAATAGAGTCATAGACCACAGACCAATCCTTTATTGGTTTACTAGCCAATAAGCTAGCTGTTGCAATGATAGCTAGTGGTATGCCACCACATTTCTGTAATACCTTGTCAGATATCTTAACAGATTGATCATAAAGGCTTTTGCTTTTGCCAATAGATAATCTCATACAGAACAATTCTTTTGATCTATCAGGAGAAAGGGCTTTTTGCTTGTAAATATCACTTGCCACTTTCGCCACTTCAAAAACACGAGTAGTTGTGATTACTCTACTTCCACATTTACTATCAATGAAAGCACATTTGATTATGTCCCATGAACTCATGTCCCATATATCATCAATGATGATGAGGTACCTATTGACATGGCAATGCGAGAGCCATGGATTAGTAAAACATATCTAAAGTGTCAAGTGCAAATTGAAGAAATATCACAAGCACCTTAGCACAAAATCCAGAAATGACATATGTAAGTGAGATTATCTATTAAGGTCATCTTCATAGGACAACCAAGGCATAAGTAATTAAATAATAAATGAGGATTGGAAGCAACTATCAAAATATATGCAAGGGTTTGATTGAGTCCATAATACATCCAGGGGTTTGATTGAGTCCATTCTGTTAGACTTCTGTAAACTTTACTGTACAATTCAAATATAATTTATATAATACATCAATCTTTTATTTTTCTTCTAAACAATCATTTATTCCAATCAGGTGAAAATAATTGGCAATAACATTTGAGAGTAGGTAAATCTGGTAAAATTTGCTTAAAAACAGAAGAATACGCCGATGCAATCTAATTCTAATAGATGTAAAACATCTGCAGCAGAAACGATTCACCCTTTTCGAGTCTGCTTCATTCTAATTATAGCCGCTAAAAGGATATCGAGTAAACATGCTTTTGCAATGGGGAAAATCTCTCATAGCATGCGAATTGGGATGTATAGTGGTACCTCTTGTTCGTAAGCAGTCCTCGGAGTTTCTCAATGAGAAGCAACTCATTTAACAGCATTGCATTGGAACAAGAGGCTTCATCAATTCGGAGCAGAATACCTATGAGAACATTCTTCAGGTTAGGATTCTGACCAACCGAAACAAAAGCACTGCAATGGAATTCCGCCTGTATCTTGTCGTAAACTGCTCTGGCAAGAGTTGTCTTGCCAAGTCCTCCAGATCCGAAGATAGACAATATCTTGAGCTGATGTTTGGACACACAATCATCTCCATCCACGAGCATCTTGATTAGCTCGTCCCTTGGCTCCTCGATACCAACAAGCTCTGTCTGATCTTTGAACTGAGCCATCATCCGAGGGTCAATGATGGTTGTAGCAGCTAGACTTGCCTCAACATCATCAATCTTGTACCTGTCGCGTCGATCCGCCACCTCCTGGACCTGGTCCTTGATGCTCTTGATCGCATCAGCGATCTGGTGACGGGTCTTTCCTTTCGTGAACAAGTTGGACACCTTCTTCACGAACCCTTTGAAGCTGTCTGGGTTAGCGGCAGGCTCAAAGCCCTGGACGCCCACCAGGAAGCTTTCAACGAGATCCTCCATCTCGTATGACAGTTCCCTGACATGATTGGACCAGATCTTGGAGTTCTCATCGAGCTGGTCATGCGGCACCATGGCCACTTTGCGGAGGGCGGCATCTATGCTCCTCATCTCCTTCTCGAGAAATTGTACATCTTTCTTCACGCCCTTCTGCAGCTTGTATTCTCCGTGGAGGAGCTCGAACAGCTTGGGGAGGAGGGAGCCCATGGCCGCCATCGCGAGGTCCATGGCTCGAAGGGTGGCTTTCGCTTTTCTCTCTTGTTGGTGTAGTTCTTGCTTTTTGTGTATAACAGTACAGAGTGTGAGCTTGCTGCCCTTTATAGAGCCCGATTTTGCAATCGATCTGTCGGAAGGCATCTGGGGTACGTGTATCATTTTCTCTTGTTAATTACACTCAAAAGTACTTAGGCCACCTTTACTTACTGTACTACAGCTAGCTAGCCAGTAGATTGTACAAAACTAATCACCAGACTAGATTAACCGCGCCCAATGCACATGGTCTAACGTTCATATCACACCGATCCAAGCTTGAACTAATCACCAGGTTAACCGCGCCCAATGCACATGGCCTAACGTTCATATCACGCAGATCCAAGCCTGCACTGGTAAAAAAGGGTTTGTTTTTAGAGAATTCGTCAGTTCTCATACATTTGGCGTGGTCCGTGGAGAATCATCTCTCCGCCCGGTCACCCCACGACGGCAAAGCAGACAGAAATGGCCAAATGGGTGCCTGAATTGTTAACTCGGATGTGCCGGGAGACATCTGCGTGATTAGCCGTGCCAAATGCACATGGCATAGCGTGTATACCACGCAGATCCAAGCTTGACTAATCACGCAGATCCAGGCTTGGCTGTGCTAATTAGATGCACCGTCTCAGAATACCTCGTGGAGAACACAAGCTAAAAAAGCGAGTCACTGACAATGCAAAGGCCAATGCCAAGGTCCGAACTGTTGGAACTAAACACAACGTATGTGTCCGTGTTAGTTTCCTAGACGTCACCTAGTAGGACTTGCATTACGTAGCTGAATAGGATTAGTGCTAGTCACCGATTTCGATTGGTACTACCTTAGCCTAGCTGCTATATATATGTAAGCACCCCTTGTAAACCATCATCGATTTGTGAAGGTAATACAAAGAACCAGGAGCGATACGCTCTGTGGCAATCGACAAGATTCACGTGTGCGTGTGTTGTATCTTGCCGGAATCGATCAAGAGAGGCATCGGCTGCTAGCTAGCTTTGGCTTGTAGCCAAGTAGTACACGTCCAACTAGAAGCAATCAGCTTGGTGCTAGTTTGGTACGTGAGTCTCCAGCCAGCTTGGGGCAGGATCCAAGTTAACCAGCGTTGCTTCGCTTCGTCGTCGTTCGTCGTTGATCGTCACCGTCGTTGGAAAGTACTCGACGTCGGATCTGGGCCAACAATTGGTATCAGAGCAAGGTTGATCTTCTAGTAACGGGAGATCATGTCGGACGACGAGAAGGACAAGACCAAGCAGCTGGTGGAGTACTCCGGTGCAGCTAAAGTAATTGCTGCTACGGCGAGTTCATCGTATCCACGGTTTGATCGCGAGAACTTTGGGGTTTGGAAGGCCCTCATGGAGTGTGGTCTCCGCGCCAACGAGCTATGGGACGCGGTGGATCCCGGAGGCGACCGTTCAAGAAGGAGGGAGCCGAGCACCGGAAGGATCGGCAGGCGGCGTCAGCGATTTACTCGGTGATGCCGATGGATGTCCTCCAGCACCTAATCGCCAAAGCAACGGCGAAGGAGGTGTGGGATACGCTCAAGCTCATGTTCGAGGGACACACCCGTGTCAAGCAAGCCAATCTTCAAACTCTCCTAAGGAACTACGAGACTTTGGTCATGGGCGATGATGAGTCCGTGGATGTGTTCGCTTCACGGGTGGCTACTCTCGTCAATCGGATCCGTGCGCTTGGTGAAAACCTCACGGAGACCTCGGTTGTCCGGCGGTTCTTGCGCGCAGCCCCTCCCCGGTACCTGCAAATTGTCACGGCGATCGGCGGTCGCGTCGATCTCGCGACTCTCTCCATCGACGATCTTGTCGGACGGTACAAGGCTCACGATGGCGTATGCGGTACAGATCTTGGGGACGGAGGAACGACGAGCTTGTGATGCTCACGAAGGCGCGTGGATCGCCCTAAAAAGAGAGGCGGATCCATGAGCAGCAGCAGAAGAAGAAGGGAAGCAGCGTTGGCGAAAAGAACTTTGCCGACTCGGACGACGACTCGACGATGAGTTTGCACCACCACCGAGGAGGAAGTTTGACATCGAAAGTGAGGTGTTATAACTGTGGCCTCCTTGGTCACTTCAAGGCTGATCGCGAGGAAGCACCGGGCGTATAGCGCTCATGGCCCAACAAGGTGACGACGGTGACATGATGTTGATGATGAACTTCGTGGATGAGGAGGATCCAGTTCTTGAGCGCCGGCTAAAGAAATTGTCGCTTCGTGGAAGAAAAAGTTTGCCATCATGATCATGATTCGAAACTCGTGTCGAAGCTACGATGCGGGAAGTAATTCGAAACTTATGTCGATGCTATGGACGTAAGTGCCAACTTTGTTGGGCGGATGCAGCAATAGCTGCGTGTGATGGACCATGGAGAAGTAATTTTGTGCTGTTCAGAGGTCCGTAGGTGGCCACAAAAATAGCACTTGGACATGGTGTCTCGCTGAGTAGGCCGAAAGCACCGCCGCAGCACCAAAGCTGGATCCCTTGTGCGGAGTAAGGCGCCTCGCACCCAGCAGCGAAAGTGCTGCACAAGGAGCCTCAAGACAGCTACGTGTGGTGGCCTAGCCACAAGAGAAGGCTCGCATGGTGGACTACAAACAAGTCCAGCAGGAGGGCTTGGTGGCTCACGTGGTGAGCTAGGGCCATCTATACCTAGTGACGTTGCAAGTGATCCAGAGATATGCAAGGTCCATTACCAACGCATGTACGTACAGTTTTGCCATGCTTGGCCACTATAATGCAAGAAGATGGGAACGGCAAGGTAACGTCCGTGCATTCGGGATGAAAGTCTAGCTTTGCCAAAAGCAATGTGCGAAGCAAGCGATGAGTTACTCCTCAAGGTACAAGGAGCCATGCAAATAATGTCGTCTCCGAAGGCACGAGAGACGAGGACAACGCCACCTACACTGTCTTCGCTACAACCGGTGTTACACCCATATTCGGAGAAGACTCTTCGGACGATTGACCCGGCAAAGGTGAAAAG